>JAACJT020000075.1:5559720-5573464 GCA_009936485.2 Gymnarchus niloticus
CCACGGCCCCTAAAGGTATCCAGAGCATCGCCGAGGAATGTGGCGGCCCATTTTGAACGCAGCTCATTTGGCATGGGAATGCAGCAGGCTGAGAACTGAGAGCGTTTAGAGGCACAGCAAGTGCTGTGTGCTGGACGGAATCTGGAGAAAAGGGAAACGAGGAGGAGCGTGGGACTGTAAACCCAGCGCCCGCATCCCACCTGCAGACATCCATGGTTGACTCTGCTCACTTTCCACACTTTCTTTCCATGCTTTCTAAGCAAAGGTTGAGAAGAAGAGTAAAAAAATGAAAAAGTATAGATATTTAAGAATGGAAAGCTATAGAAAAGAAGGCTTAATTATGAGGGGGAGAGAGGTGTCTCCGGTAAAGAGACTAGACATGCCTGGGTATTGGTACCTCAACTCTGGGCTCTGTGTATAAAATTTTATATATGTACAATTATAAATACACATATGTACATATAAGTATGTATGTGCATTGATACCCATACAAATGTGTGTGTTCATCCCCTTCATGGCGGTCTGCCCTGATCCCCACACCCTTTCTCATCGTACTTCAATGTAAACTGATCATCTTGTTTGTGGAGTCAGCTGAGTGGCATTCTGGAAATGGCTCTGGGTCCTGGGAGTACCCTTACTCTAGGTGGCAGGGATGTCTTTCGGGCTTCCCTGGGACACCAGAAGCCTCTGGTAGGCACACATGCAGCCACCTCACCGCCAGGACAGAGTCTTGGTTCCGGTCTGCCATACACGTGGGCACAGGAGCTGTCTGACTCCGAAGGTCGAGATGCGGTCAGTTTACCGTCCGTGGCTCTTTTGAGGGGAGTCGAATTGGAAGCTCTGCTTATTCAGCTGTGAACATTTTAAAAGAGACACCTGTAACCATTTTTCTTTCCATATTCAGAAACGTTACGTGAAATGTACCCGTTTGTGTATGTATGTACGCATGCATACGCCTACGCACTGTTTAATGTGTCACCAGGACAGTTCCTGTCCCTAACAGCAGAAGTCCCCATACCCTGTGTCAGTGTGTTCTGCCTCATCACACATGGTGCTGCTCCAACACTGTGCACGTCTGTGCTGTTTTGTCACTATTCTCTCTGGAATATAGTGCCTTTTCTAACTCTGCTGATTTTGGTGTATCTGGCCTTCTGAGTGAGCTCCAAGATGATCAGTCTCAGAGAAAATAAACAACCCTTTTCTTAGTTTCACGTCTCCTTTTTACTCGTGTTCTGCATCGTCTCCTCACTCTGTCTATGGTCTGTCTTTGTTTTGTCCTCTTAATAAAAATGGAATATAAACAAAGGGTGTGTCTTTGATTGTGATGGGATGTTTTGTGTCACAGTCCAGCGGGGTGTTCTATGAAGCGAGGTTATTTGCTTAGCAAGGTTTCTTAAGGCTTACTTTTGAGTTGTGGGTACTATGAAATGTGGACTACTTTTAAATGGGTATTTTGCCATGGTAATTTACACTGAAAACCTAACCCGTTTATCTGTAGGCTACTGCATAAAAACTGGCATAAATCCTGATTTTTCATCAACAATGCATTAACGAAATGCCCTGTCACCAAAAAATTCTGGCATATGTATAAGCCGCCTTTTGATGACTTTGGTAATATGCATTGAAAATGTCGACATACATACATAGAAGACCCTGTTGATCTTGGTGTATGTACATTAAGGGTCTCAGCAGAGTGAGGGTCTTGTTGACCTGTGTGTACATTAAGTACAGTACTTATGTTTTCCACAACCACGCCCCCGCTTGCTGGAGAGCTGTGAGTGGACAGTGATTACATTTCCTGGTGGCATGATTTCAGCATGTACTTTTCAAAAATAAAAACGAGCCGATGCAGCAGAGCAAAGATGGCCATTGCATTTCGGTGTGATGTGGCAGAGTTTCATCGTTAAATTGTGTGCAGTGTAATCCCTTCTAATTGTTTTTCTGGATGGTAATTGAACAAGATGAAAATCAATGAAATGATAGTTTTGCTTTTCATTGTGTCACATTCTCTTCACGTCACTCACTGAAAATCGATGCCTCTTGTGCATTGCATTTCCACGTGGCACGGTTTCTGCGTCCTGTGTACTGCAAAACAATACGTTGCGTCGATTGCGTGTTTGCATTTCAAGGTGGCATGGATTCCGCCCCATAATTGCCTGGCAGTGTCCCATGTGCTTCTGTTTATGGTTTAACATTTCTGGTCTCATACTTTAGTCCAACTGTCTTGCCACATTTGTTACCAAGGCAACACATGCACAGTGCTGTTATTTTCACAAGTGATCTTGTTCACCAGATAAAAACATAGAGATTTTTACAGTTAAACAGCAACAGAGAGAAAGAGAGAGGAATTAAGTACTGGAAGCCAAATTAAATTCCATATGAAGCTAAAGTCCACAACACAAGTATATCATTCCCATGACAGACCTCTCACATTTCCTCAGCACAGGACTGCAGGAAGGTACAATTGCCACTGGGTGGCCCCAGTGAGTTTTGTACCTGAATAATGATGTTCAGGTTTCTACTCAGGGTAGATTCCTGCACCCTCTATGGTGAGTCATCGAAGGTCTTCATTTAGGCACTCAGTGTTTCCATCTGGTCCTACAACCAATCACATTAGAGTTCATGGGTTACCTGACTCAGCCAGGCCCACCCCAATGTATCCACTTTGGAAGGAGCCTTGAGAACCTCCACATGCAGTGAAAAGGTCATCTTCAGTCATCTTGAAATAGTCCCTGATAGACTGGGCCTCTTTATCACATGACCTTCTCAGCTTTGCATGCAAGAAAAGGGCCCCATTGAATCATTCAGCTCCATCTCACCACAGACAAGGTCCAAATAGCTGATGGATGGGTGGAATAATTTTGTGCATGCTGAGAAACATTCTTGACATCTACTTAACAAGCAGCCTTGCAAACAGACATTCATTCAACCAACCATATGTATTTTAATGAAATGGTCCAACAGAAATGTTTGGAATTAAATGCAAATTGCATTTCAGGTGTACTCAGATTTGTTTCACTGAGTTTCTGAATGTGAGCTTGTAATTTGCAAATGGCATTTCTAAAATGATTTTTTTAATAATACATAGGAGCATATATCCTAACATTCAAATGAAGATATCACAATTATTTTGATCTGATACTAATTTGAATGATTTAGACTTTTAGTCATATTGGGCAGGGTCATATTATTGTATGCTTACATATACACATATACCGTGTATACATATTGTTGCATATATTGTTTCATAATATATGTAAACGGTCTTTCACCTGAAGACTGATATATGCAAGTCACGTTAGTTATGTTATTGAGGTATTCAGATGATATTGGATGAAGTGTCATGGTTGCAAATTATTATTGCAAAGATGATCAAAGAAAATTAAAGATGGCTCTTTCATGTCCTCTCATTGCACAATAATGGCTTCTCACATTACAAGTGATCAGGTTCGTGCAGCCTTCCTAGAAGAATACATGGAGATAAACTCCCCAGTCATCATGCAATGAGGAAAAAGCTGAAGACATTTTAAAAGTGACTTAACAATAATCATATTCTAGCACGGTCTATATAAGTTTAACAAAATACCAATCAACTGACTCTTCTTTGTAGTCCGTAAAATTATAATCATAGGAAAAAACATAATGTTAGTATTATACTTTATTCTTTCTTGCTGTTAAATTGAATTCCAAATTCAAATGTCATAAAACCAGTTAAATGTTTCAAACATGTATGCCCTTTGCTAATTATACTACATGATTTTCAAATAATCCAGCTGTTATTCATGCAGTTCATCCAAGTTTTCATCTGCATGCCTTACAGCTTTATTTTCCAATAATGTCAGTATTGATAAATTAAACGACCTTTACATCTCTGTTGGTTACATTTATTTTGCAGTGAACTGAAAAAATCTACCATGTTCAGTGAGTACTGCATCCTAGTACTATATGTGTATTACGGTTAAAACTTGGTTGTTGATACCTACACCTGCCTCACAGATTGTGTTTGGGGTTATCGTGACAAGGAAATTGTTCTGGCAGATGTAACGGACAATGACTTCTGGAGACTTTGGCCTGCATAGAACCAGAGGCACAGAATGACTAACAGGTGAGTGCTCACCAGGAACATCACTAGGAATACTGGGCCCCTAAATGTAAACAGCTGTGAGTAATATACTGTGTTGCACATACTCTTGGGGCCCTTTCTGGCTGTGGGCCCCTGAAATTCATCACCTTCGTTTACCCCCACTGGCTATAGGATTGGTTTACATTGTAATCAATGGAGAAATCGACTAGCTTTCAGTTCTGAACGTTAGAAACTGAATCAATGATAACAGAAACTAATACATATTGTCCAGAATCCTGGGTCACTGGGGAAAAATAATGAACCAGAAGTTATTTTTTCTCTCTTTAGGTGTATTGAGGGAACAGTGCTAACTATTGAGCCACCGTGCATGCCCCCCATCAGCAATAACAATTTTGTTTATTATGTCCATAACAAGCAATGGTTAACATTTATAGCGAAAATTAGCCTTTAACTTCTGGTACTCACATGTATTAAAGAAACGAACAAAAAAACAGAACTCACAATATGATGAGCCCAGAAGTCCCGGCACCCACAGTATGTGATAATGCTCACGATAACAAATATGTGAGTCCTGGGATTCAGGGACACGTCGAGTGTTGAGTAGAAATATACGCTGATTGCGATCTAAGAGTGTACGACGGACAGCAGTGAATCTGTATTTCTTTGAGAACGTTGCCACCACAATGTACAGTAAGAAAAAAACGAACAGAATCCGCAGTACTTTTTTGCGGTAATCGATGTCAAATGAGTAGCCTTTAGGCCAGTTCCACGTGCAGAGTAGTTCGCTTGAAATTCAGAAGTCAAATGACCATTATTGCACAAACCTTGTTAAATTCGACGTATATAGTTTTGAAACAAGGTAAATATGAAGATAATTTGTTACATGTGTAAAGGGATGTGAGAATTAAGCCTCTGGAAATCACAAATTAATGTTTTTAAAATATCTACGGCTGTTCTGAGTAGGCTACTTCTGTGACAGGAAGGTCGTATTTGATAGCGAGGTCGGTTTGTTTTTTAACACTTTCCCTTCGACAGGCACCAAAGCAGCACGTTTGTCGGAGAAAACTTAATTACCTAGAGAAATGCAGCTCTATAAATGTCACTCTGCGTCGGTCACCCCGAATATTCTCTCGTTATGCCCACGCCATTAGTAGAGATTGCAAATTAGCCTGACCCCACGGTTCCTATCTAAGCCAGCACCTAAATCGGCACAATAGTACATCGAGCAGTAATACAATAGAAACGATAAAAAGATTTTAAAGGCCAGATAAATAAGCCTGTGTACCTATGAAGCAAGCCTGAGTTTGATCCTGGGCCAGAGCTCAGCCGGGGACACAGATGGCACTCGGCACAAGGGGACGCCTTATTAAACTAACAAACCCGGGTTAAAACACGAAGCTATACCGACCTCTTTTCAACGACTTACACAAGTTACAAAACATTTTAAACGGCTACATCGCAGCAAACAGGGAACGCTGGCACAAAAATCCACTAACGGTCTCATTACGTTCTTAACGTTCCAATAACGTACGTGATATCGGTAAACCTGGACCATTTCGGTTTAGTATGCATGACCAAAAATCGCCACGTATGTGGTGGACGATTCCGATACGACAAGATCAAGACAGCATGGAGGCTTTGAATTGGCTCCTCTACAAAATTACCTGAGAATTAAATTACCACAGGGGATCCTGATCCCTAACGTCATCCGATACGCCGAGTAAACAAATGTTTGTGTTATTTACACAAATATGCACGTGAGACTGTAAGGATCCATGCCCACTTTTGTCGTTAATCTCCATAAACCCTACATGGTATAAGGCATCCGATACCCCAGGTGTACTTCCCTGCATTCGCTATGTTTGATGGCGATTACTGAAATATTTCCTGCTCATCTATAAGAACCAAACAGATTGCGTTAGCGCTACGTGTGGCGCTGAAAGATCTATTTAAATATCATAACGGCGTTTACTGCCTTCATATCGAGCTGTTTTTCTATATTCCACTTAGCGTCGCATCCTTGTGTGGGGGAAGTGATTTAACACGTTAATGATGACGGGTTAAAAAAGATCACCAGCCGGCGGCTGCTAACAAATAAAACTCACGCTGTTCAGCTGTGTGTGTGTCTTTTTAGCAAGAACTGACCTCGACGTCGTCTGTGTGTATGCGCGCGTTGTTGTGCGTTTTGCGGTCAGTAAACAGCTACAGTTTGTCGGGAAGCCCATTCATTTTGGAGGAGCTCGATCGCGGTGGTTACGAGAATCCGACGCACACCGCATAACAGGTATGGCGAGTCTACGAACACGCATGTTGTTGATCGAGTATATAAGAAATCATTGATCTTATACGGAGGCTGCCGGTGCAGCTGTATGCCTGTTTAGGACATGCTGCGTGTTGATGGAGAAGGCAGCGGACCTACAGGTGGTGGATGGAGATGCATGGAGACGATCAAACACGTTTTAGTGACACGTTACTGATGTACGGAGTCTGGATCCATATGATCAAGTGTTCTGGCTCGAAGCCGATCGATACGTGTTAGCAGGAGATGGAGAGATCCGTTTAAGCAGCCCAAATTTTCGTTCCTGCGTTTACCCATGTTATAATTGCCTGACTTCAGCAAAAAGTGCTATGTTATTAATTTATCATGTCTACACATCTTTGAGTGTGCAGTTACCTTTATGCAGGTGCTGGGTGGCTTTTGGACAACGTGGAAAATTCTGCTGAAGCGTACAAGATGCAGTGCTTTGACAAAGAGGTCCAAAACCTGCTGAAAAGGTCACTCAGAGGTTAGCTGATTGATGCACAGTATCTGTGATGGAGAGAGTTACACCATCACTAGTTACTTAATGTTTTCAAAGAAAAAAACACTGTTGGTCTTGTTGCTGTTTTCGCTGCTTGCCCTGTCAGGTCTAATGTACATTCTCTGTTAGAGCCAAGTAAAGTGGATTTAGAGGGAGTTTCTAACATAATTGTGGACCAATCTCTGAGAGACCATAACTTCAGTAAAGAAGCAGTCCGAATCTGTCAGACCATTATCCAGGTGAACCTTTATATGAAAACTGATAAGAATTTTCTGTGTAAAGAGTCATATTTCCAGTCATTTATCCACATTTAGTCAAGGGAAGCATTCTTGGCTCTTCCTGCAGGCAGAGGCCGAGGAGACCACTGCTAGCGTCTTTCGGCGTCACCTGTTAAACCGACTGCAGTGGGAGTTCACGGTCAGGGAGGAAACTCGCAATCGATCCGTTCAGGAGTGGGTTAACTTTGTGACCTTCCTCTGCCACACCTTTGATTGTCTCAAGGTAACGGCTAAATGTACGATATCTCAAACTAACGTAGTTACTGCTGTGGTGTGGCTTAACTTATTGGAGAAGACGTGCTGGACTATCCATTTATCTTATGTATGGGTTAAGTGGCAGCTTTTCCACTGAAGCGTTAATTTGGCCTCTGACTTGTTCTGGCGACGTGGTCGGTGCAGGTGAACAGCTTACCCATGATGGCCCTTGTGCACCCGGTGTATGACTGTCTGGTTAGGCTGGCCCAGACAGACTCGCTGCAGAACGAGAAGGAGGTAAGCATCACATTTAATCTCAGTTCTCAGATTATTTCTATGGCAATCAAATATGTGGATTGTATAGACATCTGAACAGTTTGTGTACCTACCCCACTTCTTTCCCACTTGACCACTGCCTCAGGTCGATTGCCTGGTCCTGCAGCTGCACCGCATCGGCAGGCAGCTGGAATGCATAAACGAGCAGCGCATGGATGAGCTCTTCCACCAGCTGCGTGACGGCTTGCTGCTGCATGACGGTCTGGCATCCATGGTGCGGCTGTACCTGCTGGAGATCCTGGAGTACCGAGCAGGGGGCTGGAGCCTTAGCTACGCTGCGCAGCAGTACTACTACAGTGAGGAGGCTAACTGAGAGCCTGGTGCTGGGGAGGGGGCGCATAGGCTGCCAGCCAGGTTGGGCAGCTAGGGTGCTTGAGGTTTGCTTCAAAGCAGCCATGCTGTTTCAGTGACAGGTTCTGTCGTTAACAGGATATATTTCCAACGTGATGAGCATTCTCTGGTGCTACAGGGGATGTTGAGATTTTGTTTGCACTGTTTAAGTTGGTTCCTTTTTATTTCAGTATTGTTGCATTTATGGTGCTAAAAAGAGGGATGAATGTCAATAGATCCCAAGATCAGTATGGTCTTACTTGCAGCAGTGGTAGCTATTGTGCCAGCTGGGTTAACTGATCGTGGTAAAACCAGCAAAGGAAGTAGTTTTAGGTTTCAATACTCTGACGGCCATTTGGAAGATTTGAGCCAGAGGGAGTGTGGTTCCTCTCTGGGTCAAATGGACATGTATATCCAGGATGTTGGCAGTGGGGGGAGAAGCAGTGCGAAAACAGTGTGTTCTCACACAGAACTGGGTATCCAATTAGTAAATGATAACCCCCCCCACCACCAGAGGAGAAAAGTGGACTGAGCTCGGAAAATTAGTGCCAGGGTAAAGAGAACTAGGGTTCTTTGGCACCTAACACCTACATGTAGACTTGTTTCAATACCCAAGTTTATGGCCAAGGGTTCTGGTTGAGTTAATCTTGTCCTCATTGCTGTAATGTCATTACAGCCAGCAGTTAGACTGTCTTGAGGATTCATTAGTGTGTTATGATTTGCTATATTACAGGTTGCATTTGCACTGAATCTGAGTCACCCAGTGTTATTGGGAAGCTCTGTACTCATATAGCAAAAAATACTTGCTAGTACTCAGCACTGAGAGAGCAGTGAAATGCTGCTTGAATCACTGTGGAACTCACTTGGTTTACACTTGTATAGACAATCAGTATTCTGTGTGATATGCAGAGCAAATGTTTATGCAGTTATGTCCATGTGTTAGCCTGCGTTATACAAACTCAGGGCATTACTATGGTATTGCTTCAGTGCAACTGCTTGTTTTGCAGTTTTCTGTATCATTTTGAAAGCATTTTTTGGCTTTTGTTCAGTTGTACTGTGAATTTAAGTTTTATTGAACCATATAGCCATATCAGTAGTGAGTTGGACTTAATCTTTTTAATGTTCTAGTTTGAAATCCTATAATTTAAGTCAAGCTGTATAAATTACTAGGTGATAAGTGACTAAGTAAGATGACTTGGGGCATCCTTCCCATAAAGTGCATCTTGGTTGTACGAGCACAGCAATTGGCTCTTTTCCTTTGTTTACGAGACACCACAGTAAGCTCCGTGGGTACTAATACCTACGCTGCTTGTTTCTAAACGTACCACGGCCTGGCGAGCTGTGCTCTGGTGAGTTCTGCAGACTGTACCGCATGTATAACCACCTACCATGGTCCAATTTATCTTAAGTTATTGACTTATCACGATTACTGTTAGTTCAGCTGAGGTCTACTTAATATACTTAACAGTTTAATGGCATTTGATTCATTAAGTAGTTGAAGACCTCAGAAATGCTAGGGTACATGAACACAGACCCTTTTCACCAGCAGAATAAGATGCCTGGTTGTCAGCACTGTATCTTGAAGGACTAAAAGCTGACCCAAACTGTTAAGTGCAATTTAAATCAAATGTCACAACCTTTACAGAACAGGTTTCAGTTCTAAAGCAGTTTTTTTTTTTTTAATAGAAATGCTTGAATGGATTTTTTTTTTTTTTGGGCTGAACATTTATGCAAAACAAGCACGCTGTTAAAGTTCTGCTCACTTCCTTGTTTCTGATTCTAATAAATCAGACACCTGTAAAGACTTTACTTGGGTTTTTATTTACAACTTTTATAAACTGTATGTGACAGCCATATCCCATCAACACTTGCATGTAACCTTTCACGATTCTGCTTCACACCTCTGGAAAAAGTGAAGGCAGATGACTTAGAACCCCAGTATATGCATGGTGGGGGGAAAAAGGTCTTCCAATGTTGCCCAGGATTAAAGTCTTGTTCTTTGCCTCAGGGAAATCAATGATATTTTCCACAGAACCTTTAGTACAATCCTTTAAACGGCCACACTTTCCCGGAGTTCTTGGAGACATCCCTCAATGTTCTCCTACCACCAGCGGTAATGGGCAAAGGCTCTGTTGGCCTCTGCCATCTTGTGGAGCTCGTACTTCTTCTTAATGACCGGGCCCTCGTTGACGAAGGCTGCCAGCAGCTCCTGTGCCAGCTTCTCGTCCATGAGCGTCCGCCGATGCTTGTTCTCCCGGCACTCCGTGATGAGCCACTTCATAGCGAGGAAGCGCTGCCGGTTGTCTGTGAGAGGGGTGGGGACCTGCCACAGGTCAAGAAAGTATTCAGCCACCAATAGACAAGGCCATGACAAACAGCAGAGACTGAGCTGTGTATCCAGTAGATTCTAATACAGCACCACTCACAACGCGACATCAGATATTGAGCTATACTCATTCTGCTGGTGGCAACACGGGGTGGGGGCTGCAAGCCATCCTTTTATATTAATCCTGCTCTCTAACCAGTTGGCATGTTTCAGATAAGATTATACTGCTCCAACAAGGAACTAAGGATAGCACACAGCTCCTACATTATATACAGAAAGCCCATCTAGTAGTCTTCCTGTGAATCAAGCCCACAGTGCAGCACGAGTGAACAAAGATCTACAGAGAACTGAAATCTTTTACCCAAAACAAAGGCAGACAGTGTTAATATGCCCATTATCTGCTTTTGAAAATGGGGAACATCATCAAAACGATGGCAGGCCTACAGATACCTGGTAGTACTTGCCCCCTTTCTGGATGCTAACCAGACCAATTACTGGCTTGCAATTGGCCAGCGCCTGGTGGAAGATGGTGTAAGGGTTGCATTCTATCGTCGCCTTCTGGTCAGCAGGGGCTTTGTGATATTTCTCCACTTGTTTCCTCTTGATGTTCTCAAGAGTCTAAACATGGACAGCGGATGAATATGTAAGTCAAAGTTAACATGCCCCACTGTGAGTTCAGGAGTTTGCCTCTTCCGTACCTGTGACATGATACTCCTGGCTAGAATCTTGTTGCCGCCTTTCATCATCATGTTGATGAATTTGCTATTAAATCACACAGAAATCAAGTGTAAACAAATGTCACTGTGCATTTTAAAAGGAGTACTGTATATATGACAGGGTCGCAAACACAGAGACATCAAGATACCTGATCAGGGGATCGCTGAAACCTGAGCTGTGAAGTGAAGCTGGTGCTGCCTTTATAGGCCTAATGGCTTTCAGCTCCTGCTCCTTCTTCTGTTCTGCCGTCAGTTCAGTTTCTGGCTTTTTGTAGACTTCCTTCCGGGGCTCTGGTTCCAGGTAATAAGGATTATATCGGCTCCATCTCACCTGGGACAGTCTGTGACATAACATAAAATTTGCTACTGCTCACATGAACGCTGCTCAAAAAACACAGAAAAACTGGATGAGAAGAGAAAATAGCAGCAAGAAAACAGGAGATGTGCAATTCTGCATTAGAGGTTTGTAAGGTTTTTTGGGATTGTCATCATTATGAATGACAAGTCATCAAAGACAAAAACAATGACACACAAATTACTACAGGGTTTAATGTACACACACACAAAATCTTCCTGCCACCAAATGCATGTTTTGCAACACAGACAGAACATGGATTACCCACACACAACAGAAGTGGAATTCAAACACCCAACCCTGGAGGTGTGAGCCAGCAGAATGTTGGAGCTTAAGCAGCAAGGAGCATAGACTAAGTGGGAAGATACACCGCAGCAACAAGTCACCTGGCCAAAAAGCTGGCAGGCTGCATTCCACTGAGTCCATTTTCTGGTTCAAGCCGTATATGACAGCTTACCCTATAGGCCATAAAGGCAGTAGCAGACCAAGGTTCTACAGCCATCGATGCCACTAAGCATTATCTAGGCTGGTCAAGAGGAACACCCATTGCTTAGAGTGAAAACAGACCTCATATCAACAGCTTCTGACTGACAGCTGAGCCTGGACTTGGGTAAGCAGCTGATGCCCCAAGAAAGCATCACACTTAAAACGTTCTGTTCAGAGGTCACCAAGCAAACAGTCATGTTGGCGCTCAAAGGGCCCTTGGAAGCACACTCAGAGGACATGAACATTACAGAAGTGTGCAAGGTATGAGAAGCTTGAGGAACAATGTCAGAGCCAGGGCTGGTGAGCACACAGTGAGCCCGGTGAGGTGGGCTTTTGGGGATTTGCTAGGGCGTGCAAAGAAGAAGGCCATGAGATCAGCTACTGACGCTGAGTAGATAGTGCCACTAGATGGCGCTGAAGTTTAATGCTGTGCCAGCCTACAAGACGGTCCATGCCAAACTAAGTCAAATTATATACGCTTCTGTCCACAGCTGTTCCCTCAGCATCACCTTAGTCACAAGTCCTAGCGAAATGTGAGCAAGAGGAGTAGTTTTCATCACTGAAACTCTTGGCAAACCTGGCTGAACAATCATCCCTCTCTTTCAGTTCAAAATGCTTTATTCTTGGAATGGAAGATAAAATAATGCTGAATGGGCCTACCCAGTATTTTCATACATGACGCTATATTTGTTGTTACAGTACTGCTTTATGAAGTCAGGAACCTCGATTATGTGGAATCACCTGTTTGCAATACACTCTGCATCCCTCATTTACACGGTTTCCTTACTTGGTAGATACCTGTATACTTGGATTTAAACACAAAAGAATGTGGCAAATCTTCCAAAAATGAATTAAAATTAGCCTTAATTATTAATTTATTATAGAAATCCCACAAGGGGTGTTTGACAGACATGGAACAAATTATGTGAAGGTCAAATTACATATAATCGAATTGTTTTACAGAGATGTAACATGAGGTAGCTTTGGATAAAGTGGATTATTTAAATCTATACTCAGACAACAGTATGAAACAGATAATTAGAGGAAGAAATTGCATTTTACCTAGGTGTCCATGTTTTCAATAACGTTGCCGTCAGCGAAGCCATCTTGAAAATCTTTTAAAGGACCCACGTGAGGACTGTCTAAACAACTGCCTGAAGTTCCAATTTCTTGCAATGGGAAATTTTTATATTTAATCTAACCAGACATTTTATACGTTACGATTATTCCAAATAATAAATCTGGGTACACTTGCAAAGCTTCTTTTCTACAAAAATGTTTAGAGTTGGGAATTTGAATGAATGGAAAATAAAGTGTCGTCATCGGCGTCGTCTTCACGGGGGATCTTAACGCTTATCCAATATGGCGGATCCCGAAGGGGAGTCCTTAGAGTCATGGCTCAGTGAGTAATGGCCTGCCGTTGTTATGACAATAAAACGGATGCCGTGCGCTTCTACAGACATGTGAAAGAACTCGTTGTTGTGTGTTAGTTCGGAGGTTGGTTTGGTGAAGTTGACAGTTGTGAAATACATTTTCTGGTATCTCTAAAACGAGAAGACGAGGGTTTATAACACTTACTTAGGTTGTTACTTAATGTTAGCATTCAAATAATCTCATCAGTACGCGGGTAGATACATTAGTTGACGTTTTTTGTGCGCAGTGACAGAGCTGGACTGAAATGCCCGGGATTTAGCTAAGTATTAAGTAATAATATTACAGTTAGTGATGGGGCAACTGCAGCTTCAAAACCCGTGGTGGTTGGTAGTTTGGCGCACTCATACCCACCACGATATGTGAAGCCTCATTTAGCGCCAGCCTCGACTGATAGTTCGGGATA
>JAACJT020000075.1:5573564-5605288 GCA_009936485.2 Gymnarchus niloticus
CGCCCACCGACCACGGCGTTTGAAGCCTTATTTAGCGCCAGCATTGATTGGTAGTTCGGGATACGCCCACCGACCACAGCGTTTGAAGCCTTATTTAGCGCCAGCATTGATTGGTAGTTCGGGATACGCCCACCGACCACGGCGTTTGAAGCCTTATTTAGCGCCAGCATTGATTGGTAGTTCGGGATACGCCCACCGACCACGGCGTTTGAAGCCTCATTTAGCGCCAGCATTGACTGGTTGTTCGAGATACTCCGACCTACCACGGGTTTTGAAGCCTCAGTTTCCAATTACTAATTGCCATGGTCTGCTAGTTGTCACTGTGTGTTTGCACCACCTCGCAATTAGTGTAATAGAGCTATTTGCAGCTAACAACACCGTTATTTTAATGCCACGCACTTTGACAGCTGTAAGAAAAGAGATTTATTATTTAATTATATTGATTTACCCCTGAAAGTTTTGTGGAATGTGTGGAAATTTTCGAAATGCTCTTGGGCTAATCTTGAGTTTGGCAGATTGGACCACTATTCACTGGCTAATAGACATCCTGCCTGACATGCTGTATGTGGCGCTTTCCAAACCATAATATAGTGTAACTATTTATTAATCTGTGACCTGTGCCTGTCAGCTCAGGGGCTGTAACTCGTATTGATTCTGTACTAATTTAATTGTATTAAACCGACACATTACACATTTTGTTGTGGTCATCATGAGGATGTAATGTTGGGAAAATGTCTATTTTATCAACCTTACTCTATTTCCCTGGTTACACATGTATACCAGACTTAATAAACATCACTGCATACACTAAACACGTAATTAATTGGTGTCCTTCACTAACCTAATTAAGGTAAAACTTTTGGAGACCCTTTTGCAGCAATATTTTTGAATTAAACTGGAATACTTGACGGCATTAGTATGATTACATGGTCAAGGGATTTGAATTGCATATTGAAAAGTTTCTCTTTGGAATTTTCACAGTTTTGAATGGTCACGTGTTGCTACAGTTTCTGGTTAAGACCTGATTTATGATTGACTGTTGGATTATTAGTAGAGACAGTAACTTTTGAAATAACTTTTCTCCACAGATAAAGCCACCAACCCTTCAAACAGGCAGGAAGATTGGGAGTACATTATAGGATTCTGTGATCAAATCAATAAAGAATTAGAAGGGTGTGTATCTCTTAACACTTCAGAGTGTGTGAAAATTGATGTGAAAAATATCACTAAATTACAAATCTACGCGACGTGTGAATGTCTGTTGAATGCTGGTACTCTTGCACCAAACAGTCATTTGTTTGACACACTTTCAGATTATTTCTTTCTTGGATGATCTTAAGTTATCCATCCATCTTCCATACTACTTATCCAGTACAGGGTGATGGTTGATTTTAAGGTATGTTAAGTTTAATACAAGAATTGCTGTATAGTAAAGGTGTTTAAAGACATTTTGCATGTCTTTCCAGTCCACAGATAGCAGTGAGGTTGCTCGCTCACAAAATCCAGTCCCCTCAGGAATGGGAAGCAATACAAGCCTTGACAGTAAGTAATTAAAAACGTTAAAGTGGTCCTAGTTTTCTGCCAGTTTCTCTTGACTTAATTCACTTATCACTTTTGCAGGTTTTAGAAGCGTGCATGAAAAACTGTGGGAGGAGGTTTCATAATGAAGTTGGAAAATTTCGATTTTTAAATGAATTAATAAAAGTTGTTTCACCTAAGGTAAGCCTACTACTTTACTGCTAAATGCTAGATGCGTTTTCCTGCCGTTTCCTTCTTATCGTGACCACTTGTGTCAGGAGAGTTTATTTTGGTCTGTGTTTTTTATGTCCACAGTATTTAGGTGACAGAGTATCAGAGAAAGTAAAGACAAAGATTATAGAGATGTTGTTTAGTTGGGCTGTAGCTTTGCCCGATGAAGCCAAAATAAATGAAGCCTATCAAATGCTGAAGAGACAAGGTAGGAATTTAACCTGAATATTTACCTGCTTTTACAAACATTTTTTAGTGATGTTTCTACAGTAGTCTTTCCTTTTTCAGGTATTGTTGCCACAGACCCAGAGATCCCTGTGGATAAGACTCTGATACCCTCTCCGCCTGCTCGTCCTAAGAACCCTATATTTGAGAATGAAGAAAAAAGCAAGGTGAGTGAAGGGTGGGTGTCCACAGGTAGTGGGTGGATGGATGGTGGAGATATCTGACAGCCTTCTGTTCCTGTAGCTGCTTGCCGAACTCCTGAAGAGCAAGAACCCAGAGGACCTGCAGGAGGCCAACCGACTCATCAAGAACATGGTGAAGGAGGTGAGGCTCTGGTCATATGGTCTCTTCAGGATAGAGGCCCGTCACTCTCCGGCTTGACGGTTGTCTACTCATGTGGCCTGCCCAAGTGGACTGTGGGTATTCTTCCAGGATGAGGCCCGGATGCAGAAGGTGACCAAGCGTGTGAATACCCTGGAGGAAGTCAACAACAATGTGAAACTCCTCAATGAGATGCTGTCTCATTTCAACAGAGAGGAGTCCTCTGATGGTGACAAAGAGCTTATCAAGGTATGGTCTTTGGCTACTTGGGTTTGTTGATCTTCTCATCTGTCAGTACAGTAGAAGTGAATGATTTTGTTGGATGCTGATCATTGTTCTGTCATCCTGTCCCTTCTGTTTGTTATAATTTTCATGTTCTGTATATCCTAAATATTAATTTTGTGTGTTCAGTTTTTGTAACCCTAATGTAGTTTTTAATATTCTAAAGTTATGAAATCCATTTTTAATCAAAACCAGTTTTAAAGTAAAAGTTTTATGTCAGCAAAGGCTTTGCTCGTTTAGAGGAGATGTTTTATAACACAACCATGAATAAATGAAAATCAGCACATTTGGATATGTATACATGAATCTCATGGTTTGTTAGCTAAGTAACTGAGCTGGATCTTAAGCAGATCTGTCTGTAATGTGGTACTGGTAGTTAGGTAACCAGGGCATAGTTTCAGTAGTATATGTGTATATATGGATAGGTCAGTAATCCACTCCCCAATATAATGGGATCTTGGGAGAGCATGTGCAAGATTAATGTACTTGCTCTTCACTCTGGTGTGGGCTATAAAACCACAGTGACTTATGGGAATTCTTTGATTCTCTGAAAGATTCATGGTGTTTATATAGAGAGAACTCACCAGGATTTCCAGTTATCTATCTAAGTAACAAGCAAGGCCATAGACAATGTCCTCGAGGGCCCGAGGGAGGCTGGTCTATAGACAATTTTGAAAAAAGAAAAACATTACTGGTTGTATTCGCTTAGCAAGGTGCATCCTGGATGATGAGCAGTACATTTGGCTAGACCTGCCACTCTCTTCTACCAAAATAATCCCAGCAATCATGTATGATCATGAAAAATATTATGGCGAACATCTGGACGTCTTGCATCCATGAGTTGAACTTGCAATAAATGAGATGCTGTAGCATAGCAAAGATTTTAAACATTCCCACAGATCACATAAATAACAGATTAATAGGAAGACATATCGTATTGGTCAGGTGAAAGTCCAGACCTCAGCCCAGCAGAAATGTTGTCACAAGACCTAAAGCAGAACATATCCCACAAACTCCAGAGAACCTGAAGCAGTTGCATCAGCGAGAATAAGCAAAAGAGAGTCATTTTGAATTTAAAATGATTTGTTCTCTGGTAATTCTGGTGAGACCTTGTTCATGCCCTAAGTCACAGCTCTTCAGTCCCTGGAGGGTAACAGCACATTGAGTTTTCAGTTCCCGTATCATGGCTGACAACAACACCACTGGGAAAAGTGGCTCAAATGATTTGCTGGAAAACAATTACTTCATGCAGGAGAAAGGAGTGGATGTACCTTTCTCGGAATAAGGACCTTGATCGTACAGGAATTGTATTCTTCAGGCTCAGGTGCATTTTATTGGTACTGAGATCCCTGTTGTGTTAACCCTCCTAGAGCTTATTTTTGTAAAGTTGCAAGCTCACCCTTATTTTTATGGCCCTTGGGCAGGAGCTTTATGACCGCTGTGACAAGCTGCGACGGACTGTCTTCAAGCTGGCCACTGAGACAGAGGACAATGATAACAGCTTAGGTAAAAAATAATACATATAGAGTTTTTAAGAAATTCCCAAATTCGCGTCACAATGTGTGCAGGCCAGGTTCCAAGTAGTGTCTGACCTCTCGTAGGAGAGATCCTGCAGGCAAGCGATGACCTTTCTCGGGTCATCAACTCCTACAAGAGGACGGTGGAGGGACAGTCAGTTAATGGAGAGACCGATGTTCTGGGGACAGCATTCGTGCAAGGTAGGCACATTCAGATGTGTGAAGGTCACAGATAAAAGCATTCTGCTGCAACTTAGGTCTTTGAGAGGCAGCAGTTCAATGACTTGCCGTCTCTAAATTATGATTCTATGAGTGAGTGTTTCTGCCCTGTGGTGGACTGGTATCCCATCCAGGGTGTGTCCTGCCTTGTCCGCTTTACTTCCTGGGGCTCCAAGCTCAGTGTAATCCTGTGGAAGATGGATCAATATAATGGATAATTGCAGATCTATTTAACTGCCAGCCTGTATGTCAGTGCACCAAGGTGATTCACCGATTAACTTAGCTATGCAAGATCAATAATCGTAGTTATTGGAAAGTCCTGTCGCATATGCAAGAATCCTTATATCTCTTCTCATTGTTTAGGTAGCGGAGACCACAACCCCACAGAGACATTGATTGACTTGGCTGGCCTGGATGTTCCCACTCCCTCCCCCCCAGAGCCCAGTCCAGCTGCCCAGCACCCAGATCCTGCAGCAGTCAATCTACTGCCGGCACCATCCATTCCGGTGCTGCCCCCTCCCCCCTGCAGGCCGACATCACAAGGCTGCTCTATGGGTCAGACAGAAAGCCCCAGTCACACAGCCTTTGGCCAGTCCTCTACTGCACTCTCCCTGCTCGATGAAGAGCTGCTGTCTTTAGGTACACATTTTTCTTCTAGGGTGTGGGAGATTTTTTTCCCCTATGACATGTTTTAAGCACATCGAACCATCAGGAAGCGGCTGAACAAGACGCCCTGTTTGTCATATGTGGATCATCAACGCGAGCTTAGGTTGTATCCCATCATGCTGGTGTGGCAATGACTTGCGCCTTAATCCTACTCTGTAGCGGGCTAATTTAAATTTAGCTGGCTGCAAGGTTTGACGTATTTAATCCTGGCCAGTGAAATGACAGGAGTCTGACACACTCCCAGAAATCTTCGTTCTATCATGATCTGAGAGATGAGGCGGTGCTGTCTGTTAAGCTTTGAGTCAAGAACGCTTATCATCAGAGATTAAATGATCCTGACGAGTACATAATGGAGAGATCACTAGGTAAGGAGTGGTGAATCTTAAATTACTCGGGCAGCATATACAAAATTTGACTCACTGTCGTCATACACTGATTGCATGGAAGACGCTGTCTGTAGGGTAGGTATTTGGCCAGCGGCACATTTCCATAAGCTGACAGTGACACACAGAATCTCTGTAAATCTGCTGCCTGAAAGGGTTGTACTCTATTAGCTAAATGTACTTATCAGTGTTATGTATAGCTTTAATCTTTCTTTTTTATTCATTTCCATCCTAAGTTACCGCTTCAGTTTTCCCATCACTTAATTTATTTTATTAAAATAAAGTATCCTATGGCAATTTCTATTAAAAAAGATTCATTTGCAGAATGCCCCTGTGAATGGAGGTTAAAGGAATGTATTCACTTCTACATTCCATCTCTGACAAGTAATTATCAGATGAAACTTTCACAAGGGGATCACCACCTTATAGCAAGCTGCTTGTCTAATAGGGCAGTTTCCATTTCAAGGTCTTGCTATTTCCTGTTCCTGGTTTCCAGTTTCTCTCTTTAGGAATTGACTGTACAGGACCTTTATATCTTTCTGATATTTGTAATAACTGGCCATATGTTGTATAGATTCATAAGCAGCACACTAATTATACTCGGTGAAATGAGCATAAGCGGCCACCAGTCTGTCATCTCAGATTAGTGCTCTGAATACCAAATGACTTACCTCTCTGAGGATTCAGGCGTTGTGTCTACACTCATCTGTAAAAGAACAGTTGGATAATGGACAATTTCTTTGAAAGCGATGTCGGGGGTTGTGGGTAATTGGTAATGGTATTTGACGGACACACCCACCCTTACAGTAGTAGGCTGGTCGTCTCCCAGTGATGTTAGCGGTGACTCTCTTCCTGTGATTGTTTTTTGAGTGAATGAATTACTGCAATTGTCTGCTAATTTCACCATTTTTAAGAATGTTCTTATGTCATCAAGACCTTGTCATCCCCCTGGGATTGGAATTTTTAAATAAAAGTACAAAGGACAATTTATAAGTGATTGTTAATATGTCCTTTTATAAATGGGCTGTAATACTGTATGTATGGTTAACAAAGGCCGTTTAGTAACTATGGGATTCAGTGTCCTTATGAAATACGGCGGACTTACCTATGCCTTTAACTTAATGATAATCATCTTCCAAGCTGCCTGAGGTGCCTTGGCAGTCATGCCGTCATTGCATTTATGCATTAACTTTCTACTCTTTGCCCTCCATGATAAGTGATTGTTCAGCCGTGCTGAAATATACAGCACACTGGGGCTTCCCTTCCTGACTGAATCGTGATTCCGAGTGTCCTTTTCACTTGAAATGAGCAACGCACACTTGCATGCAGGTGTCTTAAGCTAATCGGACAACTAAACCCAAAGTCTGTGTTCTTCCAAGTTTACGATGCGAGATATCGTTTAACGGGCTTACCCAGTCGACAATCTGCTGATTCACCCTGAGATAGTGATGGGTGACGGACGGGATACACTCAGAAAATTATCTCTCGTGATTTTTGACAAATTGTTTTTCATGGCCGTACTTTTAGCACATGCTTTTTATTTACAGATTGTAGCCAAACATATTGAAAAGACATTAATGATTCAGATTAGCTGAATATGTTTTGAAATCTGTCATTTTCCTCCCTCTGTAATGGATTTATAGCTGTATTTTTCTGTTTATTCACTTATTTCTTTATTAAATGTGGCTTGCATTTCCATGTTTCAGGTCTGAATGATCCAGTTCCTGCTCTAAACAACCAAGCCATCAGTATGCAGAAGGAAGAAGAGCTGAATGATGTGTCAAAGTCTTTACAGGTGATGTGTGTTCAGTGTTTCCATGCTTGTTTTCATGTTACTCTACTGCAGTCAGACTGAGAGGGATGTGACTTAAGATATCTCCTCCTATTGTGGCCAGGCACCCAGTTCAGGGCTGGACTACTTTGTAGGGGGTTCTCTTCCAGGCCTAATGTTCCCCAGCATGCAAGGATCCACAGGCCCTACCCAGAGGACACCCGTATGTTACCCAGAAGCCCCTAGGACTACCTCCTTTGCCTTTCCCAGCACAGTTCAGTCAGGGTCAACCTCCCTCAACCAAGGCCTGCAAGATCTTGCCATGTTGGACCTTGGTGACCCAAAGAGGTATGTGAGGTTTTGTAATTCTGGGATGTTTTCACCTCTCTGTTGTACATTACTGTGCAAAAGTTTTAGGCAAGCACAGAAATTTATATTTAAAAAAATGATGGTTTTGTTGGTGTAAAACTGTGACTTGATGTTGGTCAAAGTGTGTCAATTTCCATATTTCAAAACATCTCGGGTTACCTCAGGATTTGCAGTTAGTATCCTCAAGTATTTCTTGAACTTAACTACAAGTTCACCTTGCCTGACTAATCAAAGCATAATTAGTTAATAAGGTAATTAATTTTATAAAGTGACTGATGACAGAATTTAATGAATACATGGAATGACTGGGGTGCATTTGAGGAGCGATTTGGGAAACAACCTTCTAGCCATCCAACCAGATATCGGTAAAATTTGGGAAAACAGAAGTAGCTGTTGTTTTTTAATTGTATTACTGTTTTATTCATATATGTTGAATATTTTTTTTCTGAGTAATTACACGCTTGCTGGTACAAATGGTCTTAAACGGTTTTGTTCCCTGCTTAAGACTTTTACATGTTCTCTTTTAGTTCAAGGACATGTGGCCTGCAGATTGGCGTCTCTCGATTTCCTGTTGAACGTGATTCTTTTTGCACCTCAGCCTTGTGTGCTAAGCCAGGGGTTCTCAAACATTTTTTATTTATGTCATTCTTCCCGAGGACCTCCACCTTTTAAGTCAAAGAGAGCATTAGATATTTTAAACAGAATTTATTAAAAAATAAATTTTGCAGACCTCAGGTTGAGGACCACTGTCCCATGTTACCTGGGATCGACTCCAGGCCCCTCTGTGACCCTAACCAGGATAAGGGATGGTCGGAAGCGTCTGATGATAATGATGATGATGATAATATTAAACAGTTGTGAAACATTGTCGTAATTATCGTTCTTAGTTGTTCTCCTATATAATGATGTAAGTAGATAACGTTTAGAGCTGTTGATTATATTGTGCTGCGCAGAGTCTCTCTGGAGCCAGCCTGAAATTTGGTAAGTGCCGTCTTCTGTGTCAGCAGCTTGCCAGGTTTGGGCCCGGTGTTGGGGATGGTGTCCAGTGCTGGTCTCTCAGCTCTCCATGGACCTGGCTCCAAAGCTTCCTCTCTGGCCCAGAGCGCCAGCTCCACCCCGGGAAGCCCACTCTTCCGCTCACTCTCTCCAGTCCTGCCCCCCAGCCATGGGAGCCCAGCTAAGGTCCCCGAGGTGACCCTCGCCAATGTGCACGTCCCCTTAGAGTCTATCAAACCCAGTAAGTCGCCAGGGTTGGTCTGGCCTCCTACTAGCTTTTGGGCTTGATATTGATCATGTGATTTTTCCCTGAGCATTTTGACGCATGTTACTTATAGCACAACGGTAGCATGCTAATGTGAGGAAAAATATATACCTTTTTGCATTTTGCTCATAATTTGCATGCACTGCATTTTGATTTACAGAATCATTAGGGGGAAAAAAAATTTTAAATGCAGCATCAATACCAAGCAAAATTATAGACCTAGGTTCACAGAGGGAGGAGGGTCACCGTGGGTCTGCTACCCTGTCACCTCAGGCAAAGTGCTGCCCGTGACGGCATATGACAAGGACGGCGTGCGTGTGCTTCTGCACTTTGCCACGGAGTGTCCACCAGGGCGACCCGA
Organism: Gymnarchus niloticus; assembly: GCA_009936485.2. Classification (NCBI taxonomy): domain Eukaryota; kingdom Metazoa; phylum Chordata; class Actinopteri; order Osteoglossiformes; family Gymnarchidae; genus Gymnarchus; species Gymnarchus niloticus. Next base: position 5,582,689 of record JAACJT020000075.1, read on the forward strand.
CGTACTGGTGCTGGTGGTGTCCATGCTGAACACGGCACCTCTCTCAGTCCGGAATGTCGTTCTGCAGGCCGCAGTGCCAAAGGTGAGTTGGTGAGTTTGTGAGTCGCCGTGTGAGTCTGCACCATTGCGAATCAGGGTGTCTGCAGTGCCATAAAATATCTCAACATGTCTTAAAATAAGTTTTCAAAATCTGAGGGCTTAAAATGTCTCATTTTTACAGCCCAAGGTATTAAATTGTGACATTGAAACAGGTAGATTATTAGTCAGGTGAAATGTGTAGATGCAAGTTCAACGAAAAACTGATGGAACATGCAATGCATAGGGAATGCTTGGCATTGGCAGGCATTTTCTCTGGGGCTAGATGCAGAATTTGACAGGATATTCAAACTAAGTACAATGGGAATTTAACCACTCAGTTCCCACGTGATGTCGGAGAAACACCAACGTTATTCTAGAACTCAAAGGAGAATCGAGTCAATGGAATCTTGTGTTGCATTATGAGCACCTGCCAGTTTATTTATTGGTCCAACTGGAGCCCCGGTTAGTCAAAATGATACTGTAGTGGTCCCAACTGTCCGACTGAGTTTGATGTTCAGTAGCTTTTTTCACCGACAGAAACTGAGGCTGAAATAAAGTTTTTTCAAGGTGATGGTCCCAGATGTAGAGCATACAGAGTCATCAACCTGCAGGAAAGACAAAGCTGCATACTTAAGATTTAGTATGGCACCGTTCATTATGAGTCCAGCTGATATCGAAAGTAAGCAAAGATTCATTTGTTGTCACGTTTGAGGGCATGAAAAAAACAACAACTTGACCTCCATGTGAGATACTGGACTTCCGATCAGAATGGCACATTCATTCAATCCCATTATTATGGGGTTGGGCCAGAAATAACACATCTTTTTAAATTAAAAAAAAAAAATTCTAAATAAAAATACTTGGCACATTGTAGCTTATGTTTGGTCTGTTGCGGCAATAGTAGTAATTTTTTGTTTATCTTAAAATGTATTAAAAAGCATTGAATTTGATTTTTAAAATTGTGCAGTAATCCTGCAAATCCACCCCTGCTGCCTTCTGATCACAGCAGCTTGGATTATATTCATTTAAATAGATGATTTGTTTTGTCTGTATGCCAGCAGTGCTATGCAGTGCACCAGGGGTCTGGTAGATAGAGGGATGACCCCATTGATCAACATGGTTCTAAAAGCCAGACAAAGTCAAGATAGAAAAATGGTGCAGTTGTGTATTTTGAAAGAGCCACTGGCTCCCAGCCTGCTGTTAATCAGCATTTTAGGCCTGTTGTTCCTGTTTTGCTCCTATTGTTCCTCTTTCTCACCTCTGTTTCCACATTTTTCTCACGGGCAATTTTGAAAGCAAACTTCAATCTCAGCAAAACACGAATGCCACTCATGCTACAGTTGGATGGAGTCTGCGTTTAAAACAGTGACCCTCCTCTGTGTCTCAAACCAGGTTCTTGAGATTTCATTTTGATTTCAATCTATGAGATGCACAAATTACACAAATAATTAATACCTTTATTAATCTGATCATAACTGAAAAACAACAGCTATGCAGGCAAACCTGTTCGCACTGTTGGTGAGTATGACACGCTGAAACAGGGAAGAGGCTTCACACGCACACACACGGCAGTGACATCAGTCAAATGGCCACAGGATAGAGCTCACTGACAGGAAGGCCACCCTCCTCTAGGGGAAAAATAAAGAAAACTGCATCTCAGATATTCATTTAAGAAAATCGATAAAATGCTGTGCATTTCCCAAACACCCCTTTGATGACCGTTAAATGTTTAATGGGGGAGGTGAATGCAGTGATGTGTCCTCAGTCCGACTCGCCACTCCTTGAATGATGCCTGGATAATTACTGAGGAGGGGGGGGGCTCAGTTACGATTTCTTGGGGAGATGGTGGTGTTCATTGATAGGCTATGACCCTCCACACACGCTAATTATTGCATGTTCTGTCTTCCATGTATCATTTCTTATGCTCTTCTCAGCAATGGTACTCTAGTCTTTTTGACAAGGAATCAGAAATATACATTATTTCCTGATTTTTCCATATTTATAATGTAAGGGGAAAGTGGTACCTTAAGAAGTACAAAGGAAAAAAAATGCATTACTGCTGTCTCAGATGCTCAGGTCTAAAAAATGAAATTCTTACTAATCTGAATGGGATGTTGACGTGGTTTTACACAATTATTTTAATATTTTCTTTTTTTCCCCATGTTCTTTTATCTAACAAGACTTGTAAAGTGAAGTTACTGCCTCCCCCTCATTCAAATTATTTTTTGCAGTCAATGAAGGTGAAACTCCAGCCCCCCTCGGGGACAGAGCTGGCCCCCTTTAACCCCATCCTTCCCCCAGCCTCCATCACACAGGTGATGCTGCTGGCCAATCCCTTGAAGGTAAGCCACAGCTCCGCAAACTACCACACACTTGGGATGTGCAGTAATTCATTTGGATGGCAAAGAAAATATGGGGAGAAAACTCGTTAAGTGGGTTATGCAGGTCGGTGAACAGGCCAGATCTTGTTCCTGTGCCTATTGATTGTGTCCTGGGGGGTTTAAAAAGCATGATGTCATGAAATTCCTGTTCTCGTGGCATATGGCCAAGTAAAATGAGCTCAGGTTATCCATCTGAAGTGGAATCTTGTGCGTGGCTAGGTCTACAGAGCCTCACTGACTTGTCTTAATATTGTCATCCATTTTTGCTTGTATCGATTTATTTATTTATTTCAGGAGAAAGTCCGGCTGCGCTACAAGCTTATGTTTACCCTCGGTGATCGGCAGTGCACAGAGGTGGGGGAGGTGGACCAGTTTCCCCCAGTTGAAAAGTGGGGGAATTTGTAGTGCCCTCTGCTGTCCAAGAGCTGAACGACGCTCCTTGGTGGAGAATTGTTGACCGGATGTCCCAGAGTGCATGGGCACAGATGGGGTTGTTAGATAAGGATGTTTCATCTTAGTAGAGAAGCGCCGTAAACATTATGCCAACCGTCATAGTTCAGTCGGGTGTAATGTTTCGTTTAGCTGTTTTTATTTTTCCTTGCAGTTCGTGTAGCTGTTGGGGTCCTTCACTGCTGAGCTTGGGATACTGGGAGAGGCTGCACTTTAAATGATGCATTCAAGGAAAAGTTTTGGGGGGTGGGGCCAAGGGCACATGGCTTTGGGCCGTCAAGATCCGCTCACCTAGCATGTGACAAAAACACCAAGATGCCAGAAGGATAAGTAGGGCAGAGTGTGGCCACCATTCAAAGAAACATTTTACAGACAATCACCTTGTTGATGATGACCGTCAGCAAAACGGTGGCTGATCAGCGTTGCCGCTTCTTCACCAGGATCTTGTCTTCAATACCTCATTGATTTATCAGTGTGTGCGTGAAGGGGGCATTTCGACAAGCCAGGTTTACTGGAACACACAGTATTGTTTTGTTCTGTATTTCGTTCATTGGTTTATTTGCTTTTGTACACTCAGAAGGTACACAATGTTTTCTTAATTTTGGAATAGCCAAGCCAATGACTGGCAATGCAGGTTAAGTCTGTGTTTGCTGCCATTTAAGGCTATCCAAAAATTGAAAGCACTTGATGTCTTACAAATCCACAGCCAGTCTTTTGTTTGCTGTCATTTTTTGTCCCTTGTTATGGTTAATAATATTTTCTTTTATTCATTTCTCAAGTATTTTGCTTATACTGCCGACGCTGATACATGAAAGCACAGTCTTATGAGAACACGGTGCAGCCAGCTGGGTTAGCAACAAGCTGCTAATGAATGACAGACACTGGTCTTCTCAGTGTTTTGATTTAGGTGATGCTTTTTGTTGTAGCTGTCATATCTGACGAAACCCTTGTAAGTGTCATGGTCTTTAATGCCCCCATGCTGAGTATGTTGACTTCCCACTTGCAAATCTCCATCTCTTGTGACCAATATTGTTACAGTTTCTGAGGGAAAAGTGGAAATGAAGAACAGACTGATATTCTGATTTCAGAGGTGCTCTCCTGTGTGTTTCATTGAGAGCCAGTCCTCTTGGGCACAGTTGGAATTTCTTCCCAACAGGTCTACGGTGACCTCCTACATGCAGTGTGCAAATGAGAGGCTTTTCTTTAGGGCTTTGACTAATGTCTTTTTTTTTTTTAAATTGGCTGCTCCTAACATATGACTCCTGATGCTCTCATCTTTCCATTAAAGCCCCTTTCCCTGTTGGCACTGTGACCAGTTTGGATGGAAGATGCTCTAAACCTTTATGTACATTGCTGTATTTATTGTCCTCTTAGAGGTTAGAGTTAACATGTATGTATTGTGTGGCTAACAAAATCTGTACATATTTCATTGTGGGAGATGTTCAGCTGCATGAAGAATTAAAGTCTTCATTTTAAATGGAATCACATCTGTTTATTCACAATGAGAATCTTCAGTTAGTTACTGCTATGCTAAGTAATGAGTGCAACTACATTACTTAAAAAAACAGCAATTGTTCCTAGAAAGAAATATTACTTTATTACTTGCAGTTCACGGAGGGGAGGGGAATCACGTTACATTATACGTTTGTTTATTTCAACTCGCCTATAACTCCATCTAAAAGAATAAAGGGCCGAATTCTGCCATTTCATCAAATTTTGAATTTTTTTTTCTTTTGAGTATGATGTTCAGGTGAAGTTCTGTATTATAGGCTGCTTCTGGAGTGTAGATTAGTGTTACAAAACACAGTGTGTCTCCCTGCTCTGGATCTTTTCGTGTATGGTTCCCTGTCAGCTTAGTTTTATCCTGTGAAATTAATGACATGAATGAAACTGACATTTAAATGGTGAAATAAGATGTATGATGTGGCATGTTTTAACCCGCTGACCTGTACCTTTGGTGAGGACTTGGAATGGAGTTGGCGAGGTGAAGAGACAGAGCAGAGATCTATCCACATAGACGCTTTTCTGATGGTCAGTTTCTGGAATTTGGACTATGGGCATATCGTTGGCTATTGATGAATATGTTTTATCACTTTACCATGTTCGCACACTTCCTTGAAAAACACCCTGCAGAGAACACCATTGGGGCCACTGAAATGAAAAACAGGATCTTTTCGCAGTTGAGTTTTTACGAATGACCAATGATCAACCCAAAGCAGATGTGTGCTTTGCTGTTCTCTGTGATACCAGCTATAGCTGGACAGTTCAGCAGAAGCTCATTTGCAAGGTGCTGGAAGCCTACTAAAAGTGCCAACGTAATAATGGACTACTGAGACCTATTGTAGATCATACACATTTACAGTATTCCCATATTACGTGGTATTCAAACAATATCCCTTATAAAGGTAATACAGTATACCTTTATTATTGTCAAAAGTCTAAAAGGAAAAGGACAACTAGGTGCAAAATTGGTAACAAAAAAAATTTTGCCAACGTACGTACTCGTAATTACTGAGTACCGAAACGTCACAGCAATATGTAGTCGATCATTTAGTACGGTGCCTCGCGATAACCTACAGTAGGTCCCAGGCCATCGATCTCTTGACCACAAAGATGCGCAAGCAGTCATGGACGCGCACGTCAAAGTATTCTATACAATAAGAACGTGCGCGCTCCCGCGAACTCTTTGTGTGGTGGCGTAGAGAAACGCGGAGGAAAAGCCATGGCGGACGAAAAACCCAAGGTGAGTAAAAATAGACGGTTAGCTAGTTATATTCCGTTTGAATTAGCCTACTGTAATGCTACACGCATTAAACTAGTCCAGCGGTAACTAAACTAATTATCATTGTGTTTACGTTTATTTTTAATTAAAAAATTCTTTTCTAATTAGTGTGCCTTGCGAAAATCCCGAGTTGATGATAAATGAGGCTGACGGTTAACTAGCCAGCTACTAGTTGGCTTGCTAAAATATTGCAGTAATTTTTAAAAAATTATTTTTCTGCTTTACTTAGTTAACGCAGAATGTCTAGATATAGTCTGAATTTTAATATTTTTAATGGTCACATATATACTTTCTGATACGCGAACTACCCATCTTACCTAACTAGTAGGCCTAGTAAACGTTAGAGTGGCGTATACCTAGTTAGCTGGCTAAGTACTAGTTAGCTAGCTAAAATGTGACTGAATTATAAGTCTATGCTTATTAATTTGGCTTTATTTTGACAACTACCACGCCGTTAGCTGGTAAATAGTTTCCTCTGAATTAGTTGATGTAATCGTAAATATACTTGTCATTTTGGCGCCTGTTCGCTGTATTTTCTGAAACCGTTGAGCACGATCATGATTTTTATTCAATGGCACTGACTAATTCGACGATTACCGGATTATCACTATGCAGTCGGATTATTAAAGTGTATTACAGAGATCTCTTCTGATCTCGATGAGTAGTTTTACAGCGGCACAGTAGTTGATGTTAACCTGTTAAGCAGACTAACTGTACGGCGCCATCTAACATCATCATATCAAAATAAATATCCCCTGGGAATCATTGAGAAGCTAATACATCACATTTGAATGCGAACAGAGCCAAAGGTACGGCTATCAGGCGGCTCAATGCAGTTTTTATGATCGTTTTAATAATGTCCTGTGGAGTGTTCGTAAACGCTTCGGATCCTATTAAAGTTTTTTTTTTTTTTTCCTCCAAGATCTGTGCTTCGTTTACGTACTGGATTGTCTGATATGATTTTGCATTTGGGCAAATTTTAAGTCATTTCGTGACAGCGAATTTTTTCACATTGGAACCCGATTATTGAAACCCAGGAGAGCTGTGGAAGGTGTGTGTGTGTGTATGAGAGAGAGAGATGGGTGAAGCGAGGTATTTGTCTGATGGCAATCATTTCAATTTAGGTATTTTAAAACAATACGAGTACTTTTTTTTTTTTTTTTTTAACTGGGCCAGCAGGTAGCATACCGGTTGAGGATGCATACTAGCCAGTTTCATAAGGGGATCCTGCTGGTGAGCGGGTGTAAACCTGAACTACTAAGAGTTCAAATGGGCAACATTATCACGGAAACAACAAATTAAAAAAATAATGGCGCGAAGCAGCTTCACTGTTCTGTAGTAATGTATTGCCAGGTAACGGCTGTTAGTATTTCCATTTTCTGTTTCTGATAGATAGTTCTCCTGTGCTGCGATTGAACACATTTGACACCAACTCGTGGCATGATTATTGCATTTAAATATGTATGATAGTATGTATCAAACAGCATACTGTCACTCCAAGGATGCTTATTTGTTTTTGCAAAGTCTACAGGCTTCAGATGTTGTTGGAATACCAACCTACTTTTCCACACATTTAATTTATCTAAATGATTTTAAGAATATTCTATTCATCATGCATACTCATCCATTTTTCCTTACGATTAATCCACTAGTGCTGGGCGGAGGGCTGTCAACAGCTAACAGGGACCTGATGCTTTACTGTCACTGCTGTTTAGGATAATACAGAATAATCCCATTCCCCTCAAATGAGCCACTCAGGCCCTTCAATTTTGTGTAGATATCTGCAATAAAATTTTAGCTTTTAGCCTAATAATTGTACCATGCTAAGCTTATAAAAATCACTGGAAAACACTTTAAGACAAAATGTACAAGACTAAAACATACTATTTGGGGAGGATAGATCATGTAGTACTAATGTTTGAGCTTTTCCTCAAAATTCTAGTCTAGCTGGAATAACTTCTGGTCATTTTTAAATCTTGTTGGATGACCACACATTTGTTCTTCCCTGATTGGCTGAACTGTACGGTCAAAGCGTGGCTTTCCTCGGAGATCTGTAACACCTGAGAGATGGTCTCCATCTCCTCCTCACATATGCATTTTCTGCACAGTGTGTCTGTTACTGTTCCAAGTTTTCATGCCTTTTTTTTGGGGGGGAACTTTCTTACAGTTTTCAGAAGGATAGTTGTATGTCATTATGAATGTGTGTTTGTCTGACGAGATTGAATTTACATGCCATTGCCTGCTCATTCCCAGGAAGGAGTGAAGACGGAAAACAACGACCACATCAACCTGAAGGTGGCGGGACAGGATGGCTCCGTGGTGCAGTTTAAGATCAAGAGGCACACGCCACTCAGCAAGCTGATGAAGGCGTACTGCGAGAGGCAGGTGAATCCTGATTCATATGGCTAAGGCCCCGCCTCCCCTCTGTGGTGCCTGTGGTGCCTCTGTTGCCTTGAGTGCTGGAAATTGTGATAGAATTAAAGTAATTAAGAGCTTATGTGCAGCAGGCCAAGCTGATACTTGCCCATGGTGCTTCATCTTATTTTTTTTTATTTTACAATGTCATCTTTCTCTGCCCTTTCACCTTCACTTTATCTTCCTATTTAAGCATTCTCATTGATGTTGTCCGGCTGCTCTGTTGTTCTCGTAGCCTTTGCTCGTCCAGCAGCGCCGACGTACTGTGAGACTGACCTGCCATTTTAGGTTTTCTTTTGTGTCAATCCCAGGATGCCCCAGAGCAGTGGAAATTGGGAGGCAGAGAATTGAGCCATTGCTGCTATTTCGGGGTCATGTGATAGAAGAGGTGTAACCCGGTCCTTTTTTTTGTCCAAAACAAATTCACATTACATACTATATCATAGGGCTGGGAATCGACAGAAACCTCTTGATTCAATATTGCATTGATAGTTGCCTGCTGATTTGAAATGGTTTGAGATTTTCTACATATCGTGATTTGATATTATGATTAATTGCTGTTTTAATATTGGAGAATTTCTCTCCAAATCAACATTTTCCTGTGAGTAATACAATTAAGTATGTTTTAAATTAGTGCTTTGAGTCAACAAGAAAACTTCATAACTTTGTAACCATAATACTTACTATGCATTCTAATTACAAAAACCACATCGGTAAACTGTTACCATGGCAATGGCAAATGCCTGGTTGTATGCATCTCATATTAACTGGCTATATTTATTAACATGGTTTATGTGTGGTTGCACATGTTACATTTTGTTGATGTCAGCTAGTGTTTTAATTTAAACATTTTTTTAATGGAATACACCTGCAGGAAGGAGGGGCAGTCACTGTTTTTTATGTCCATTAACAAGGAGTGTCTCCTTCTGGGAGCTCTTTAACAAATGACAATATGGAATTCCTTGTGCTTCCCTTTTGATGCGTATTTTCATCTTTTGCTGTGGCTGTGGTTGTTTTGAAAAGATTGCGGTTTACTCTCCAGACTCAGTTGCATGACACCAGTAGAGAATGTTTGGGAAGCTCCGCTTTCTATGGTGACCTCTGTGTAACCGCACATTGTTTGGGGTTGTGTCTGATCCTGTCCATTGTCTGTACTTCTCTGCAGGGATTAACAATGAGACAGATCCGGTTCCGGTTTGACGGACAGCCGATAAATGAGACAGACACGCCTGCACAGGTACAGTAAACTTGGAGAAGACCAAGTCTTTCGTTTGCAGATTCCACAGTTTTGCCCCTTATTTGAGAGCAAAGTACTATTCCTTTTCATAAACTGTTAAAGTAATTTTTCTTCAGTACACTGAAACAATTTTTCACTAATTGCTGCGATTCCCCAAGAGGACTTTATTTTAACAGTGATTTCCTATATCAATGGTAAAAAGCTGTTTTCATTTACAAATGTTCTCTTTTGAGTGGAAATGTCTCCAGTAGTAAATTTTGACAAGTGATGAACACAGGTTTGCCATCTTGCGTTCCCAGTGCAGAAACAAATGATTTTCATCTCTTGTTGCTGCATACCTGACGGTCATGACTTTTATCCATTAGTGACTGACTATTGTAATTCTTTTTTGACAGTTGGAGATGGAGGATGAAGATACCATTGACGTTTTTCAGCAACAAACAGGTGGCCAATACTAAATCCAGCGTTCCCAGGCCTTTCAGCACCCATGGAAAGCCTCCTGTCTCACTCACTCTCTTTTGCCAGTACTTTTCCCCACACAGTCCCCCTCGGCTAGCACAGAATGACTACCTTCCAAAACGAGGGATCTCTGTGATGCTAACAGTTGTATAGTGTTTTCATTCTTGCTTTTCGATCCTTTTTGTACGTGATTTTTTCACTCACCAAAACACACACGTAAGCGGTCCATGAAGACTCGAATTAACCAGCTTTCAAGGCCCAGAGTTGTGGATATGTAATGTCTTTTGCAAGAGAGGTCACAATAAATTATTACATCTCAATCTCAGTGATAATGGCAGTGTGCTGGTTAGGAGAATTTTTATGTTGCAAAAGATGGATTTTATATCTTTTTTTATATTGTAGTGGTTATGTTTAAAATAAAACTTGTCTTAAACAGTTTGATTTGATTGTTTTAAAAAAAAGTCCTAAAGTGGTTTTTAGTCAAGTGAAATATCTGTATTGTTTAAATAAAAAATAAAAATGATTCTCATTTTAAAAGAAGCTTATGTAAAATCTGAGCAAATTGTTTTCTTCCTGAATTTAAAATAGCACCTCCTTGAGCTTCATGACTTGCTATGTACAGTTGAAACTTTTGTTTGCTTTCCTGAATGATTCCTGGTAGAGTTTAGTACATTTTTTAGCTTGTGCTAAATGGCCAGTTAACCATTATGTGTTGTATTACACTACCTGAGATTTGTTGTGTATCAGTTGGTATTTAAAATCACTGTCATTGTGTAGGAACACTTTGAAGAATGATTCAATTGGGTACAAAGGTCTTTCATGGATCCACTAGTCCTTCATGTGCTAACATTGTTAGATATCAGTTCCTTTCACGCCGCTTCTCCTAGTTGATTTAACTTGCCCCTCGGTTGCCAGAGCTCAGTGCTCTGGTAAACCTAAGCTCTTGAATTCCTGTTTCTTAATGTTCGTTTCTGAACAAAGTGAGGCCATCTGTGTGATGCTGCCATACTATATGGCTGTTGACAAACCTGTTAGGAGCGATGGGTTTTTGGCTATGCCCTCCTATGTAGTTTCAGTCGTGATGGCTGTACTGGAGTGCAAGTTGCATGGTAAAACCCCTGAGGAGGTTATTTATAGTATTGACAGATTTCACACTGTACTTAACTCTTATCGCTCAATGTCTAACATAGAATATGTATTTAATAGTGCTTTTAATCATTTCTTATACTTTTGTACTGATTTTCTTCCCTAGACAATACAAAGTTGGATGAAAATGTGGTCAGAGTATTTACAGTGCTCAATAAGAAAATTTGAGATTTATCATTATTGTTTGGATTTAGGCAGTGTTGGATATTGGAAGTACGTATTTAAACGTATAAAAACTAATAAAGAATAATCATTAAACATTTGCATAACTTTGCACATTTTTGAAGGTATTGTACTCTAATATACGTTTCACTTAAAAACCTTAGAAATATGAAATTGCCTCAGTCCCTAAATGCTCACACAAATGTACATATCAGACATGCTAAGAAGACCTGGTTTCTGGTTTACTGGTTTTACAATGGATGCCGTTTCAAGGATAAGCGTAGTGATGTGGGGGTCGTCATGCTTTTTGCCGTTCTAGGAGTAGCGAACAAGCTTACTGTCTTAATTATGGCCGTGTTGTGTATTTTAAAAAATATTTAATCGTGACAGTCTTTGGGCTTAGCTTTCAAGAATGAATATAAGAATTCATTAACAGTACTACATTATGGGGAGACCAGCTTCGCTTGCAAACTCTTTAACCTTTACAGTTATGTATTGCTCAATTCATAATTTATGTTAGACATCGATTACCGCGTGTAATGGTGTATTAGTGGTGAGAACTGAAATATGTCACTTAACGTAAACTAGTAACGCGGGTATTAAACGACCTCTTTGGGAGCTGAAACCATCGCCTCGATTTCAAATACGGATCAATTAAAAAGCTCCTCGGCGACTAACATCATACCGCGATGTCAAAGTCGAATCACCAGCAGGACTCGTAGGGTCGCTGGCCAATCAGACTGCGCGCAGCTCCCTCGGGCCGCCCTCCATGGGTGGGTGTAAAACCGTACACGCGACGCTCCCTCTCGCAGCAGATCGTCCAATTTACTCAAAGGCGGGTGGAGCCGAGTATGAGTCGCTAAAGGAGAGGGAGGCATTAACTCACCATCATCAAAAAAAAAGCAGCCTTAGTCGTTTTGGCCTCGCGTTCAATTCGATTGTAATAACGGTAACAAAAGAAGACAATGACGACGACGACCACTTTTCAAGGAATGGACCCCAGTTCTAAAAATAGCTCCAGGTAAAGGAAGCAGCGCCGCGCGTCTCGTGCCGCTTAGACAAAAGGAGCGCCGGTAGACCGTTATGCGCTCGAGCGCCGTGTGTCGCGCGGACCCTCAGCGTTCTGTCGCTCGACGACCGGCACGAAAATGTCTTCTGTGGACGAGTCGTCTTCCCCTTTCGGATTCCCTTCTTTCACCTGCTAAAAATCCGCGGTATTCTCTGCTACTGGGCGGGGGACTTTGTGTTCTTTTTTTTTTTCCTTCTGTATTTTTTTTTTTTTGCGGAAGCTGTCAGTGCATTATGCTGGTCGAGATGACTGCGTTGCCGGAATACTCAACTCGGGCATCTTTTAGTAACAAAGACCATGGCTACTTTGTGAATTTCCTCAGAGACTAGTTTTTCAGGATTCATTGCTGAGTGGGAGCATTTATTTCCGTGAAGCTTGTCTTAGAAACGCAGGGTTTGAGTTACTTGCATCGCCGTAACTATACAATACCGATAATGATATTACGGTTTAACAACGCCCCCAGCCAGATTTTCGCCTATCTTTGTATTTTTTTCCCGTATTAAAGTCCAGCTGTCGGGATTTACCGCTCTGCTAATAGTTAGCTAAGCTGGCTAGCTAGCTACAGCCACATGTTCTATAAATTTCATTATGCGCCGCTAGCTTAACATTGCCTTGACCGACTTGTCACCTTTTTTTCCCCACCGAAACGTCGCGTTCGACTGTCAGAAATGGCCTCGTCTGGTCCCCAGTCTTCTGTGTTGCCTAGTCCAGCGTTTCTTTCATTGTGTGAAGTGTGTGTCTGGCACAAGGTAGCCAGGCACCCAGCATTTCCGATCTGCAGACATAGCTGGTTTTTAACAACGTTAGCTGGCATCCCCCTCATCCCCTCATCATCTGCCTTTCGAAGTCGTCGTCATTGCACATATGTTGCACGATAAACGTATGTGTTATTCTTTATGTATTGGGAGTGCATTGCTTTCCTTTTGGGTGGGGTCATTTTTTTTTCAACTTGTAAATCCCTCTGCAGCGCTGTGTAAATGCATGAGATCATCTGCTCAGTAGGTTAAGTCGCCTGGTTTAAACATCATACGCTGCAAAAAAAAAAAAAAAATACCCACTGGTATAAAAGGCTGGAAAACGTGACTCTTTTCAAAATCTTCGCGCATATTTAATGTATTTTCCGTCGCTCGTGGCTAACTTGATTTACGTTTGCTTGACTGGAACAGCTGCATGGAGTCAGCTGGAAAGCGAGAGTTCTGCATTTCTATAAAGTACAAAAAGGCAGGTGGTACGGGAGGGGTCGCGGAATGGCTCTGCTAACATCCATTTTCTAGCCACGACCACTACCGTCCATAGAGGCAAGAGACGCTCTCATCCTGCTCAGCCATAGCGCACTACACCCCCAAGCCATGTACTTAAGCAATTGTTGCATTTTGGTGAGTGGGAGAAAAACGTCGTTATATTGGTAGATTTGGTGTATATTTCTACAGATGCTCGTTTTATTGTGCTGCTTAGTCGGAGGTGGTACCGGAATGTGGGTTGCAATTTTTATAAAAATTGTTTGGGTTTCATGAGCATGTACCGGATCGAAATTCCAGCATCATGCTGATTCCATGCAAGATGATTCTGTACGTTTTCCTTTCAGTCAGCACGAAAATGGTTGAAGGCCCTTTTTGACTGGAGAGCAGTACTTAGCTTGTCTAGAAAGCAGCCACTGCAGCATATATGTATATGTAATTAATAAGCTGTTAAATTAGCCATCTGTAATTTTCCAGACGATGTATGCAACTACCTCAGCTGGAGGTCAAGGTTATCTCATGATCAAGTCAGGATATTGAAACTGCCTGAAGAAGTGTAACCCTTGATCTGTTGACTGCCTAGTGTGAAAGTGCTGGCTTGACATGCTGCTGTGTCTGCATTTCTTTGCTGGCCACTTATGTCAAATGTTTTGCCCTGACTGAACTAGCTGAACTCCTTCCTCAGGGTGCTGCGCCCTCCAGGTGGAGGATCCAATATCTCCTTTGGTACAGATGAGGAAAATCCCCCCACCCGCAAGAACAAAATGGCCTCCAGCATCTTTGCTGAGCCTGAGGATCCCCACGCTCATCGCAGGAACAACCCACCTGGTACATAATCAAAATTCCCATTTGCATCACACCTTACACTACTTCAGCCTTTCATGTAAAATCTGTCCCAGAGGTCAACCTCTTCCTACTTCTGCATAGCTTCCCCCACTTCAGTTGGCCTTAGTTATTCAGAATGTGGTACCCTGACATTTTGGCTTCCAGCCATTTGCCCTTTTCTACCTCAGTACCATTATCTATGGCTTATACAATGCTTTACTGCCTGATTTAATTTTTGATGCTGTGTATTAGATCTAATTTTTTAAAATGTTGTTCATTTTACAGTTAATATCCAATTAAGTATAGAAATTTCTGCATTTTAACTTTTAACAAATGGAAAATTTTGTCGGGCTTAGTAATGACAAGGTTTACAGCTTGATTAATGTGTTCCAGGCCCTTTTGTCTTGTAGCTGTCATATGGTAGAAAGCCGTTTTCTTTACTGGACATAATTGTTACCAATCTTGTATATCTTGATTATTAATACCAGTTCCCCCTTATACTAAGAAGGCTGCTATTAATGCTCAGTAACAACCCTGCAAAAAGGTGCTTCAGTGCAAGTATTGACAGATCTGATGGTGCAGAGACCTTGTTTGCTTGGTGCACAAACCAGTCTTCAGCACTTTGGTTTTAGGGATTTAACCGTGTGTTCATTGCCACTAAAAGAAAGGGGGAGTTTGGGGTTTAATAACAGTATTTGGAAATTCTGTATGCATGTGATTTTTGAGCACATGTCCATGTAGGTACTGTCTGACCCAGACTCGTCTTTGAATCTGCATGGTTTCAGGCTCATTTTGTGCATTTGCTACAGTACTGCTGTTGCCGCATGTTGAATGAAAGCTGTTTCATGGCTTCTTCAAGGACAGAAGAGCCTTTGTTGATGGATATTTTGTACTCTATATTCACAAATGCCAGTTAATATCACTTAAGTCCCAAGCCCTTCCTTTGGATCAATGGGAGTTTTATCTGGTTTGGTGTCAGTACTTGGCACACAGTTAGTTGCAAAATGCTTTTTTTTTTTTTTTTTTTTTTTTAATAAATGGATGTGTTAAAATTGGCTTTTATAGCACTGGTCTGATATCCCCTTGCCAGATGAAATATTTTCTGATCCTTCTTGTGTCTATATGTTGGCTGACTCCCTCCAAAATAACCCCCTATAGTTTTGCATTGTAGTACTTTGTGTTGTCTCTGTAACTGAGCAGCAATGATCTAGTATGTTTTGTCATCCCTGCTTAACATTTTAGGATGTATAATTTGGAAAATGTTGTATGCTGACAGGTTTTTTGCTTATTCACCATCCATTCAAGAACTTGCTTTTTTTTCCTTCCTTTCCAGGAGGGAAACCCACTGGTGTCTTGTGTGGGGAGCCATCAGCTCCTCTCAGACGATGCCACGCCCAGCCTGCTGTCCAAAACAACTCTGTGACCGAGGTGGCCTCCACTGAGGTAAGGTGTGGAGAGGGGTCTCATTTTTGTTTGAAGATCAGTAAAGCTAAGTCGCCAGAGGCAACAGGTTTTACTTTTAATCTGTGGTGTTTTTCATTCTATGCTGTACTGGTGGCTAGAAACAATTTCAATAGATGACGGGAATGATTCCTTGCTGTTGGCTTGTGTATCTCATGGTTTATATGCATGCATGCATGCATGCATGCATGCATTTTACATGGTTATTTCTTTGTCTGATGTAACACTTTGTCCTGTAGGATGGAGACAGTGAAAGGGCAAATGCAGGTGAGTACACGTTTTTCTTACAGTACTTTCCACAATTCTTCAGCCACTTGCCAAGATAAAAATCGACTATTCATTGACTGAGAGGGTGTCTTGTTTCTTGCTGTGCTTTTGTGCTGTAGGAATGAATTGCATAAATTGTCATGTAGGGAGCACTTGAAAGCCCATGGAATGAATGATAGATGGTGCAGTCAAAATTGAGAAATGCCAACAAAGATTACATGTGATAGACCTGTAAAACTTGAGTCTGCCTCTATAGGGATCATAGTGATATGAATTTTGATCTTAGGCACATGGGTTAAACAAAGATGTTGAACACTTGTCTCATGAGTTTATTAGGTAAAATTGTTACTTTCTATACACGTGGGTTTTTTTTTTTTTGGTGGATATTTTTTCTTTTAGTGTGCAATGGAAATTTGGGTATTCTCAGTATTATTCTGAAGATGTTGGATACATGGATATAGTAACTGGTTTACGCAACAGTTATTTTTATGTAATCATAACTACACAACCCAGGCCCTCGTGGGAAGTGGTATCCCTAAAACCTTCAGGATCTTTGTTTACCAGTTGTGTGTTTCATAGCTGGAGAGGTCCACCAAAACTAATAATTTACCACTCAAAAAAATGTGGGTCAGCTAAGCAGACACAAAATACATTTGCAATAAATGACTGTGATAGATGTTGTACTAATTGCTGTCACTAAAAGCAAAATGCTGATTTTTCATTATGCCAAAGGCAATTTAAAAAATTTATGTATTTAGAAATGTTTATTATGGAATCTCAGCATATCAGTAGATTATGAAGTTATTTTATAGGATTGTCTGCAAATTGATATGCATCCTGTGGGAAATGGAGAGTTTTACTAGTTAAAGGATCTTGATCAGTGACTTGTGGGTTCAAAAGGGGAAACAAATGGTTTCAAAGGTTTAAACCTTTTCAGCTGAATTGCCTACAAAGGCTTTTGACTGTGTGAATATACAAATTATGAAGCTTCCCACACATGAGTCTGTCTGCTCATGACTGTAATAGCACTGGGTTGTATTAAGGAGACACACAGCCCTTCACCCTCGTACTGTTCTGTGACAGTGGAGAACATCGAGGAGCCAGAGCCTGTCCAGGAACAGAAGGATGAGGTGGCACAGCCCTCGGCACACGCAGCATCTGCTGGGGCCCCTACCGGCAGGAGAAACCCCCCTGGTGGCAAGTCCAGTCTCATCTTGGGCTGAGAGCTTGCTTTCCTTGAACTTACCTGGATTTTTTCTGAACTTTTTTTTTTTTTTTTTTTAAGAACCCCTATGTTTGTGAGCCATGGAATTTTGTTACCTGTTTTGAATTATCTCCTTCCTCATCCCCCTCTCTTAATCCTTGACAGAAGCACTTTATGTATCTCCTTCATTTCAGCCCACTGTAGTAATTTGGACTTGCTGGAAAAGATGTGATTATAGACAAACATTTCCCTTCATTCTTCCTTGATGTAAATGGTTTGATGCGTGAATTTCTAAAAACAATAAAGATTGATATAAAGCGCTGAATTTTCATCTGGTTAAGCCGCTTGTTTCTGTCCTGGCACAACATGCTACCTGGTTTAATCTTGTTTACAAATGTTGCATTTTGGTGCATTTAATCTGTTTTAAGAAGGGATAGTTGTAATTTCACACATTGCAGAGGATAAAATTTAGTTATATTAATTTTAAAACTGCGGTCGCTTTTTGACTTTTGCCCCACACGAGGGTGCTGTTTGTCTTGGTTGCCTTTTAGTATAAAGCACAATTGTTGGGAGGACCTTTACAGTAAACGGACTCCTTGTTGCTGCATTGACCATACCAGTTGGAATGTCTGAATTCAGTTAAGCATCCGTGAAGTAAGTTGGAACGGAGACCCGCTCCCAGCCAGCAGTAGGGCCCTGTGGAGGACATGAAGCTGTTCTGAGTCCAAGTTGTGCAACACCAAAATTAGGAAGGAGTCCTTCAACGTTCTGAACACTGAATTTGTTTCGTAGTTAATTCACATTTTGATTGTGGAACTTCTATTTGATCAAAAGTGAACGTTTTTGAGTAAAGCGGGTGTTAACCGTAGGCTGTTTTCCATCTAGGAGTGTGGAAGGTTTTCAATTGGTCTTGCATAAGACCGCTTAAATAGTAGTTTCGTTTTATTGTAGCTTGCGTTCTTTATTTCTCTTCAAACCATACTCCTCTTTCTTGAAGTGCCCTGTATAACGTATTCTGGTCCTTAACGCGTACAATCGCTCCGGATCAAGCGTTCTGTAACAGCTCAGTATGAAACCGAAAGTTGTTACTTAAACTGCGAAGAGGAAGCACCAGTACAGATCTAGGCAGGACACCATTGCTTTACTACATTCTGTTATCTTATGGAAAACGATTACTGAGGTAAGGAGCTGCAATTCGAGGAGGAGCCCTTCCAGGGTACGGAGTTTCTAGGCTCGGTTGGAAAACACGAATTATGCCTTAATGTTATGCTCGTATATAGCTTCACTGGACAGGGAATTCGCTTTCCAGTTAGGAAAGGAAATCATGACACCTTGATTTGCTTGTAGCTTACGGGAGGTTAAAGATCCGTGGTCAGAAGTGACATTTGCTCTATTTTGTTAGAATATTTTGAATCCAGTGTGGTCATGATTGCTTAGTAAATGTGAACAAAAAGGAAATGCCAATTAACCGACTCGCTTAATTTATCTATGCTTTATTCAACCACATTTCCGGTCAGTGTTATATCAGGTATTATTGGGCATACAGCAGTCGTATATCTTGGATGGCTGTGTTGGTTTTCTTTTGTCGTGTAGTATATCCTGGAGGTAAAATGTGATTTCGGACGACACCTGGAATTAATAGCTCAATTATGTTCAGTTGGGGGGAAAGGGAAACATATTTGCCTGTTTATTTTGTTATATTATACATATATCTGTTATATTTGCTCTTAAATACATTTCTGTACATTTTTTGCTGTGTGGTCTGACTCCACAACCTTTTTATAGCAGTTGAATCAAAATATTTATTCACGTTGGGTGGTTTCCAGCATTATTTATTTAGCTCCTATGACAATTATATGAAATGTTTATTTGAGCTGGTGGCACTAGATAGCTGCCCACCATTCAGGGGTTTTCTATGGTTGTTAAAGTTTGTAATTACTTACCCCAGATAAGGACCAGATCCTGACATGGCATCTTCAATGTATGTCTTTTTACTCTTCATTGCTGAATTCACCCTGTCCTTAACTGCTGGTGAGTGGTCTCCGGCTGATTTAACCAACAACAGTGTAATGTCCAAACTGATGCAGTGAAATATTTAGCACAAACTTCAAAGCTTTTCTTTTTATATAAACTCTTTTTTAAAAAAATGTGTAAATATTTATCATAGAATTGCATGTATAATTCTACATCATATTGTTATTGCATTGAAACAAACTCACTAACTTCAGTCAAGTGCAGTACATTGAACTTTCTGGAAAAGTCACAATAAGAGATAAATTTGAGCTGCTAATGAATTTTTAAGCTCAGTAAAGACTGATGTAAAGATGTAAATCTAAAAAATAGCTTTGTGGAAATCTATGCTGGCAACAGTAGGTGAATTCATGATGTCGGTTAACTGGTTATGTTTTTAAAATCCACAGCGTCAGTACAGTTGAGATGCAAGCGTGAGAACCACGGAACACAAAGCGAAAACTCGGTGATTGATTGCTCAGTGATTGCAGATAAGACCCAGGACGTAGAAATTGTAGCAGTATTTTGGAAGAAGGATGAATCCACTCTTTTTATGTACTACAAGAATTTTTCTATATTGGATCAACGATTAAAATTTGTGGAGGCAAACTGGAATACCAAAAACTTGAATGTCTCGCTGTTGGTGACAAACACCCAGCTAGCAGATGATGGCCAGTATCAATGTGAAGTGATTACTGATAGAGGTGAGGCCAAACAGAAGACCAAACTCACAGTGAGAGGTGAGAATTTTGTCAAACATACAGTGTAAAGAGAAATAATGTAAATATGAACCATAAATCTTTTTACGGCAAAGTGCGCCTGACGTCAACCGGTGCTGTCTTTGCGATGGTCCTTTCAAAGTGGTTCCCTTCTGGTATATTAATGGATTATTATTCTAGTGTTAGTGCTGCTAATTTTAGCTTAAACATTTTTATGCAGCATGCTGTAGAACTTGTGATTCATGTGAAGCTGAAAGTACTGGCTTTTTCAAAGGATTGTGCAATGTTGGCTCTTAAATAATTTTCTTAAAGCATTTGATATTTGTAAGATTAAAATGAGTATTTGTTTCATTTTTTCAGCCAGGTACTCAAAGCCAGTTATGAGCTCCATTCCCGAGAGTGGCATACAGGAGAACATGAAGGTGGAGATCTTTTGCAATGCCTCTTGGGGTTATCCAGAGGGGACAATTCACTGGTATGACTGCATCAACACCAACTGGACTCGAAGCTCACATACAGACGTGGTGCCAAACAAAGACAAAAGATTCAACTTAACAAGCAAGCTGACTGTTTTGCAAGCCTCATCAAGTTCTCGGGAGTACAAGTGTGTTGTGCTTAACAGCAATCGTGAAATGGATGGGACAGAAGTTTACAGTCTCCCGTTTGCCAAAGGTGAAGGTGGGTTCATTCTATTTTGGGAGACAAAAATAAAACAGATGTAAGAGCCAAACTATACCACCTTTAAGAATTTTCTCATATCCCGCACGTTTTTTTGCTTCTGTTTATTTACTTTTGTTAGGTTAGGCTTTTTATATAAGCCTTTGACATATATGCATCCTTGGCATTTATTCAATAACTCATCCTTCCCTGTTTTTCTTGACAATGTTTGTAAACTTGACTAAACAAATGAAGAGTAGCCACATTTGTCCTGCTTTGAATACTCTGATAGTTACTTTTTTTCTCAATGCATTTGGCGTTTCTGGTTCATAACGTGCCATCCTGTGTGTTGCAGCCCCAGAGAAGCTAGAAGGGGAGAAACACACTGTGGCCATCACAGCTGTCATCGTGGTGCTTGGATCGCTGGTCTGTGGACTGTTGATAGTGATGCTGTTTCGCAGAAAGAAGTCGTGGAGTGAGTCAAATGATCTGACTCAGTCAGCTCTGGTTCTTCTACACGTTGAGCCTACTTGAATATACTGCCATTTCAGAGATTGGTCCAGCCCTTCTACTAAGCAACTTCCTTGTTGGTCTAGCATAGAGGGAAATTCCATGATGTTATTTGATAAGTATCTGATGTTAGTCTTTTTATGGTAAGGTCAATGTTTTCTCATCGTTCATTATGTTGTGTGCTTTCAGTCATTTTTCATAACTTGAACATTACCGATTATAAATGTCTGCTTATATATGTAAAGAGGCGTGTGTTCAGAAACGCTTGTGACATTCATTGCAGGATCTGACCTGTATTTTATTGGCAGATGATGCTGTCTACTTACTCCGTAAAATAATTGACTTGGGGTCCCATAGTGCCAGCACGCTATCAGGTTATTGTGTTAGACTGGTGGGCACAGAGCCAAATACACTTTGGTTAAAGAGGAAGAAATGTACATATGAAAGAGTAGTCCTGTTTATCCTCCCTCACCACGCCCCTTTATTGGTTGAGCAACCTTCTTCATGCCTCAGTCATAATGGTGGTATTACTGCACTAGGCATTTATTTTGCACAATATTTTTAGTAATTTATTATTATTTTGGTTACTGATGACACTTTTGTTCTCCTACGTGAAAGATTCTCTACTGAATTGTCCCTCTTTCTGTTAGGTGCTGCACCACCAGAAGTCTGTGAATCCCTGAGTAAGGGTATGTACATGTGTGTCTGCTACATCAATCACTGCTGATTTTACAATATATATTGATATAAATGTGTACAGCCAGTCCTGAATGTGTCTCGTTCTCTTACTTTTGAAAAAATCCCACATTGTGAGATTTTGTGAGTAATGGTGCTTTATGCTTTTCAACAGATCTGAACTTGGAGATGGATGAAAAGAACTGAAATTTCTGAAATGACAGATTCACCATATTCCTCAAAGTCTGTTGTTTTTTTTTTTTTTTGTTGAACGGTCAAATTTTATAACCATGATATTGAAAATTTGTAACTTTCAAGATGAATTTGTCCCATTTGAACACACATAGGATATAATGTATGTGTTTCAGTCAGTGGCGCAATGGTTTCACAATTTCAGTTTCAATCAATACTTTTATTTTCATTGTTTTTATTTTTCAGGTGAGCAAAGCCAGCATGCTGATATACTTAAAACAACCAGGTCTTGCATATCACTAAATCACAAAACTGTGATTCTGTTACTATTGTATATACTATAGAACATATTGTTCAATCAAGCTACAAAAAAGCTTAAATAACACCTGGTTATTGAGTCAACAACATTTCATGTATAAAATTTTGTATATACATTTGTACATTTTTTTACAAGTTTTCAATTAATTCTGTGCCCCTGACTAAGAGAAGCAAATAGATAATGGATGTTTATATTAATTTTCATTTGTGAAACGTTGTTGTTTGGTCACGCAGTCATGTCCAACTCTTCGCGACTCCATGGACCACGGCACACCAGGCCGCCCTGTCCTCCACCGCCTCTCGAAGCCTGCCCAAACTCATGTTCATTGCTTCCACTACACTGTC
>JAACJT020000075.1:5605388-5616630 GCA_009936485.2 Gymnarchus niloticus
GCCAGTGATCTAGAAAGATGTGAAGCATGACAGCACTAAGGGTGTGGTTTAAGCCAGTGATCTAGAAAGATGTGAAGCATGACAGCACTAAGGGTGTGGTTTAAGCCAGTGATCTAGAAAGATGTGAAGTATGACAGCACTGAGGGCGCGGTCTAGGCCAATGATCTGTGATCTAGAGAGATGTGATATATTGCAGCACTGAGGGCATGGCCTAAGCCAATGATCTCAGTGGTCTAGAGGGATGTGAAGTATGGCGGCACTGAGGGTATAGTCCAGTCATCTAGAGAGATGTGAAGTCTTTGTTATTGCATGCCTGTGTTTGCTGTAACGTAGCTGCTTTCTCTGTTGCATATTTGCTTTTTCTGTTATTCATTTGTGTTTTCTGTCGCATGCCTCTGCTGTCCCTTTGAACCACTGATCTTCCTCATAATCGACTACCCCTTGTTTATGTTCTCAGTTTCGCTACCGGGACCTCAATTGTGATTTTCTTTTCAATCTGAAGTCTTCTCTGTTAGGTATTTACATCACTGTGTAATTTGTTGTTTCACTTGATATTAGCATTGCTAGGTTCTGTTTTGTGCTGGTCCCTCATTGGACGCGCATCCTAGCTGAACTGATACCTTTTCCAGCTTCTTTACTGCTGTATGCTTGTGTTTATATTTGCCTTGCTATACACCACTTTGAACAAAAGCATCTGCTAAATGCATAAATGTAAATGTAGTACTTGCATTTTCTGCTACATGCTTACGTTTTCTGTCCCCTGTCAGTGTCTTCAGTTTCAAGCCTGCATTTTCTGTTGCGTGCCTGATTTATGTTTGTACACTTTGAGCAGTGCAGAAGCTCTGATAGCATGTCAGATAGCATGATGTGGTTTAGTACCCTCCCCCCCATGGTGCCTCCTTTGAATCTGTAAGCTGGGTGTGGCTTCACTACCATGGGCACCCACGCATCTTCTTGCGGGATGTGGAAGACTCACGCTGAAGGAATTCGCTGTGCTCAGCTGATGGGCTGTTTTCATTTCTGCGGGCAGGTTGGTACTGAAAGGTATGAGTGAGGCCTGCATTGCGGTGATAAGCACCGGGATAGTCTCCATGCAGCCTGACCCCAGCAAGGCACGCGTGCCAGGGAAGAGTTGGCTTTCATGGTTGTCATTGGGTACCATTGAAGAGGGGTCTTTTACGATGGCTTACATTGTATGTAGTTAGGAGAGCCTCCCAACATCAGGCTGGCCAGCCTTCAGTGGTTCTTCTTCTTACCTCCAGGGCTTCCATCACTGTCTGGGTATCCAGTAGGTGGCTCTGCTCCAGACGGCTCTGCTCCAGACAGCTCTGCTGCTTCCGCCTCATGTGTTAATCGAAGTGTAGCTAGCTGGTGTCAACCCCGCTGCCGTGGCCGCGTCTTCATCCCGCTGTTGCCCTGAGACTCACTGTGCTGGGAGCCTTGTCCCGACGGGGAATGCCTGAGAGAGAAGCCACCTGTTTTATTGGCCAGTTCTGGTGCAGTCTCTGAGGCCTTGAGGGCTCTGCCAATGTGACAGAGAACCAGGCAGCGCTGCTCGCCGCCAATCGGCGTTTACTGGGTTCTAGAAGGCACTCTTGGGTGGTCTTCACATTGCTTGTGTTACCGGCACTTTGTAGGGATGATTGCAGGCTGAATAGCTGATTTGGACTCCTGCCCTGGTGTGACACGAAGCACAGTGCTCGTGGAACTGGAGAACAAGTATGTTGGCGTGAACGTGTCTGGGAGTGCCGCTGATTGCTGGGGCTTTTGTGTTGTTTTGCTACATGGGGATCAGGGGCGGGGCTTACAGAGTGCCATATGGCTCCCTGGGGCTGAAGGCTGTGTGTGTCTGTGTGTGTGTATAACAACAGGCTGCTCCCATTCATGCATTTGGATCAAATTAATCAGAACACAAGGGCCAGTCCATATTTAGCATAGTGGTGAAATCATCTCGCAATCTGGTGGTGAAATCATACGGCAGAACTGCAGAGTGTGCAGGATCCTCGCTGAGTTTGTGCAGCTGGCCCACATCAGGCCTGGTCTCCAGCGGACACTCACATATATTTGGCCTTGGCCTTTGTCCCACCGAAAGGCCCGTGGCTCTCTCACACCTCTGCACAAACACACACACATGGGGACACATGCTTGCACATGGGTGCACTCATGTAGAAGCATAGCCATGCGCGTGCCATGCAAATGGGTTGCAGATGTGCATGCATGTAAGCAGACAGATCGGGACTCACACACAGAAATGCATCCGCTACTCCGACAGAATCAGCAGAGGGTGACTTCTGTTAAAACAGCCTGCTGCACTAAAGTAAACTGTTTTCCTGATGTTCTCCTCCAGCATGTCCCTCTAATCTGCCAGGCCCTGTCTGCCGGATGCTCCTGGAAAAGGGGCCGGCTGGGATTTCACTTCGGTTTAGGAGGCAACTGGTGGTATGATCAGCGTTGAGGAAGCACGGCTAGATATTGCATGCCGTTATCTGACAAGTTTGCCCCACAGCCTGTCGGGCACACTTGGCTGACAGCGGCGTCGTCGAGAAATCAAAGCACGGGCTGAAGTAGGCAAAAGCACTGAGACGGCCGTCTGAAGGAATCAGGTCTGTGTGTGGGTGTCTGTGTGTGAACGCCACCCCTTGCTTTATTAATGGAAGGAAGTGTTATGGGGGTGACAGAAAAGCCCCCTTACTTTGCTTGCTCACCTGATTGAAGCAGCAAGTGCTGGCCACTAGGGGGTGCAATGAGGGTGACTCACTATGCCGCCTGTCATCATTTCCATCCCCGAGTGCTGCTGCTTGGGGCTCTGACAGGAATGCTGTAACCAGATAGTTTTTACCCCAGGGCGTGGTTATCATCCCTGCTGGGTGAACTTTAACCTCAGTCAAGTGTATGTATGGGGTCGAAGGTTAGAGTGCATCGTTGGTCTCATTTGTTTTCCTGCCCAGTGGGGGGAGGGGGGCCACACTAGGTTTTCTGTTAATCTTTAGTGTGACGTATGAAAGGCGAGAGGCTTGGGGAATGTTGGAAACGTGGGTCTGTTCCTAAGGTTTGTGTCTGGCGCCGGGTGGGTGTGAGAAGCAGGGTCCGCTCGTGTGAGCTCAGAGCCACTCTGTCCGGAGGCGGGCGTGGAAGCTGCACGGGGTGGGCGGGGGGTGCACGGGATTCTCGGAGCCTTCTTGAAGAGGGCTGTGTGGGTTATTTTTGGGCTGGGGACTTTGGGTCACATGGCTCCTGGGTTTTCATTGCCAAGACACAATGCAGCTTTAGTGTCAAGGCAAGAGAAAAAAAAAAAGGACGGGGGGTGAGGCGGAACAGAAAGTCCATATGAGCAGCGGCACATGGCAGGGCTGTCATTCTGGATGCATTCATTATCATAGCAGATTGAAAAAATTAAAGCAAGCAGAGAGAGGGAGGAAGGGAGAGAGAGAGACTGAAAGGGGAAGTCTCCAAAAAAAAGGGGGAGGAAAAAGGAAAAAAAAAAAATCAGACGTTACATGTGGCTGTTGGAGGGTGTGATCCAGTTATGGAGGGAGACAAAATTGCAGGTAAGTTGTGGTTCCTCTCCCTTGGCATGGGGAAGATCTGGGGGTCTCGGGGTCTTTATCATAGTTTGCCTTTTTTTCCCTTCTTTTCTCTCTTTTTCTGTTGACTAACTCTGAGCGAACAGTTGTTCTCTCGCCCGTGCCTTGGAGCGGCAGGCAGTCTGTCTGGGTTTAGTTTGGCCGTGGTCAGCCAGCGGACGCCGGAGCGCCTCTGGCTGGGAGCCGAACTGCCGGCGGGAGCCGCGGTAACCGGGAATCTGCCGGTCCGTTGCTCAGAGACAGGCCGGGCACTCAGGACGGGCTGGCCTGAGGGACCGGGCAGACTACTTTTAGAGTTCTCGTATGGTTACTGCATTGTTCGTAATATGTCTGGAAAAAAAATTGCCACAGGAAGTGAGCCGATACATTTTTGCAGCTACCTCTTGCGTGCAGTCTCTGCTTTTGTCAGTCACGACAGCTGTGCTCACCTGACCTACAAGCCCCTCCACCAGATGGTTTTTGCGCTGGAGAGGTGGGGGGGGGGGGGTTCTGTGAATGCTTAATCGGTCCATGTGGACTCTGCTTTTCCCGAAACTCTTAGTTGAGCTCTGTCAGCAGAAATCCTGAGTTGCAGCCCCTGGTGAATGTGGGCGGCTGTGTGTGTGTCAGTTTACGCTCATGGGTGGTTTTTAATGCCTGCAGTAGTTCTAGAGCAGTGTTCCGACGAGGTAACTGTATAACCAACCCGTCTCAATCAGGAATAGCCTTCATTTCAGTGTCTGAATTGAAGTAGTTTCCAATGTTGTGCTCTAATTGTACAAGTGGTCATTAAGTCAGCTCGGGTCACCTTCACAAATGGACCCCCCTACCCCCCCCCGCAGTGTCCCACGCAGTCTCCAAAGAGTACTAATGTATTTAGCAGGAGGAAATTCAACATGGATCAGGAGCGAGGGAGGAGAGAAAGCAGGGATGGAGGTGGTGTTACGGTTGTTATAGTGGCAATTAAAGAAATGTCACTCGGGGACTCAGAGAAGCACTGGAATCCAAATGTTGGGAGGCATCACATCACAGTGAATTCCCAGCTGTCCCAGCGTAACCATAACCGACTCTGCCCTGTCTAACGGGTCCCGTTAGTTGCTCCACCCACTGGAGGAAAACCCCCACAGAGGTGTCCCCCTGACCTCCCATCGTACAGGCATGCTTTTGTTTGTCAGCATGGGTCCCCGATAGTGCCACTCCGTGTTGCCCGATGGCATCGGCGTTCACCAAAGCTCCGAGTTCGTAATCGAATGCTGTCTGCGTGGATCCTCCCCAAGAGAGGCTGGGACCCCGAGGCATCGTGTGAAATGCCCCCGGGCTGTTAGCTGGCGTGGCTACACCGGGGCCCTTCCCCCTCGTCAGGTTCACCACACGCTGCAGCATTCCTACCATTCTGTTTGACTGACGCTGCAGCCGTCTCCTAACCACAACCACAGACCTTTAGCTTAAATTGGCATCTGTTGATTTCTCACATGGTGACGTGTGCAGGGGGTGATGTGAGATAGTTTATTGACTTATCTGATCTTTAAACTGCTTTTCAAATGGTGTGATTGGCACCAGTGATTTTTGCCAGTGGTGTGATTTTTTTTTTTTTTAAAACCAGAAATTAATTAGATACTTTGGGTCAATTTCAGCTGGCGCTACCTAAACATGCAGTGTCATAGGCATCCACACAGTGGCGCTGTTGTTATTCTAGATGGTCTGAATGCTGCGACATCTTCCCCCAGTAGTAGTTGGCTTAAATGTCCATGACCTTGATTTTTTTTATTGGCTTATTTCTTGCTTTTTTGGTAATTTAATATTTAGTGAAGGACTGAGTGGGATTTTGCTGGTCTGAGGAGTCAGTCTCCCTTTTTGATCTCTGACTTGGTTTCATATGGGAAATTGTAAGCAATGTAACTTCCTTTTCGTGTGCTTTTCTTGTTTTGGGTCGGTTCCCATGGTGACAGGTACAAACGCACGACACATTTTGACTACTCTAAACCCAGTATGATGATTAAGTCCTGACTCTTTCCAGCTCCCGGGTTGTTTCAGTGCTTTCCCCTGATGCTGTCAAAGTGTGTTGTAATCTTGACACACTTCCTTTGAAATCACCATCTATGAACACAATAGGTATGCATTATCTTGAGAAATGGACCCTAAAGCTTAAACAGCCCCAATCCTACCCCTGTGGTTTGTTTGGCCACCCATAGCTGAGAATTATCATTGAAGATGGCTGGAGATAATTTGGAAAGACAGGCGTTCATGGTGTGCTGTGACAGCATCGACCTGGCTGTAGCGTACTTCGTGGCACCATTGTTTGGCACAGTGCTCTTTACTCCATTGTCACGTGGGGCTGGTGAAGGAGCACGACAGCCAATGGCATCGACACCAAACAGTAGGAAGTGACTTTGGGCTTCTGAAAGAAAAATAGTCGTTCTGCTGCTCGTGCACGATGTCTGCATTAACGTTTTGGGAGTGGCTTTCTAAAACTCGACACTGTGACAGAGGTGTGGTCAACGGACGGCAAAAAAAGGTGAGGAGTGACGAGATGGCCAGCTGCGTGACTGGGGAAGAACAGATGGAAAACAGCACACGTTGGGGGCACACTAGAGAAGGGCCTCCTCCATATCCCTCTGGATAACAGGAGCTAGTTACTGCATACCAGTGACAGCAGTAATAATTATTGAAGGACCAGCTCTACCTTGGAGTGATCTCATTGTCTGCAAAGACTTTGTTAGTGACTTTTCCAGTTTTCTGGACCTGTGGATCCTATCTGGACCTGACTGGTCTGTCTGAACTTGGAGAACTCTACTTCATACACCTGGATGATGTGGATGCTCCATCCATTTTCCAGAGAAGATCTGTCTTTAGGATTTCCTCTGTACATCACTTCCTCATACTTTGGCCGTTCTTTTCCGCATTTTAATATTTTTTGGCATTTTTCACTCGGAAGCCCATCACCTGAGTGTCCTCGCTGAAGAATCATCGGGATTCCTTTGTCCCATTGCCTCTTGGTGTACAGTAGGCAGGCATCCTGATAGGGCCAGTCACTGCTTTCACTGATGCATGGCTAATGGTCATCTTAACGCCTTGCTAAAAATACAAATGGCATTGTCCAAGCATGGCTCTTTCCCCAGCAATCTTTTTAGCTCCTGAAAGCGTTTCCCCCGGGCAAATCTGCTAGCTAGAATGTGCTTCAGAAATTCTACAAATTAGCGTGAACTTCAGAAATTGCCAGAAAGTGCAGAGAATGACGAGGTTTAAAATATTTGGAGTATGACTAGTATGGAAAGCTTATAGAAAACCTACAGATACTTCAGATTTTGAGCATTCTGGTGTTTGAAATATTGTTAAAAAAAATGTGTGCATGTGGTTTTTTTTTCAGCGTGAGGCGGATGTTAATGTCTTTACCAAACTGTGTATGTAAAGTTCAGGTCACGGCTGTAGCCGTTTTTCATGAGGTTAGTAACTGTGTGCTTAAAGGCTGACATCAGAGACACTGTGGTGATGTGGGGGCTGCAAAAAACACTCCAGTCATTCAGTCGTGGAAAGGAGAGCGTTCTTTAAAACTCACAGGAAGGTTGAACTGGGGGTCAAATCTGACTGGAGGTCTGGGGCCCCTCCATACTCAGGGATAACTGCAGATTGCAGGGTCACTTAGCAGCAGAGGGAGGAGCACCATTGGCCTCATGTAGATGTGTCTCCCTCCCACCCATGGGACATTTCCAGCCAGGCTGGTTCACCTGGTCCACAATCCACAGGCTAGGGGTTTGAGGAGCCAAAATGAAAGGCACACAGGTCTCAGCTCCAGGGGACAATCTGTGAGGGAGGGGTTTCCGAAGGGAAGCGTGTGGGGGATTAGCTCTCTGCCAGGGGGGCACGTCCATGCTAGCAGACTTTAACCCCCCCCCCCCCCCACTTTTCTTATGTGTGATCCTAAGCCAGGGGTTCGGCTAAGACAGCAGGACCAAGCAGTTTTATGACTCCATAGCTCAAACTTTTATTTTATTCCTTATTTACGTATTTATTTGGCGTCTGACACAAAAACAATTTTTAAGTCGTTTTTGCCAGGCATTTTCCAGATGTTGCTTTCCAGAGAGAGCCAAAGATGATTCCGCCCTGCTGCAGTCGGGTAACTCGTTCATTCAGCGGCACAGTCCTGTGGACCCCTCTGAGAGCTCACTTTGTATTGGTCCATAGGCTTAACCCTCCCGCTGCCTGAGTGAACTGCCCTGGCTGTTCCTTAAACCCGAGAGCAGGAATGCATATTTTTGTGCCTGTAGCTCTCTAGGCAACATCAGAAATGAAAACATGGCAACTTAAACCCACGTGCTCCCTAATTGCAGTAAAACTGCAGTTTCGATTACATGGCTGTCGCAGATGTTAAGCTGCAACGTGTGCAGCTCCGCGTGTCCGTCTATGTATAAATACTACGGCCGTAGCCTGCATTTACTCAAGTAAATATAGATGTGGGTGCCGCTTTCCTATGATTAGCCTGAGCTATGCAGGCCGGACACCTTACATTTTAATGGCTAATCTATAGTTTTTGTGTCAGATCCTGAGGGAATGGAAGTGAGGAGTGTTTCAAGTTAGTCATATTTCTCATGTTTTGCTCGCTGTAGATCTGTAGAATTGTGGATCTTTGGTTTAAAGTGAAGCCATGTGGCCATTCGTGTGGTCTTCCTGCATCACGTCCTCTGGCACCCCCCAGTTTGAGAGCTCAGGTTCTTCACTGTGCGGTAAGCTTTTCTCTCTCGGCCCATGTACGTTTCCTCTGGATACAGCTGTTACCGACTCAGATTTTCCCTTCTCTGTGCTTGCGAGCACCTCTGGATTACCGTATCCCTGCCCGGATTAGCAGGTGGACACTATGAAGTTTTTCCCCGGTGTCTACCTCTGGGGGGTGTATGAGCTCGGACATGTGCCTCACAATTCACTCGCTGCCTTCTCGCACCCCTGTGGCTGCAGAAACCTAGCTGCCTGCACGTGGTCATGAAACGTAGCCCCTTCTCCTCAACATCCCGTCATGTGCTGTTTTGGAGCTGCGGAACTTCTAACCTCAATCCCGAACTCGAGTTCCCCATCTGGGAATGTGGCCCTCTTAACGAGCACGGAAAGTTAGCCGCATACAGGCTCTGGCCGCTCATCTGAGGAGGCTTGGGCAGGCCGAGAGGGGAACAACACCCAGTGTGTGTGCTTCCATCTGGCAGAAATTGTTTTGTTACTCCACTTTTTCCCTGAAGGACTTTTCTTTGTGATAGAAGATGCTCATTAAACACTGGGAAATATTGACTGCTGAAGCCTGGCCAATCCCAGAATAGAACTGATGAGTCAGAGGTCTTACTCATAATGTTAACTGGCTTCTCAAATCAGTGCAATGGAAAGTAGTCAACTCACACTAATAACTGAGCACTTCCCATTTCTGAGTTTTGGGTTATGATCCGCCGCCCCCCCCCCTTCCAGAAACGTACTTCACATACAAACTGGAACGCCGTGGAGCTGTCTGCACTGCTTAATGTTTCCCACTGCTTTCGCAGGCCAGTGCCGCATATCCTAAACAAAATGTGTCTCAGTGAAATACGCGTGTGGCTCAGTGGCCGAGGTTAGAGTTTGTGGGAAGCTGCTGGCCTTATTCCCGTAAACATTCCGCTTCCACGATTTACTGCCCTTGTCAATTTCGGCCAACGTTCAATGACTGCGAAATGGACTCCAGTAATTCCTAGATGAAGTTCTATCAGACATAGTGGCCACTGGATCGTATTTGCGTGGCCCAGACGTTTGTCTGCGGTGTACATGTTTAACGTGCTTAATAAAGTGAAGGGACTGCAGAATTTTCTAAGCCAAAGGCTTTTGTTTCATATTCTGCTTCTGTGGCTGGTTGAGTGCTGATTGGTCAAAGCCTGGACAGGTCTGGATACCGTGTGGTCATGTAATATGTCCCCCCCCCCCAGTATTTAAGGAGAGAACTCTGCCTAGGGGTCACTTGCTGTTCCCAGTAGGTGTCTGGTGGGGGATTAGAGGAGATGGTACATGGGTGTTGATGCCATTGAGGGCTGTTACTCAGGCAGAGCAGGTCACTATGATCCAAGGGCAGCAGTACAATCAGATGGTTGTAGGGTCATCTCTGATGAGGGGAACTGCTGTTATACTGTATTACAAGATGTGCCTTGGCAAAAATGCAGAATAAATATACATTTTTCAAAGTGTTCTTGCTGTCTGTTCTACTTAGTCTGTTCTAAAGAGTGATATCACAACGGTTTCTTGTTTAGGCCTGTATTCCCTTGCTTAGTTCTTCATCACTGTTCAGCAGGTGAGCCATTAGTGCTAACTGTGTGGCTCAGCTCTGCACGTCTGCGGAACTGTCACCGGGTCGGACCGAGTGGCTTCCGCAAGCTAAAGCTGAAGTACATACGGTTAGTGCAACTCTGCGGGGAGGAGGTGCTGAGTGCGCAATAAGTCATGGCCCAGCTCCAGGTCGATACAGCTTCCTCTTTCCCCTCTCCCTCCATCCCCCAACCTACTGAGGTGTAACTGAATGCAGGCTGGAGTCATTTTTTTTGTCAATAACGTACCCGCTTCAGAGGTGTATCAGCAGAGGTGGTGGTGGGGGGGGGGGTATTGTTGCAGCACTGGTCACGGTGCATTTGATGTCAATGGCCCTCTTCGGTGAGCTCTCCTGTAGGCCTGCGATCTGCCTTATTACTGCCTTCTAGCTTCTATGCAACCTAATCTGCACAGTGCAGTCCTTCAGGTGAATGACACACCAGCAGGCAAGCTCAGATGCAGCTAAACTGGTTCTATCTGCATCTTTAGCCATGCTTACATTAATGCTAATGCTACGTTCCTGATAATCAAGGATGGCTGTGCAAGAAAGATGATTTTAAAGTGATGTGTTGGATTTTGCACTGATCAACCACTCTGGGTGCTGTAGTTAATTTTATATATGTTGTTAGCAAATAGCTGTTCATCAGTGGCCCATTATGTGACTTGTGTAGCTAAAAAACCTGAGGTGCTGGCCTTTAGCTCCCAACTCACACATTCCAGCTAATGGCTAATTACAACTCTAGCACAATAAAGGTTGAGAGACTGACATAGCCTCATGTCGTGACCCTTGATGTCACCGTTTTTGATGCTTTCTGGGATTCAGTGACTTGAATGTCTGTCTGTATTTAAGGTAATTTGCAGCCCACTCACATATCTGTCAGATTCAGTCTTTTGCTATCTGAAAACTTCCTGCATTTTCATGAAATGCAACTTCCTGCATTTTCATGAAATGCAACTTCCTGCACATCTGCAAGATGCAGGTTATTGCACAACTGCGAGATGCAGCTTCCTGCACACCTGTGAGATGTAGTTTATTGCACATCTGCAAGATGCAGTTTATTGCACACCTGTGAGATGCCGCTTCCTGCGCACCTGTGAGATGCAGCTTCCTACACATCTGCAAGATGCAGTTTATTGCACACCTGTGAGATGCAGCTTCCTGCACACCTGCGAGATGCAGTTTATTGCACATCTGTGAGATGCCGCTTCCTGCATGTCTGTGAGATGCAGTTTATTGCACACCTGCGAGATGCAGTTTATTGCACACCTGTGAGATGCAGCTTCCTGCACACCTGCGAGATGCAGTTTATTGCACACCTGCGAGATGCAGTTTATTGCACACCTGTGAGATGCAGCTTCCTGCACACCTGCGA
>JAACJT020000075.1:5626633-5636650 GCA_009936485.2 Gymnarchus niloticus
GGGGGGGGGGGGTGGGTGGGGGGGGGTGGGGGGGTGAGGGGGGGGAGGGGGGAGAGGGGGGGGGGGGGGGGGGGGGGGGGGGGGCACAGCAACGCCCACGGCTCCTAAGGTGTGTCACAGCAGTGGGGACTCTTTGTGCAGCATCGCCCTGAGATACCCTGGCTGATGTACACCCTCCTTTGGAATGTGAGTTTGTTCCATGAGTGCAAAACTTCCAGTTGAAATTTGTGATACTTGAAATGAATGTGACTGCGGATCTCGAAGCACAAAGCTGTCCGCCATTCTGGCTGTCTTTTCCTGCTGGGCTGTACCAAGACCGTCTCTATGGAGGGGTGTGGGGAGATCACAGGGAGGAAAAATCCCTTTGAAGGAATATGGTCAGCGCTTCCTTTAATCCAGTGACCTGAATGGCAGCAGCAGAGAGGGATGTCCCTAGAAGGTCCCCGCAGGCTGCTGACAGCTGGGGTCTGTGTCCTGGCCTGACAGCCCAATGGCACTAGGTGCTTAGGGCCTTTCTCAAGTGCCTTTCAAGAGGCTTATCTGAAGAGTTCAGGTTAATCCGAGTTCAGGGTGTGAGTGCAGTTAAACTCGTCAACAGAACCCAGCAGGGGACTTTATGGTGATTTGAGTGCAGTTAAGAGGGACTAACAAGTCAAGGCCAAGGTCACTTGGAGGGGTCATGTGAATGACTGGTTGTGAATCAGGTTTTTGGATGTGAACATGGTGTCCTGGGCTTCCAGAGAACCACTAGATTAGCAGTCACATGTGCCACTGCCGATGCTCAGAATCCTGTGAACGCCGCTTAAATTGGATGCCCTTAAAGGGCTATTTTCACAGTGAAAAAGGGAATGGTGGCTTTTTTTCGCAGTTTTTGATAGTTCCGTCCTCGGGAAGGATTATCATCCAAAGCCGATGACAGGGGAGGCGTCGGTGTTTTCCCTCCAAAATGCCCGTTCACTTTTCTTAGTTTTCTTCTGTCACTGGAGCAGTTTGTTCAGCGGTGAAGTGCTTCGAGGAGACCATTGAAACAGCCGTGCCATTTTCAATACGAAATATTAGAAGAGCAGGAAAATACATGCTCCATATTCACAGGGCAGGATGTAAAATGGTTTTTCTGGCACAGACGGCTGGCAGGATGCTGATGATAAGCGAGTTCTTATTCTGACGTTTGCATCTATCCCTTGTGGCTGTGGATGGAGGCACAGTTTGGCAGCTGGTTTGGAAAAAGGAAAGAGAGCCCTTGGCTGAGACGGAGACGCTCGCAAACGGTAGAACCGAGTGAAGTTACGGTGACTGGATCAGCTGGGCTGGACTGGGAGGCAGCTGATTTGAATCCTGTGGAGCTGCTGAATTCACTCACCTGCATGGCTGCTCTGGTCTTTGGTCTCAGATAGCTTTTCTTATTAACAGTTGCTATCTTGAGTACTCACTTCTTTTAGTTTCTTCTTGGTCTAATTTATATTTGGGTATCAGACACCCTGAATGATGTTTTCCAGTGATATGATTATGTTAATTTTACATTAAATCTTCTTTTTATTGGACTAACTGAGGCTCTGTTGGTCTGCTGTCCTGTCCCGTAGCTCTAAAGAGATCATTTGAGGTGGAAGAGGTTGACCAGTCCACACACTCCTCTCCTCATGCCCGCAGAACGGTCAACACTCACCTGCGGACTCCCACCACCCCATCAGGCCAGCGCTTCCTCGACTCCAGCAGCCGAAATTCCGACTTCAGCCAAAAGCCATCCTTGGAGGTGGCCAACCAGCGGTCCCCCAAGATAAACCTGCGCCGTGTGGAGCTCCCAGGGGGTCGCGTGCCTGAGCCTGTCTCTCGTCGCACCGAGATCTCCATCGACATATCCTCCAAGCAGGTGGACAGCTCGCCCAGTCCCGGCATTTCCCGTTTTGGCCTGAAGAGGCCGGAGGCTCCAGCCCAGGGCAAGGCTCCGGAGCTGGCACCGAGGAGGGCGGAGCTTGTCTTCAGTCGGCCACAAGAGGCCCCGCCTCCTCGACGGGCTGATCCACCCCCCTCCACCACCCGGATCCCCGAGCTGGTCCACAGGAAACCAGATGTGCCCGGCCCTGTGGAGCCGTTAATCCGCCGGTCCGAAATCCAGGTCGCCAAATCTCCGGAGATACCAGCTCTGAGCAAGGTGGCCGAAAACAACGTACACGTGACTGCCGCTGTCCCACAGAGCTACTACACAGAGAACAAGGCTCCGCCCCCAGCTCCTGAAGCCTTTGTCAGGAGTGCCGATAGTAAGTCATGTGACCTTTACTTCACAAGTTAATAAGCAATAACCCAGGGAATGAAGCTCCTTTGGACCAATGTGAGTAGGAACTCAACCATATGGGCAACTACCATGGCTCATGAAGATGCCTGTGAAATCATAATCACATTAACAGCCAGAAAATTGAAAATATTAACTATAATATCAAATATGTAATCAGGTAATGTTTGATACATTAATAATATATAGCTGTATATTGAGTGATTAAACAGGACAGAGCCTAGCAAATGAAAAAGTATCTTTAGTCACAAATACTGAATAATCTTGCTCAGTGTTATCTCTTTTGCTTAATTGCTTATTTCCGTTTATTGTGTTGTACTGCACACTTCTGAAATATTAACAGAATTATAACCACATTTAACAAGGTACCGTATTGACATATAGCAATTGATCAAAGGGGTTAGAGAAGAAGTAGTACTATTGCTACAAATCATGAGCAAGAAACCCAGATGCGCTGGACAGAGTTAGGCTTAGGACAGCTTTTTTATGACAAAGACTGTTTTGTTTAGTGGCCGTTCTGGAGAGAACGCTGGAATTCTTCCACAGAAAACAAGCATCGTGAGACAAAAACCAGTGTGTCAGTTCAAATCCCATAACCGCGTATCTGGAACAGTCGCAGTTAACATGCATTGTCGGGAGTCAAACCCACAACCCTCAGGGCGTGAGGCCTACCCATTGGGCTACTGTGCCGCACTCCTGCCGTAAAGTGCTTTCAGGATGATTATTCTGCATAAGCTTCTGAAGATCTAATAATTATTCGTAATAAATGTGTGTATGATGTCCTAGAGGTTGTATTGCTATCCAGAGTCCTGATTGGGATGTAATGATGCTTTTAGTCTAGAGTTGGCTGAGCTGGACTGTACCTTCCCAGCTTGGGGTTTGTGGGTTTACAGCAGGGTGTCGTTTATCCAGCAGCAATGGCCGCCCTTCAGGCTCGGTGTCTTTCGTGATGAAGCGCTCTGATGGATATGTGAGGAACTTTCGTATGATGGAGATGGAATATACCACCTTGGCCAGTAAACAAAGCCAAGTTGCTAAGGTTACCTGTGTCCCAGTCCGTCTCCCTTCCTGACTCGGATCAAGGTGATGAGAATAACAGCGGATCCCCTGTTTGGAAATAATGCGCTCAACGTAGGGGTCTGATGGCATGTGCTTGGATAAGGTGGTGTGTTCAGACTACCGGCGCACCTCAGCTTGTAGGCGGAGCATTTATGGGTTCTCCATTACCAGGCAGGACTGTGTCTCAACGTGTCTCGTCATCTCTGTCTTGCTTCCTTGGTTTTCTTCGCTCCAGGAGTGGTGGTGGGGGCCTTGGTGTCTGCCACATTCAAGTGCAACTAAGCCAGAACAACGCCGGGCGACTAACAACTTATTCTGGCAAACATCTGATCTTAGCTCCATATCTCTGGATGCGCAGGAGAAACAGTGGCCCATCGTGCACACAGACCTGTGTGCCAAGTGGCACCTTTGAGGGTGGACGTCTTGAGGATGGGGGGGTGCTCATGTTAGCACTGCACCGTCTGACAGTGCACATTGAGTCG
Source organism: Gymnarchus niloticus (assembly GCA_009936485.2). Taxonomy (NCBI): domain Eukaryota; kingdom Metazoa; phylum Chordata; class Actinopteri; order Osteoglossiformes; family Gymnarchidae; genus Gymnarchus; species Gymnarchus niloticus. The sequence goes on from JAACJT020000075.1 coordinate 5,630,462, forward strand.
TGATTGTTTTGGATGCAATATGGGCAAGTAAGGATACAGTAGTGGTTGTGATGTCTTTGAATGGGTTTTGTGTTTTAGCAGTACCTGGTTATAGAGTGCTGAGTAGCCTTGCGACCTCACTGTGTCCTCCTCCTCTTTTGGTTTCCACCGGCTATGCCTGCTTCCTCTTCCAGTCCAAAAATACAGTTAGTTGAAGTGATAACTGACCTGAGTTGGTGACCGTTTGTGTATAATGGTAGCATGTTCGAGGGGGTGGGCGGCCAGTTGACCTTTGACCCCCCCAGAGGTTTTCTGCTCCTGGCTGAGAAGTTATTGCTTCCTTACCTTCTTGGTCTTCTGGCTTTTCCTTTTCATCTATGTTGATTGTAATTACCACACACTTATTTAGTGAATTGGGGCAACTGTGTTGTGAAAAGCACTATAAAGGTGAATTCAACTGAAGCGATAGTATGATGGACTAACCTCCAGGGCGTGTCCTAGTTCTGGCCCCGCCTCCACGGTATCATGATCTACTTCCTGTGTTACCACAAAGCGTCAACTGACCCCCCTACATGAAATGAGGGGACATCACGTACGCTGTGCCAGCTGTAGTTTTCTGGCCTGGAAGGGTAAGGTTCAGTGTGGTGTGGGTTTAGCAGCACGTGGCTCACCGGGATGGCCAGTCAGCGAGCTGCTCTCACCCACCTCCGACTCTGACGCAGGATCCACGACAAGGGGAGGGGGGAGCACGGGGCTGGAAGGATGTGTGGTGTGTCATTGCTACGGGGGAGGAGCGAAGAGCGGAGGGCAGGATCTGCAGCTGGGTAAACAGAATACAGATGCGGGGGGGTGGGTTTGGGGGGGTGACCTCACCGCCAGCCAACTTCCTGTGGAAATGCGGTGCTGCCTGTAGCCGTGTGACATGCCCAGCTGAGGCCCTGTTGCCATGTTAGCACCAACCTTCGGGTGGGGAGAATCGGATGGCATGTGTAGAGCGTGTCTCACTTCCTGGAAAGGTCCTCACCCACGACCGTGTGTCTTCATGTGCCTTTGGCTCGCTTTCCTATGAAAATGAAGTGTTATTTGCACTGGTACGTTGCAAGGTAGTTTCTGCATATCCCATCTTACTCTCCATCAGACGTACCCACATACAAGCGAGAGCATAGCTTGGATGTCAGATGTTTATAAGGGGCCTCTGGAGTCATTTTGGGGTTAAGAGCCTTGTTCAGCAGTTAAATGGTGACTGAATACTTTGCCTGGCTGTGGGATTTGAAGCGACAACCTTACGGTCATTAGCGCAGACCCCTAACCCGTAGACCTATGCTGCCCTGTGAGCTCACTTGGAAAAAAAACAAATCGGTCAAGTTCGTAATGTGTAAGTCAGCCTTAACATCTGCCTTATCGTCGTAAAGGCAAAGATGCGTGAATGACAGCACAGGACGAGCGTTGTTTTCTCAACGGTGTCCTCATCGACCCCCAGAATGTTACAGGTTTGAGTTCCAGGAGAGCCGGTACCTTCTGAGAAGGGCGCCCCTTGCATTGTGTCAAATAGCCAGATGAACATTTGGATCTAACGGCTAAATTTCAGAACTCAGATTAATGTGCCTAATCTGCAGTAGACTGTAAATAGGGGAGCTCTTTTGATTAGAGGAGCCAAATCCGAGGTGCTGTGAACCCTCAGTCATATTTTCCTCTCTCTGCAAGCATGAGGCAGAGGGGAAGAATCCAGTCTTGTGGGAGACATTTTCAAGATGTTTGAAAGGCAGCGTCTGACGCATTTGGGTTCGATTACCAGGACCCCGTAACTCGCCACGCAGACTGAACTCTTCTCAGCTGGATCCTGAGTGAGAGAGAGAGGGCGAGAATGAGAGGGATAGAGAGGGAGAGAGAGTGAGTAAGAGAGACAGAGAGAGAGAGAGAGAGAGAGAGAGAGCAATGCCGACGTGGGCCAGATCATTCCTGTAAACTTGGGGGGGGGTGGAAGGCCAAGAATGAGCTAATATGTCCTCTTTTAGACAAAGTGTCCACAGTTCGGAGTCAACTGAGGGTTGCACTTTTCTGTAAAGGAGGGGGACAGGGGCCTGCGTTTGCGTGTTTCGGGTGCACTTTGCGATTTTTTGCAGAGACAGAGTCTTCATTGGTTAAAGACACAGAGTTAAGTTGGAAGCTTCCTCCTGTGGAAAATTTGGAGCTGAAGGCTTAATGGCAAAGGGCTGCCTCTGTAAGTCACCAATAAAACTGAAAATCCTGTCTGTGGTCATCAGTTTTGCTGATGCTATGGTTTCATAGCTTGACTGATGCTCTTATTCAAAGGGATTGATATTTTTCCCACTTCTGGATATTTTACCAGAACCCCTAAGGTCAAGCAGCTTTCTCAAGAGTGTCACGCAGCATTCTTTCCCTGGACTCGAACCTGCAACCTTACCAGCCGAGGTCTTTACCCGGCATGCTACTTTCCACTGTTGTGATGTGGCATATCTGGTGGCAGCGCCAAGGCGCTAGTCACGCCACACCAGCGCCGCCTCACTTTTTTCCGTGTCCAAGCAGTGGAACGGAGGCCATTTTGTTTTGACTGCTGCTGCAGTCATGGAGGTCTGGGTGAGTCGTCTGTCCCCGGTGTCAGACCATACTGCAGCCATGCTACTGGCAGGTCAAGTGTGGCCTGCTTGGAGCCAGTCGGCCGTCTTGATGGAAGGCCCCACCTGGGCATAAAGTCAGTGAGTCTGAAATACGAACATGACGTCAACTTGCTACTTTTTTTGGAATACCCTTTGGAATGGCTCCTTTGGCGTACTTTTTAATGCCTGATGTTCCACTGCTTACGTGTTTTTTTTCTTCCCGGCCAAAACTCTTCCTTCAGCTAGCAAATTTCCAGATTGATTTTCATAGCACACTGATGTTTCTTTTTTCCACTACCCTCTGGTTATCTGTCTTCTATGGATGTGTTTGACAACATTTTTTTCTTGACTGGTTACTTTTTTTTTTTCCTGTTCCGGAAATATGCTGATTTATATGTTGACTGGCAGACGCAGTTCATGCTTTGCTGAAGTGGTCTCCGGATGACTGCGACGATAACATGCTTGAAAGTGACCTGGTGATGAGGGACACTATTAAAGATAACTGGGTTATTGCTTGACTGTCTCTGAGCCTGATATATGAGATTTACAATGAGCGTTTTAAGGCTGCTGATCTCGATAGGACTGAGTGAAGCACGAGCTAATGTTAGTTCAGGTCACCACTAATGCAGTTCAGATGGGGCCATTTATGTTAGGGGCTTTAGACTGATGGCATCTCAGGGGCTCCTTGAACCCAGAGCCTTTTGAGGGATGGGCTAGCATCCGCAACATGGTGTGTCCCATGCTATCCTGTATGGAACGTTGGAGGTGGCCTGGCTGGAACTGTGCTGATGCCGGGTGCCTGTCTGATACATTTTTCACATTTTCCATCTATTAAAACCGGTTCCTGCCCCAGGGACCGGTGCGTGTGGTTTGGGTTGCCGATCTTCGGGCCGATAAAACCCAACTGACAGGTTTTTTTGGGATTTCACGTGATATAGAAGGAAGCACCAGAGATACCCTTATCTAGCAAGCAATGGTAACCTGCCAGCGCTGTATGCCACGCTGTCTGCAAGTTCCTATGTCCCCCCCCCACCCCCTGCTTGCTGCGACATTGTCACGATATGTGATGTTGCAGTGCGGATTTCCGCTCTGGGGTCAGATGTAAGACTGATAAGTGGAAAGCAGTTATTCCGGCCAATTGAAGTGTTTCTGGGGTGGGGGTCAGTGGCCTCGTTCAGTAAGTGATGCGTGGCTGGTTCCCATGCAGGACTCACGCGAGGGCCATGCCTCCTTCTGTCAGGGTGCCTCGGCACCACTGTGGCCTTACCACATGGACGGGACCTTCAGGATTTATTTGCAACACTTCCGTGAGGGCAGCACATGGATTTGTTGAGCTCTGAAACGGCACCGTAGAAAGGGCACAGCTGGGCGTCCAGAGGCGCAGTAACTCTGGTTCTTCTGCTGTCTCATGATGTCAGTCACTTAGCTGGTCTTTGAGTATGTGCCCACTCCACCAACCATCAAAAGTTACATTGATATTTTTCACTTCCGGAAATTGTTGTTGCTTCTGGGAAACTTCGTATTGTGTGTGCCAGCGTAATTCTTTCACATTGTTTTAACAATTATTGTCGCCTGATCATTTTCTCCACCCATTCACAGGAAGCTCAGCTTTATTTGGCAAAGGTGCAGCCTCAAATTTAATATCTCAGAATGAGATGAGTGCCAAAATGGTCTCCGCGTGCCTCTTGCAGCACTAGGTAGGCGGTCGCGTAATTCTGCAAGGCTTCATTCACTGCTGTCCCACATAGCTCTTTCTGTGAACTCATCTTTGAAAATCCTCAACGTCGGTGATACTTCCTCTAAATTGACATTTCTTCAGCGGGATTCCTCCTCTTTCCCTTTGTGATGTCGGCTGAGCCAATCCTTCCATTGTGAGAGGAACGGAGTGAGTTCACGGTCAGTTAGCCTGCACCAATCTAGTCTCAAAGGTATGTTCCTGCAGTTTTAAGTTTGCCTGCTGTGGTCTGGTACCTGAGTCTGTTACAGAGGCCTGGGAAACACACCGCCGATTTGGATACCTCTTTGGAGTGGATCTCGATGCAGATCAGGGATTCGATGTGCCTACTCGCAGGGTTGAGACTGTAAACAGGAAGCGAAGCATCTCATTTTTGCCAGCAGATGCAGCAGATGACCTTTCGCTGTAATTTCTCCGTTTGATTGGTCATTTCCTGATGATAACGAGCGACAACGGGTGTCGCATTGGAGTCGTGGAAATTCTGAGCTCCCGGAGGGATGACTCTGGTTAAAGTAAAAGATAGCTTCACAGCGATGGGTCCTCTGAGCTTTGGCATGACATCCGGAGAGAGACGGGGGCACGTGGAGTGTGTGTGAATGAGGGAAGTAGCCTTTGGTTTCAGGGAGGGCTGTTTTCCAGGTCGGACACCTCACACATTAGTCGCACACTGTGACTTCCGTGGCTCATTACTTTGCTCTGCAGAAGGTTCGATAGGGCTGCAGCGGGTTGGGGAGGGTGGAGCAACCCTGAAATTCGCATCATGTGCTTACGGGATCACGTTTTTGCCTAATGGAGCCGCTGTGTGCCAGGGGCCCCTCCGACCCTGTAGTGTGGAGGTGTCGCTGTTCATATGCCATACAATGAAATCTTTATTTGTGTGCTTCCTGCAGATCAGAGTGCCAGATAAGTGCAGCAGTCAACAAATTAATGAGAAAATAACAAATATCACTAAACAGCGGGAAATAGCATTTAGCGTTTAATATATGTGATAACTGCATATGTGACACACTGTCTGAGTGGCAGCCAGAAACGAGATTAAACACTTGATAAAGTCGGAGGAGGCACAGCACATGGCTGCTCTTGGGCGCCACCTTGAGAGCATCGTCGTGTAGCACAGGACTCAGCCCATGGACGGGGCTGGTGATACCCAGTGTAGCCACTGTGATGTACTACTGTGTGTATACCTCTCGTTTGTATTTCAGGGCACAGAGCCTGCATTTTTACATCATCTGTTTGTTCCAAGATAAACCACCTTTTTCTTTTTAAACCGTGATTGCCTTCCTCCCACTGTGCCTCTCGGTATGAGAAGTCGTAAAATGAAAGTTTATGTGACACTTATACTGAGTGAATTAATACATCGAAAGCAGATGACTGTGCACGTTTTATTGTCCTGTGGAAAACAAACATACTATCGTTAGACGTTGGGGGGGACATGAGGGACTGTAATACTGTCTTTAATAATATTTTAAGTTTAATGAAGGAAAAAAACATCAAGTCCTGAGACTGACACAGATAGCCTTTCCATAACTTGAATTGTCTCCTGTCATAAGTAGTAGCTATCCTGTGAGTTGACTGTTTTCACAACAAAAGTAAAAGAAAAAAAACAAAACGAATTCATACACCCAACCATTTTCCAAAGGCAGATTCATCAATGGATTGTGGCATATGGCTGTGGTACACCCTGGATGGGATGCCAGTCCATTGCAGGGCACAAGGCTGTGGTACACCCTGGATGGGATGCCAGTCTATCGCAGGGCACAAGGCTGTGGTACACCCTGGATGGGATGCCAGTCCATCGCAGGGCACAAGGCTGTGGTACACCCTGGATGGGATGCCAGTCCATCGCAGGGCACAAGG
>JAACJT020000075.1:5637881-5656394 GCA_009936485.2 Gymnarchus niloticus
GATGCCAGTCCATCGCAGGGCACAAGGCTGTGGTACACCCTGGATGGGATGCCAGTCCATCGCAGGGCACAAGGCTGGGGTACACCCTGGTTGGGATGCCAGTCCATTGCAGGGCACATGCAGCCTCACACACACACCCACATACACCTGAGCAATTTAGAGGCAATAATTTCATATAATTTTATGTATTTGGACTGTGGGAGGAACCCGAAGCACCTAGAGAAACACACAAACACGGGGAAGACATGTAAACTCCACACTTCCAAAGCCGGGGATTGTCAGAGTTCAGAGTTTATATTTGTCAAGCACCTTAATTGAAACACCTGATACTGTCACCTTGTGGCATGGTACAGATTGGCTGCCACTGTGTTTGTTTCCATCCTGTTTGGATTGTAGAACCACAAAATGAGGTCGATCGATGCTCCCCACAGGGGGTCAGTGGCATCCGAATCCGATCAGAGTCTGTCGACACCAATGCGTGCTTGGTCCATGTTACAGGATGCTTCTGGAGTGGGCCTGTGACTGTTTGTGTGTGTGTGTTTGGGGGGAGGGTCATCGTACACCACAGACAGAAGCTTGAGCTTAGGGAAGATTCCCACCAAAGATGAAGCCTGTGGCTCTACTCCCACCACACCCTCACCCCCAAAGACAGCTTGGGGTGCCCCGTTGTCACCATCTCCCTGTCGGCTCCCTCTTTTCACTCCCAGGCTCCCACCCACTCTGACTCCTTTAAACTTGACTTTCTCTTCCTCTTTTCCTTCCTTTCTCTTTCTGTCCCTCTCTCCCTCTCTCTCTGTCCCTCTTTCTCCCTCTCTCTCACCATCCCTCCCTCTCTCTCTCTCTCTCTGCTGTCTTCCCAGCATTCCTTTCAGCTGACCTGAAAACATGTGGGCCAGGATAGCGCTTCAGCGTGGCTGTTTTGAGCACAGCTGTGGCAGTGCTAGCATTAGTTTTTTTAGCTAGTAGTCAGTATATGTAATGTGTTTTACGTTTTTTAAAGGATGTCGTTGCATGAATTGCACTGTGTGCGTGCGTGCATGCATGTGTGTGTACCTCCTAGTTCCCTAGTGCCAAAAGTCTGAATTGTGTTCAGGCCAGCAGCGCTGATGCCAGCTGGTGCACTGGCTCTTCCTTTATTGCAGGTTGTTTGTCTCTAGGAGGCGCTGATACGGGGACCGACCGACACGCTCAGAGTGGCATTTACAGAGGTAAACCCTCCCCTACTGGGGTGAATAACTGAGTTCTGGAAGAGAAAGAAAACTTCTGGTGTCGGTCGACTGATGACTTGACTTGGACCCAAAACCGCCATCTGTGCTTTAGGTTTCTGCTGGAACCAAGCATGTTTATCAGACATGTTTAAGAGAACCCTGCGATTGATTACTTTTAGACCTGTGAATTTTTTTTTGGTTTCCTCTACAAAGGCTTGTGAAGTGGCGTGCATATAACATGCAAGTCTGGAGCCTTGTCAACACTGGCTGAGTGACCTCCAAAGAAAAGCAACCTGCTGCTTGAAGAGGCATAGATTGTTCAGTAGGGGGTGCTATTCACTCACAGCCAAAGGGGTTAAAAATTGGCATCTTCCAAGGTACCGGGGTCATGTCTAAGACGTTCTCTATTCTCATCAGTGTGGATCTCCATTGGTTTGGTCTCCCGCAAGCACCTCTGCTCAAACTTGCCGTGTAAATCGTCCTACATGCAGTTATTAGATTGCAAAGGGGCTTCCTCTCATCGTGCAAATGGGTGCCACACGACACCCCCGTTCCACCATCACTCTCTGAAGCTCCTTGATCTATGCCGCTAACTCCCGGCTGTTAGGCTTGCTGATGGGACAGATCGCTAATGAAGTTTGGCTGACACTTGGTGATTGTGCTCCTGGCCTGAGATGAATAACTCCTGATGCAGCTACTATCAAAGCAGGGCTTCAGAAGCATTCTGCTGCCTCTGGCTTAATTGTCCGGTCAAAGTGGCTTTCTAGTGAGGGCTTGAATATCATCTTGCTCCTAATATCTTGTGTGGAAAGGCAGCGAGGGGGGAGGAAGCGAATCAAAATGCTTCCTTACGGCAGTCTCTTCAAAGTTCTTTAAAAGCAATGCTTCAGCACAAAATAAACATCCCTTCGTGTTTTTCTGGGTCTCCAGCTGACCAAAGCCACCAGAATGGAGATATGTTTTGAGATGTCCTATGTTCTCGATGCAGAGTTCTATCCTAGTTACCATAAAACAACGAAAGCATACCATACTAATGTATCTGCTTTTTTTCCCAGGATCCAATTCCCATGTTCACTGATACCTTCCAGATGTTACCTCAAGTGCCGACTTGCATTGTGTTTTACTGAAGTCCCAGCCTTGGCTGTTTTTTCGGGGAAGATCGTCCATGACCCCTGCTTGCTTCCAGCCTCTCTCGTAACGTGAAATCGGTATCGATCGCTGGCTTCAAAACAGGATAAAACTATGACATGATAGCGAAAGACCACAAATATGTATGTATAATTAGAGATTCTTCTTAGCAATGCTTCTCGCTGGAGATCCCCTGCTGTTGCGAATTAGGAGCAGGGATTTCCCAAAAGGCCGATTCAACAGGCGTGTTTGTTACTCGGGGTGGAGGTGCGGGGCTGCGTTCCCAGGCTCCAAAGGAGCTCCTGGCCTGTGGGGAGTTCTCCGTACCTCGCCGCTCGATGAGTGGCCGCCTCTGGTGGGTTTTGTCGGCGCTCCAGAGCCATGTGAGGATCCGTAGCAGACGTGGATGGAGCAGATTAGACATTCAGGCTACATATGATTTGCATTAGAGTCAAGGACAAACAAACTGCTGAACTCCTCTACTTACGACCAGGGATGGGGGGTGGAATGGTGACATTTTCTCACTCTGCTTGTGGTGCCTTTTTGTCACGGCACGCCATTTCCAGGGCTAAAAATGGAGGTCTTTTCTCCATCTTTCAAACCCAGCATAGATCATCGACTCCAACTGTCACTGTTTAGGAAGAGACTAATGGAGAGTGAGTGACAGGAAGGTGAGCGGTGTGATCACGTGGGCAGTGTGTCTGCGGGACACTTGCATCCTGCCTGCAGACGTCCACCCGCAGCCTCGCCCCGTCCGGGGAGCCGGTGCTGACCCCCACAGCTGGGGTGGCTCGGGCTGCTAGCGGCAGGCTGGTTGGAAGAAGTGCAGTATGAGGAAGGAAGCGCCACCCAGAGGCAAACAAAGGAGTGTGCTCGTCAAACCCGCGGTTCTGACAGCGCGTTCGCCTCAAGGTCATGGCTGGGAAGGAGATCCCAGTCTTTACCAGAAAGGATGGGGGAAATTATTTGGCTGATATAATTTAAGGAGAAACACAAAATTTTAAATGAGAAAAACAGATTGCAATTGAAAAAGTTCTAGTTAAAGAGATTGCTCAATCAAAAACACTCACTATAAATCAAAAAGGCTTATGGTGGCACCTTCGCAAACAATGGAAGCTCTTCTTTCTGGTTTCAGTTGTGTTTACGATGACAGAAACTTATCTCTTCCTGTTAAAACGACCTGCTCCGCATTCTTATCTGTGCATGCTGTTATCTCTAAGCAGCTGGCAGATAGCACATCCTTTAGCAGACGGGCGAGATCTGTCAGCCCTGCCTTAGCGACCTGTCCCATGTGGCAAATGTCCAGCACGCCACTCTCAGTCCGTCCCCAGATCTCTGAACAGCATGTCGTCTCGGGGGGTGAACTCGTTTCAGCTCGATGGTTACCCGTTCATCCATGCATCCGTCGTCCGTGACCAAGTATTCCTGGAAGCGTACAGTATGGCTCAAGGCAGAGGAACGTCTTGGATACAATGCTAAAATAGCATTTGAAAAGCGTTTGGAAAAAGGATTTCGCAGAGCACAAGTACACTGTATGTTTACGCACGTGTAAAGGTAATTGTGAAACGTGGTACCATAATAGCCATAATAGCCTGCTCCATTGTGTGTCTGCCTACCTTAACTTTTCCTCCATCTGTCTGAAATTACTGCACACTATTTTATCTGAACTTGTCCTGCCCAGTGCCAGCCAGAGGAGAGTGGGCTTCCCCCTTGAGTCTGGTTCCTCCCAAGGTTGCTTCCTCCTGAAGGAGTTTTTCCTTGCCACTATCACCCTAAGGCTTACTCTCTGTGAAGCTCTCTGTGACAATTCTTGTGGTTAAAGCACCGTACAAATAAAATTGATTCGGATGGAATAATACTAGTACTATACTTTGGAAGCTCAAATGTTCATAGGAAAAGGTTTCACCGAACTAAGGTCCTGGCCACATTATTGCACAACGTACAGTAGGAGTGATGGGATAACCAGTTTTCCAGAGGAAAGCTCGGGAAGAAACACATGACAGAGAATGTAAGAAGCATGAACCGTGGATGACAGAGAACATACAGCTTGACCCTTGGGTCCTGTGGACCCATTAACCAGAGCTATTCATGTCAGCATTTTTCAGAACAGTACAGCTGTTCTGGGGATTTGGCTCTGCAAACTTGTGGTTACAAATCCACATACATAAGTATTAACCTGGGAAACATCTAACCCTAATTACCATTAATGAGTTTTAATGTTTCTGCTGAGTTGGAGGTGGTCTTGCAGTGGTGGTATTGTTACCATAGTATGTCCAGCTGATGAGGGTTCGTGTGCTCTGGCCTAGAGTAAACATTCATTAGTGTCCTTCACGTCTCGGACTTGAGCTCTGAATGTGTTCTTACAAAATGGTGTCAAAGTTACTTCTGAGGCTTGAAGTGCTTCCGTCAATAATGGAGTAAATCTAATTTCAGTAAACTAGTTAAAATTAATGAATTTTGCCATGTCATGAAAACCCTTCTTGTTTTTGTGTTCATGGATGTTTATTAGTAGTTTGGAAGAGTTTTTACTCCTCTCACTGTGCCATTGTCTGCCCAAATGTGTACTTTCAAAAGTAACCTGAGAGCTTAGCATTTACACTGAACACTGAGAATACTCCCTAGCCAGGATAGCAAGGCCCCCGCACCATGGTCACCTGGGACAGTGTGAAGAAGTCCAAACGAACATGGGGAGAATATACAAACTACATAGACACAGCGCTGTAGAATGATTCGAACCTGCAGCCTTGGGAGTTTTGGTACAACGACAATAGCTACATTTATTATTCATCTCTTCAGTGTTCTAAATTTGTTGCTATCTAAATGTTGCAGAATTAGTGTGGAATGATTCTTAAGGCCACATACCTGGAGTATCATCTTCTCTGAATTAAAGCTGATTAAAGCATGGGTTTAAAAGAGTGTAAAAGGGAATGTGATGCTCTTCCCTTTGAAGTGCTGGGGTGCCACCCGCCAAACCAGCCGGAGAGCACGCACTTCTGCTCACCATGTGCCGGCCACTGCCTGCCTGCTGCCTTCTTGCTGTCTTCTCTGCAGCAGGTCCCGCCTCATCCACAATGCTCCTCTTTGATAGTCATTGAATGAGGGGTGCGGCCTGCCAGGCTGTGTGTCATGTGACTTGTGGGGGTGTGGCTTCCAAGTGCCTGAGACTCCAGCTGGAGCTGAGCAGAGGTTGATTGCGAGTGAGCAGGGAGAGGGAGGGTAAGTGAGAACACTTTGTAGTTTCCCCCTCCTTTCACGTTGCTGTTGTTTCACTGCCCGTGTCGTGATTCTTTTCAGTTACCTGCAGATGAATGCAGCAGTGAGGCCTTTGCACGTGTGAACAGTGAAAAGTTAGTGAGGTAGCTGGTGTGTTCTGACAGAGCAGGGGTTTGAGTTGCTCTGGGTGGGAGGCTGGTGCTCAGTTAGGTGCTATGCTCTGGTTCAGGGTTTCACTGCTGCGCTCCTCTCCGCCTTCTGCGTTGCCGTGGTTATCGGTTCCCTCCCATCATGCTCCCTCTGCCTCTCTTCAGTTCAGACTGTGCCAGGCCATCGCTCTTCAGCTGGTGAGGACACTGCTTTTTGCCTCGCTTGTTCTGGCTGCCAGCTACATTTATGGGTTGGTTTTCCTTACTGATGACACACACTCGGGGGGGGTTGTGTTTCCATGGGACTGCGATGTTCCCAATCGACGAACGAGTCCGCAAATGGATCAGGCTGTGAGTCTCAGGCATCTGCTTAGCTGAAAGGTTAGCACTGCTTCGAGGTTGGCTCAAATTCCTCGCTGTTCCCAGTAGACTAAATATGAGTCTCCAGTGCTCTGCAGGTCAAACTGCCCCATGGTTCATGTCAGTCTCACTATTATCCGCTGTAATTGGCATTGTTACCGAATCCTCAGCAGGTTTTAAACCTATCAGGGAGGGTGCTGATCCAGCTGTTTGGTCTGTAGGCCTGGTCCACCTGCATTAGGTCGGTGGTGAGGTCAGGCAGGGGCGGGCAAAGGTGGTCGGGTCGAAAAGCAAGGTTTACTTTCAGTTTCTCTGTTGGCTCTTGTTTGTTGAAGCCCTGAGGTTGAACATCAAAGGAGTTCTGTTCTGCCACCATGGGACCAGCTATGCCGTGTCACCCTGGTGGCTGGCCGTACCTCCTGCCCGTTCTTCTTGTCACAAATCGTCGCCACTCCTGTTTTGCCGTTTCAGAAATCCTGTCAGTCAGATGGCATTTTGTTTCTTTTTTTTTTTTTTTTGCCTAGTTCCTCTGAGGTTTTTGAGCAATCAGTCCAGGGCTGTTGTGAAGATAGCGTCTTTGTACGTAAAATTTTTTGGATGCTAGCAGCACCTTAACTTGGGAGTCGCGTGCAGCGTTGTGGACGCCCTGCGGGCGGTCTGGGCTGAAGGGGACGTGAAAGAGACTTGGTGGCCAGTAGCATAGGAGACATTGCTGCCGCCCTGCTGGTGGAGGCATGCATTTACCAACAATCGTGTATGTATGAGGCCCTGAAAGATCTAGAAATTCTCCAGAAATGGTCTTGCCCAATTGAAAAATGAACAGTGCTGGACTAGACTGGCACATCATGGTACATGTCAGCTGTCTGTCTGTCCTACTCCGCTCTTGTGGCTCGTTTCACTCCTCTCCCTCCGTAGGGAAAGCTGACTCAGCTACGCCGTGCCAGCCCACCACGCTCTCTCACCCTCATTCTCTCTGTCTAGTAAAAATCCAGTCCAGAGAGGTGCACTGTCTACCTTTGGAGTTACACAAAAGGCCAGTTAAAGTAACGTTTCAGAGTGTTTATGCCGCGTCTTTTTATGTTGGTTTGTTTTCAGTTTCCAAGGAAGTGGTGGAATGGAGGTTTTTAAAGGTGACTGATCGGAGTAGTTCAATTACACGAAGACTGTGACCTGCAGCTGTATTTGCTGCTTTCATTTTTATTTTTTTTTTTAAACAATTCTTGACTCACAGCCTAGCTTTTGTGAGCCTGTGAGCGCAGGTTCTGGTAATAAATAGTGCTCGCTGCTGATGTTGCTTAACAACAAACAACCTTACACTTGCAACGAAATGTTTAAATGGGTTAACAAACTTAAAGTCAGGGGAAAATTTTATTTTCAAAGTCGACTTTTAAGTAATTACCCTAAGGGGAAAATTGGTGATCTCTTCTGCTAACTTCCCAAAGAAAGCTGTGCTGTGGGGCAGTAGTTTGTCCTATCAGGCAGGCTTGTTAGTTTCATGTGGGTTTGATAACGTACGTCAGCACTCCAACGTCCTGTCCTGAGGGGTCATTTCTCTCCTCTGCTTATTCTTCCCCCTCTGAAGAACACGCGCCTTCAGACTGCAGTAACCATCCTCTATTACCCTGGATTTTCCACAGTGTTGCTCCTCTCGATGTTTTGTCCGCCCAAACCACCCCCTGCTCCTTTCTTGTGGTGTTCTCCTATTTCACGTGCTCCATCACCCACTTTGTCTGGGGGTTGGGGTGGGGCTCCATTATCTGTATTTCCAGGGGTCTCTATACGGAAAGCTGCCAGGGGCGCCATCTGCTTTCTGCTGCTCAGAGGTCATAGGTCAAATTCTCAATGGAGATCTTGAACAGCGTGCAGCTGACGGATGTGAGGGTGGGTCGGGGGAGTGTAGCAGCATTCTGTCATGGTGGGGGGGGGTGGAGTTCATGCTGCTGATGGGTGTCCGGCACGATCTTACCTTTGAGTGGTACTACATCTTCTTGTGAGTGGATGGGAGCATTGCTTGGCAATGCCGCGGGGCCCTCGGCCCTCTCAGGGTGATCCTAACCCTCACTCTTCATGGTGCAACATTCTGAAGTCGAGCACGCCTCCTGGTTTATATCGGAGCTGGTCCCACGTCCACAACGGTCTCCGTTCTGCTAATCCTGTCGCGATGTAGTGTGACAGGGTGTTTATGGATCCTGTGTGTAAGACCTAACAACTTCATGGTCTCTCGTGCCAACACGGGGGGGGGGTTTAAGGGTTTTTATTCAGCTTGTCTCCCTATCCGACAGCTAGCGCACGGGTAATGTGACTTTAAAAAGCAGATGTTCTGGAACGATGAGGTAAAGAGAGGACAACCAGCCTTTTTTTATTTTTTTTATTTTTTAAAATTTTGGTGAGGTTGGTGGAGTCAGTTGAAGTTTTTAAAAATGGCTGACTGTGAGAGGATCTCTTCCCTCTGAGAGCTCAGCTGCTGACGACCCCTCCCCCACCCAAGGCAGACGCCAAGTGGTGGAGCTTCTCCCCAGTTGTCCCGGTCAAGTAGGAGAACCCTTGTCGTCCCTCCATCCAGCAGTCTGCTGGACTCGAGCCCTCTGCTCGTCCAGACTGGCTCTCTGGGAGTTGGCTGAGGCCCCGCCTCCCATTGTGAGACAGATTGGAGCTGGAGGCCAAACTAGTGGTGTGTAGACTGCTGCCGGTGGGAAGATTTCTGGGCTGTGCTGTCCTACAATGTGATTGGGTGAAATTACATGGCTCCCATGGAATGAATCATCGCCACTGTCCATAGTTCTCCTTTTTTCTCCAGGTAACCTGACTTTGGCACGACTGCTTTTGTCTCTGTACCTTAACAGAAGACAGAAAATACCAGAACTTTTTTTTCCCCCCCGAAGATTTATAATAACACTGTATGGTTTCCAGTTTTACTCAGCTGTTGGCTGGAAGAGGATGTGTGGGGGTCAGCAGAATCCAACGATCAATAAATAGAGATTTGAAGAGTATTGTGATTAATGAGGCATGGTGAAAGGGGTACTTAGAAAGCGGCCAGTTCCGTTTTAGGTTGGTGGTTTCACATGGTTGTGGGTCAGGGGGAGCTCTTGGTAACGGTTTGCCTACATGTCACGTAGGGCTTGGGAGTTTGTTTGTTAGGGGTGGTGCGTTCCGGTTGGGGGGAGGCTTTCGGCTGGGTTATTCTCGTCTGACGTCCAGCCGTATCGGTGCAGCGTAGGGTTCTGCAGTGGAACTTTTTAGGAGGTTCTCGTAACACTGACCCAGATGTGACAGAAGATTCTGGTTAGTGGGACACTCCTTGGAATCAGAGCAGCATCTTGAGAGGAGGTTTAACTGGAAACCTGAAGCCTGTGGAATATGCTGTTTGACTCTGGAAATGGCTAATTTAATAAATGGGAAGTGTGGCCTTTCTTAATATTTGGTGCTTGGTCTCTAAAAATGTCTCAGTTCTGGGGCGTGATCCTCGTTGTGGTAAGGTGTTCAGTTTGACCTTCTGCATTTTGTTTAGGGATCTGACCGGATAGATTACCGTGTGACTTCCTCAGGTCGTGATACTTGAGACATTGGACTGATGGGATGGGGAAGAATGACATGCAGATATTTCACTGTAAGACTGACCCCAATCGGAATGCAGTCTGTTTAATCACACTGCCTTTGTGTGTTCAGGATATCCAGTAGTCGCCTTGATCACGGCACTCCCTGCATCACCAGATCCTTTTAGTTCACGCCCCGATGGCTCTTGGGCCTACAAAACAGAGTGTTTCCCACCAGCCACCTTATGAAGTTGCCCCGTAGAGTCCCAGAGGTTGGAGGGTTTTTACGAGTGTGGCCCATGCCCAGCCCGTGGTCACCGTTTTCCCACACCGAATCCAGACAGCAGTCACCTTTTTCCTGCTGAACCTGGCTAAGAGGAAGTTTGCAGCGTTGTATGAGGAAGCTGCCAAAATAGCTGATTTGGTCATATTAAAACCCTTTATAAATGGGTCCTTTAGCCACTTCTCCATTCAGTTCCCTCTTTGCTCAAGATTTAAGAGCAGTCAGTTTGTTGTCTTTCTCACTGCTTCCCTTTACTGACATCTGCATGTGAACCATTTGAGTACAGGTGCGAGAAGGTAACTGCTGGTGTTGGATCCCTCAAACAGACTGGTGACTAACGGGTAAGCCAGCTCATGCCTGCTTTCCTTTTGTGTCAGACCGTTTTCAAGTGATCACTGGAGAACACCTGTCTGTCTCTGTAGCCTTCGGTGTTTTAAAACCATGCCAACCAGGATGTCTTCTCGTGGGTACCTCATAGACATCCCCAGGCACCATGTCTACGAAAACACAATTCATTCGTCCATCTTCGCATCTCTGATCAAAGATTGGCCTCCAACTGTCAGGTGCACAGGATCATTTGTCTCCTGCTTTTAGAAGGATGGCAAGATTACTATAGTTTATGAAGTCCCTGTGATCAGACAGAAGTATTGAAAGACCACAGTTAGTCACGGCAGTTGTGGGCAAACATAAGCGAGAGGAGATTCGAAAGACATGTCACTGTGAATTATTCAAAAGTCCTCAGCTTATTTGTGCAGAGGTGACATGAGCTGGTGACAACGTGGGCAGTTTGCTTGGCCGAACGGCCACTGCTCCAAAGAAGTGAAACTCACCCTTCCATGAGCGATAGGAGGTTAGACTGACGTAATGTGGGAACGGGCTGGTTGCACCATGGGGCGGTAAATTCCACCATATCATGTTAACACCCCACCCAGCCAAAGAGTGTCGCATTTGTGGTATGAGAAAACGGTTGAAGATTATGGAGTGCCAGCCCAAAGTGAATCTGGCTTACCAGGGTAAGCTTTCTGAGCATTTGTTTCCAACAGTGAGGCTGGGGGAAGAGTGTATTTGGGTGACGATGAAGAGAAAGTGAGTATGCCACTGCTCCTCGTTTTAAGGAGTATAGTTGGTGGAAAGAATCTGAGCCAGAAACTCACACTGCGTCCCACATGTCATCAATTATCTTGCCCTGACCGGGGGGCATGTTGGAGCATGAATTACCCTCTAAGAAGCTGAGGGGGGCATCATTTCTGTCTGTCTGCAGCATAGAGACTCTCCTCCACAATGTTGCTGTTTCTGTCTTGGGGTTCACAGCACTGTTGTTTCCAGTTGGGATGGGGGGGCAGGGGGTTCACCCTCAATTGCTATTTCCTGGCCACATTTTGGGAGCCCTGGATGCCACGGGAGCTGTGTGGTTTTATTAAGAGCAGCTTTCCCTCATGCTTCTCGAGGAGGGACGTGGAGCCCCTTCTTCTGGGAACAGAAGGTCTTGGAAAAGGAGGAGGCCATTTTGCTTCTCCTTGGGGCAGCTATTCTGCTCGCATGGCACCCCGGGTGCAGTCGCGTGTAGACTGCTGCACTGGAGGGGCGGAAAATGTGATTCAGTGAGAGGAGGTGGAAGTATGCGATGTATTCCCTATGTAAGCTCTTGTGTCCGTTGCTCAGGGGCCTCGGTCGGTTTGGGTGAGCCCTCAGTGCTCCTCCCCACGGTATGGAGCTGTCATCATGCTTTGGGATAGAAGTCATCTCGCATAGGGAAGACTGGCATTGACATCTAATGTGTAACTAACAGGATGTGGATAAACTGTGTGTTTAGTTCAGGTCCGATGGGTTGCTGTGTGTTCAGCTTGGGCCGTGGGCCCACGGCCCTCGCCTGTCCTTGTACGCGCACCCTGATGTGTGAGCACTGGAGAGGGAGGCTCCTCCGTCAGCACGTGCATCCTTTACATTAAGTGGTGAACTAGGCCTCACTCTGCACATGGCACTTAATGTAACACCCATCATTGAGGTACAGACTGAGTCCCAAATGCTCTCTCAGAATGGGTGTCTGATGTTTCAGTTAGGTGGTAAAAACGATGTGAGATTTAGTGTTCATTCCCCCTGCAGATGGTACGTGGTTCCTACTGTGGAGAGCACTCAAGGCCTTGCTGTGGTTTGAGTACAAACAGCAACCCCCGCTGTGTATATTCACTTCGTTCTTTGTCGAATATTTTAGTTATCAAGCTTCTTGCCATGGATATTTTAAACCCTCACCCCTGACTGTGCCTATGTACGAATGTCTGTAATTGCAGCACACTTTGTACAAATGATAGCAGAGAGAGAGAGCGAGAGAGACATGCTCGCTCGCTCGCTCGCTCGCTCTCTCTCACTCACACAGACACCCACCCACCCACACTCCCACTTGCTCTCTGTCGCGCGTGCCCTGGCCCCGCCCCCAGCGAGGCTTCTTGGTGCGTGCGTGCACTCTGTGGCAGCAGACGTGTGGCGAATGCCGGCTGCACTTTAGGACCCTCTCTAGCCCTCTCTGTCCCCCCCCAGCTCGGGAGCCCCTCCCCATTGCTAACGCGTCTCTCATCGGCTCAGGTAAGACCGGCTGCTCACGCCAGGGTTTGCATCCGACAGACCTGCCGACCCTCTCAGGAGGGTATCGACAGCTTTTTTTTTTTTTTTCTCCCCCCCCTTCTTTCTTCCTCCCCCATCTGTCACTTAACGGTTTAGTTGCAGCAGACCTGAACTCACGCACCATTTGCCCTGGGCTAATCTAAAGCCTGAGGGTGCGTCTTCGCTAGCATGGAATTCCCCTCAGCGCACGTCCGGACGCTTCGAGCTTACTGCCTTCCTGTTGGCAAGATGCTGTGCACGCAAGTGTGTTTGTGTGACACGCTCGCTCAGATGGTTTCCGTTCAAACCTGCTTCAGGCAGCCCTCCCGCGGCCGCGAATCTGTGTGTCAACAGCAGGTCCACCCAGTCCTCTTTGCCCGAGGTTCCATGACTTTCTGGGTGTTTGGTTCTGCGTCCGCATGCCCCTTGGGGTAATCGAAACCGGTTTCATTGTAGAGCCCAGGTTCTGAGTACTTGTCTTTCACAGAAGGACACAGCACGGAGCAGTGAACTGAGTAGAGGATAACAGAACTGAGTAATATTCTGTTCAAATCAGACCTGATCTAATGGTCCTTACGATACCCTCTTTCTGTAGCCTTGGATACAAGATCAAGTCCTGGTGAGTGTGGTCTCACCTGGCTTCACGTGTTCATACCAGCAGGGTCAGAGGTCACACCCGTCAACGTCAGCGCCATGTCGGAGCCTGCCAAGCCATCCCAGCCACCGGTGCGCAGCGACAAGCCCAGCGTAGATTTCAGCTATGTGGGCATCGACGCCATCCTGGAGCAGATGAGGAGGAAGGCCTTGAAGCAGGGCTTTGAGCTCAACATCATGGTCGTAGGTGAGTCCCTGGGACGACCGATGCACACTCACTAGGCCAGGAGGGCAGGCCTGAAATGTTCTTTAAAGACTGAAGTGGGATTTAGCCGTGTTAAGTGGTCGTGATTTTGCACAAGCATGCAGCTGTTGGTGTCCAGCGGTAAGATGCCACCTGATGTCTCCTGCCATGCATTTGGCTCCATCAGGGGGCCTGTAAACCAGCTCCTGCTGTGTTTACCTGTCAGGGTGCTGTTATATGCAAGTTGTACACGAACTGAACTCCCCTGTGGGTAAAGAAACAATTTAATATATGCTGCTCTCCCGGTACATGCCAGTTTTGCTCAAAATGTGTCTTTGAAATGTAAGTGCATTTTGAGTCTGGAGAAGATGGTTTGTATTTCACTTTGTTTGCGTTGGATAATTCTGATAAATGATTCTCTGATCGTGAGGGATTCCAGGATCCTGGGAGGGAGCCTGCAAATGAGTGTGGTGGTGTACACACACACACACACACGCACGCAGCGCGGTGAAGTCTATATAGCCTTTCCCATGACAGGTTCTGTTTTCCGTTTTTGAAGCTTCGTGACTGATTCGCCAGTGCTCCGATCTGTTTGGGACCATTCATGCCCTTCACTGACTTAACCAAGAAGACGGTATCACCGTACACAGTATGTTTCATGGCAGGGAATCGCAGAATGTTTTCGCTGTCGGCTGAAACCATCTCCAGACATTGTGCAGAGACGCTCATACGTCTGACCTTGAGATTTATTTGGTAACTAAGCTTCAGTAGTGGTCTGGATCAGGGACTACGACGCCCATTTTGAATGAATCAGACTGCAGGCTTGCATTTATTGAAGTATGACTAGAAATGATACAATCACTACTCTTTTGGCAGGTGGGGTCAGAATCTTCATGCATATGATGGTTAGTCTGTGAAGAATTAAATTTCTGCTTGTCTGCCATTGCAGGCTCAGGTTTTTGGGGTGTGTGTGGAAGATTACATGGCGTTAGGGTGTAGTTCACGTTCTAGCTGGTGCAATAAGGAGGCCGAATTGGAATCCCTCAGTCTAAGCAAGCTTGTGCCTTGTTTGGCCCCACGCGGGTCTGTTTGGAAGGAGCTCCACGAGCTGCCAGCCAGCCTGCCGATTGCGTGCCTACAAGCCGGCATCTGTGGTCTGTTCTGTCATTCTTTGTAATGGAGTTGGAGAGGAAATGACTTCCTGGGGAAATGGTCTGAGGCCTGATTGGTGTTTAACAGTGCTTCAGCCTACAGCCAGGTGAATGAGCTATGACTGAACCGTAAAGTGGCTACCGGCGGTTGTCTCTGGTTGGCCCGGTAACCTGTGAGGATGGTACCACAGGGGTCTTTACTGGCTGGCCCGTCTTGCAGTGTGATGATGGAGCTACTATCAGCTGCTTTTGAGAGATCTTTTTTCTGGGAAAGGTTAGCGGTCTCCTGCGTAACCCTGCAGAACTGTACTTTGTTTCTAAAGGACAAATTCTTGGTTGGCTCTTTGCTGATGACCAAAACGTGGCCCAGCTCCCCCATGTATCAGTACTCATGCTCTCGCATGTGTGTGCGTGCGGACGGAGAGGATAGTCATTTTGGTTTGCATGCTTTTCAGTACATCACAGTCTTTGCTGTCAGACGTCTTCTGCGGCTGCAGCAGAGGAATTGGCTGACATTTCAGTGCTGTTTGCAGTATTTCTGACGTGTCACTCCATTTTGCTGCTGGTGTCACACCACTTGTCCCACACAAGAAGAACAGTTTATCATGACCATGTTAGCCTGAACACTGCCATCACTCTCCTGGACCACATGTCACTGCAGTAGGCTGGCAGGTTGTAATGTTTCACACTGACTCCTTTTCCAGCATGCGTGCGTTCAAATCCCGCCCACACATTTGTTTTTTCCTGTCTTGTCTGAGACACCTGCGGCCCATTGGCAGATCTGAATTGAAACGTTGTGTTTGACACCTCAGATCGGGCAAAATGGAGGACAGCAGCCTGGGTCCTCCCTGCTCGTTCCATTTCACTTATTTGGGAGTGATAAATGTTTAGTTGAAGGGTTAATGGTGCCCTGCACTGAACATCTTTGTAATGTTAGTGTGGTGACTTTGCGAGTCCTAGTTTTTGAAAATGACCCCAGGGGTCATAAGAGGGTGTCAGGTTGTCGGGGGGTCTTCCCTGACAGAATATGGCAGCGTGAGACCTCTCTGTATCATTGGTTGTGAGGGTCGTGTCTGTTGTGTTGCTCGGCTGCATGCGAACTGCGCCAACCCCGCCCCCACGCTGCCTGAATGGGCCCCAACTCTAAGCAGGGTGGGGCTTGGTACCCGGGGGAAATCTTGACAGTGCTCCATCTTCCCGCTCAGGACAGAGCGGCCTCGGAAAATCCACACTGATGAACACGCTCTTCAAGTCCAAGGTCAGCCGCAAGTCCACGCTTGCCTCTGCCGAGGAGAGGATCCCGAAGACTGTCGAGATCAAGTCTGTCAGTCACGGTGAGCCGGGGAGTGGGTGACAGCTTGTGGACCCGTGTGTGTGTGTGTGTGTGTGTGTGTGTGTGTGGGGGGGGGTAGCTCCTCCAAACCAGCATTCTGCTATAACGTGACGTACAAGAACCATGTTCCTGACAACTTACCGTGAAGGCAGCCTATAATACTAATCAAACGACACGATTTGCTTGCCAGACGGAGTGGCCGAGTGTCTTGACGTCTGGATATGGACACCCCGTAATCAGATGTTTTGACTTGGACTTTCCGGCTCCACAAATCCCTGACTGTGTCATTGTCCTCCACTGTCAGACATTGAAGAGAAGGGCGTGAGGATGAAGCTCACCGTCATTGACACCCCGGGCTTCGGCGACCAGATCAACAATGAGAACAGGTGGGTGGGGCCAACATGCGTGTCGCCTGTAAACACGGACGCCACGTGTACGTGAGCGTGACCCTCTCCATGCCTCTGCAGCTGGCAGCCCATCATGAAGTTCATCAACGAGCAGTACGAGCAGTACCTTCAGGAGGAGATCAACATCAACAGGAAAAGGAACATCCCTGACTCCCGGGTGCACTGCTGCGTGTACTTTATCCCACCCACCGGGCACTGGTACGGATCACCTGGGAAGGCGGGGCAGCAAGCATGGCACTGGACCTGATTATGAGGTCACCCTGCCCTTAGGGGGTGATGTTGAGTACAGTCTTCTGGTGGTGGATATGAATCCGGAGTATGAGAGCAGAGGGTGCTGCTTTCTTACTGTCTGCTCCCTGGCCCTCACCCCCTTCTTTATTACCTGAAACCCACACCCATCTGTTCTACTGAGACTCGTATTCTGCTGAGACTCGTATATCTCAGCTAGTGTTTCCGAACAGAGAGAGTATGTTTCAGGGATACGGAAGATCACTTTCTCAAATATCCATCCGTGTCATGCGCCCCCCCAGTTCAGGCATTTCCTGTGGTAAAGAGACAGTGAATCCAACATGGATCTTACTCAACGTGGGCTGTAACACAGCACCAGTCTGACTGCTCATCTTGAAAAATGCGCCTTAGCTCAGTCTCTGTCTCCGAAGAATTTCATCCCCCACCCTTCACAAACCCTTGCAAACCCTACTCTGTCTCAGCTGCATGTGGAATTTTACTGCGCCCTTAAATAAAGGCAACCTTCACCAGCTGCCCCATTTGGCACGCATCTGCTCACCACGCAGCCTTAAGTGCGGTCAGCTCGTGTCCTTGACGAGACATGGGCTCCATCCTCGTTTCGGTCTGCATTCACACCGAGACGACGGTGGTGGGCTAAAAAGATGCATGCGGTTTTACAAGCAGCAGGCGGGATCTTGTTGGAACCGCCCAGGTGTTCTGCATGCCCGTGTTTCCGTAACATTACCCCACTCATGTATGTCCTTGCGCAAGGCTCTATGAACCTGCATTTATGCCTTTGTGGGCGCCCCCCCCCCCCCCATTTTTTAAACTTAGAATTTTTGACCTCCATTTTGGGGAGAAAAGGGGCTGGCAGTAAATGAAAATCACTTCATAATGAAATACGGCTGCATGAGAAGTGGCTTTTATAGTCTGAGATCAGCGAATATTTTCACTCTATGGTGTGACTACAGTCACGGGGGCGGGGAGCAGGCTAACATTAGGGGTATCGGGGGGGGGGCAAGAAGCAAAAACACTGCAGAGCAGCATAATTTCTCATCTTATGAAATGGGTACAGATACACCGTGTGTAGATGTAGAAAGACACATTAGAGCAAAGTCCCTCTTTTGGGGGAGGGAACACAGCATGGCAAACAGGAACTTTGCTGATAAGATAATTTAGCAAAATGGTTCTGTCGGTATTGGCGGGGGGGGGGTGATCACATGGCCTACAGGCTATAGCAGGTATCGACCCAAGTTCCTTGATCATCCGCATTTTGATCTGTCTGTGTGTGCTTGTGGAGAAACATGGAGCAAAACCCGCGTTTGGTTGGCGTTGTCAGACCAGCAACGTGGTGCGTTTCTGTGTTCAGGTTGAACCGCAGCCATTCTCCACAGCTCCACGTCATGCTGTGTCATCTGGATCTGATTATGACTCCCGCTTCGCTCAGCATCCGCCGTTTAAACGCCGCTCTCTCCCCTCGGAAGGCAGCGTTGTGCTGCGGTCTGGTCCCAGGGCTTCATCTCTGACCTTGGGGCGTCCTTTACAACACACGTCCTCTTGGGAGCGATTCGGTAGCACGGTCAGCTTTTTTTTTCTTTTTTTTTTTTTTTTTAATCAGCGGCTTGCGTTGCCACAGGGATGCCGTACACCGTACAGGTACGCATTTTTTCGACCCTGACTGTGAGAGAGTTTAATGGTCTGACCAGTTTGTTCCAGATGAGGATGGCTTGACAGTTCTGATTCTAAACTTGTTTAAATGATCTTGATGTCAGACGAGTGTCTCCTCCCTTTTCCTGCTTCCTCAGTCCCCCGACTCCCAGCCAGGCATACATTCCAGTTTCCTGTCACCCTCCATTCTCAAAGCAGCAGTGTTTGGGGTCTCACTGGCTTTGCATGGGCCCAGGCCTTGCATTAAACCACACGGAAACCCACCGGACCCCTGGAAACACTCCTGCACTGCCCCCCCCCCCCCCCCCCCCCCCGGGGGGGGGGGGGGAGAAGGGGGGGGGCGTCTTCCCCCCCCCCCCCCCGGGGTTGGGGGGGGGTTTTTTGGAGGGGGGGGGGGTGTGTGTGTGTGTTCTGGG
>JAACJT020000075.1:5658274-5679254 GCA_009936485.2 Gymnarchus niloticus
CTTCCAGTTTAGGGCCTTCTACCCGTCCCGCTGTGTTGTGCCCGGGCTGCTGGGGTAGGCCAGCAGGGCCCACCGGGAGGGCCACCCCCCATGTGAAGGCGGCTGCAAGCCCCCCCCCCCCCCCATGCTTCTAGTTTGGTAGGTGCCTATTAACCTTTTGGAATCGAGCACCTATCATATGGTTAACGATACACCTGGAAACCGTTTAAAACCCACCAGGGGTGGTGATGATGTAGTTGTTTTGGAGGTGCTGTTTTACTCCTTGGGCGTCTTTGGGAGGGGAGTGTGTTAGTAGACTGACCTGTTTATGATGATTTTTTTTTTTTTATTATTTTTGCCCACATTAGTGAGCATGACCCACACCAGAACTAGCAGCTCTCAGTCCCAGTCATCATGGGGGATTTGAAGGTGAGGGGTCTCTGTCCACCAGCTCAGCCTTGTTCCACTGCACTGTGGAGAAGTTTACCACCCCTGTTTGTAATACGCCATTTTAATTAAACCCCGCCACCGTTATGCCAAAATGTTTGTGGGCTGCTTTTGAACCTGACCTTTCCTACGGTTTCATTTATCATTTTTGTTTCTATTATTATTCATTTTTAGGAGGGTGTTGTGAGGATTACAGATTTGTCCATTTCTTCTGCTTCTTGTGCCTTATGTAAAACGAATACGTGGTCTTCCTGTTCTAAAGAGAACGGATATATGGAATTGATATAAAAAGGATAAAATATTTATGTGTATCAAAGGATAAGTATATACTCTTAGAATGGAGTTGGTGGCACCAAAAAGTTATGCAAATGTCCTCATCTCCCCTATGAAAACCATATCTGGATGATCAGTCCAGGTCCCTTATTGGCTTTCAGTGGCACTCGCAGGTTTGTCATTGGTTGCAGAACAGTGAAGCGCCAGTGACAGCAAGCAGTCGGTCAAAACTCAGCATGCATTCCAGCCAGCGATTGGCTGCCTCACGGTGCGTTAGTCTCCAAGGCCCGTCCTCCCATTGCTCTTCAGTGATATTGAAACTCCTGTCTTTTTCCACAGGCCCTCTTTCATGGGCTTTCTTGTGTCCCCATTTCCCCTGAAAGTGCTTTGGGTGTGATGGCCAGGGACAAACCAAGCTTGGTTACATTGGGTCCGACCGTGCACAAAGAGTTTCCTGCGTTTTCCTCCTCCGGAGATGCACACTTGCAGTGTGACACTAGGGACACTGCCTCAGGCATACGTTTCCCTCCAGTTTAAATGGGCGTTTATGCGACTCCTTTGGATTAAGCGCCTGTTCTCTACGCCTTCACGCTTATCGTGGGGGGGCTTCCAGGTATTGCAAAAATCCTACTGCAAAGACGACTCATTGCAGCGTGGGAAGGTGCCACGTCACCCTCTGGTACCCAGCAGAGCACGGGAGGGCTGGCGTGAGGATCCTGAAGTGGTAAAAAGATAGAGGGGCTTGTGCTGTTTACATCTGTGCTGCATCATGTTTCATTATCTGCCTTTTGTTCTGTCTGCCGACTCGCTCAAAATTTAAATTTTTTTTCCTTTCATCTCCCCTCACCAATTTGTCTGGTTCTGACCATCAACAGACATGATCTAACTGTAAAGTTCTTCCTGTAATAATCAACGACGGACGTTAATGAAAGTAAACTAGTTTTGTGCTAAGCAGGACCGAAGAAGGAATATGTTTTCTGTCGTTTGTGTCTGCAAACTGAAATGTATTAAAGCAATAAACTTATTCACAACACCTTTGGTTTGTATTCTTTGCATCCCTTTCCACGTCTTTTGGTATTGAATCACCTTTTTGTGATTTGCTGGCCTCCAAGTAGCCGCTGGATCAGATGACTATTCCTAAGTGTCCTTATGATGCAGACCTCCGTTTCTCAACATTAGGTCGTGGCCTACCCTTGGGACATTAGCACCCTCTAGTGGTCTGCAGAGCTGTACCAGTGAGAGACCTTAATGATAAATCGATGAGCATTGAGGATGAGAGCTCGAGACGTAGATTTAAGGTGGTGCTGTTAAGGAACTGCATCAGGACCCTTATCAAATCACAGTTGAGGAGCCACTGCTCCACCTTTAAATGAGACACACAATTTTATCAAGTTTCCCAAGTAGGTGAAGTTTATGACTTGGATATGTTTGTCAAATGAGGATCCTGCTGTTAAATGGGGTCTATGAGAAGTGGGGAGAACATGATCGTATCAAAGTTTTTAGCCTGCAGCCTCAGCTTCCTGGGAGGACCTGGTCAGGGGATGTGAATGCTGAGGGTTATGGTTCAGCTGAGGCACCCTGTCACCATCCAGTCCTGGAGGTCCTGAAAAGCAAGCACCCTCCTGCAGCTTTGGTGACCAGTTTCTTGAACTGCATATGTGCTAGTAAACCGAACAGGTTGCTTTATGTTACCTGGCAATGTTGCTAACATAGTAAGTCCATGTTCCTATGCCGCTAAAGGTCCCCTGGTATGTCTGGAATAGACAACCCCAAACGCCCCCCAGTGCCCCGGCTGAGTCTAAGCATCTGGTGATTGGCCCTGGTCTCTCTGAGGGCAGTCAGCTTCTGAGTGTGTTTGGTCCACAGCAAGAGAAGCTCGCAAGATCGCCAGTGATGATGTTTTGCTGTCTTCGGAGAGCGCCCTCTTGTGACATTCTGCCATATGAACAGGTAGATGCTGTCTGATAGTTGTAATTCAAGTTTTGAGTAAGGAGCCCTGTCCCAAGGTCCAGTGACGGGCTGTTGTGTTTAACCACTATATCAACTCCTGCAGCTTTCTGACATTTCAGAGCACTCCCTGTGCCGCACACCCCATCATGGGAAATGTGTGTAGGTATCTCCCCCATGCACAAACAAGAAGGACATCTTTCAGGGAGAAAACAGAAAGACGTTTGCATTTCATCTCTATCGCATACCCACCTCACTGACTCTTAAGGGTATATGATCTTTGGTCATGTCTTTTAACCGTGCCACTGTTCCTTATTGCTTTCTTGTTTCCTTCTAACATAGTGAATGCTGTCACCTTCTCCTTTAGGACCAGCAGCTCTGGGAATGCCAGTATAAAATTTAAACTGGGTTATATTGAATTGAATGCTGAAATGGTCTTCTGTGCAGGTTGTGTCCTCTCACTCAGCTCCTCCCTTTTCACGCCTGATCTATATACCTTTCCCAGGGAAATGAATCAATGACGATTAAACGAGTGACCTGAAGCAGCTTTCCTGAAAGTCCGAGCTGTAGTCATTTCCCCGGTCCCTGAATGATCGAGTCAAAAGAGTTTATGGTCATATGCACAGTAAAGAGTCAGCTACACTGTATAATGAAAATCTTACTGTGCATGTCCTTCCGGACACCGGTGAACACAAACATAGAACACAATAGGACCTGGGTGCATTTAGCTCAATGGCAATAAATACGAAACAATTAACACAACTTTACAATGTAAGGTAGAAAAATAACATCCAATGCCCAACAGTTATCATTGTTTGATTCAACATATAGTCCAATATAAACATATAGTGCAGATATTGTAGGTATAAATGAAGTAGACAAGTTGGGGTAGTTAACTGTCTGGGTCTGGGTGTGGAGCAACAGACCCCGTTGTGCAAAGTCGCAGGGTTGGAGGTGTTGGGGGTGGGGTAGTGAAGTCCTTCACAGGTCTGATGGCCTGCAGGTAGAAACTGTTCTGTGGTTTTGTGGTCTGTGTACACTCCTGTAGTGTGTGATTGATGGTAGGACTCAATAGGCTGCGTTCTGGATCAGTGCTGTTCTTTATGGTGTTGTAGGCTCTCCTGATGACTCTGCTGTGGTAGATGTCCTCCAAAGATGTTAAGGCAGGCTCTGAGATGGCCTGGGCAGTATTGACCACCCACTGTAGGGCTTTGCTGTCCTGTCCAGGGCATTTCCCAAACCAGACTGTGATGCTGTCTGTAAGATCGTTCTCAATCGTACACCCATAGACGTTGCTGAGGATTCTGGGTGGCATGACAAATTTCCTGAATCTTCCCGGGAAGTACAAACACTGTTGAGATTTCTTTACCTTTTGGGTGGCTGGATGTCATTTTACCTGCTTTGTTTAGGGCCTGTACAATAAACTTGTTCAGCTTCAGGGCTGCACAGTAATGGGAATCACAGTCAGCTTTATTCTCTGAATACTTTCACGTATCTATTGCGTTTCTCGTCATCGGTTACGTTTAATGTAGAGGAGAAAATAAGTACAGCACATGACTCAGTGAGTATAATACACTCTCCAGTGTGGATGCTGCACGTCACTATTGCTCGTATGATTCGAGGTAATGTCTAATTGTACTGTATATTAGTGATCAATGTCTAGGAATGCTCTGATTGCACCTCGATCCCTACGTGCGTGTATGAGAGAGTTTGCATGTTCTCTCTGTGTCTGTGGGGGTCTCCTCCTGCAGTCCGATGACCTGCAGTTAGGCAGCCCGCTGTCTGAATTACTGGACTTCCCCAGCCTTAGTGCCCAGTGCTTCCTGAAACGGGCCCCAGATGCACCACGGGGCTGTAACTGAGTAAGCTGGTACAGAAAATGGACGGCTGTTCAGGTTTCTTCACTGTTTGTAATGGATATGTGCGTCTATAAGTGGATTTTCACACAAAGCATTTAAAATAAAAGTAGAAGAACTTAATAAATAGGTCTTTGAAGTACATGGATGTCGCAGCATTGGGCTGACATTCTGGGGCTCTGCGTGTGAGCTGGCTGTGGTTCCACTTCAGTTTAATTGGTCCAAGTGATGATCTATTATCTGTATTATGTGTACCACTTATGGATGTGATGTGTTGAATAAAACAGCTGCGGGGCTCCAATCTGCAGTGACATCTCACTGGCAGAGCTGTGTAAGTGGCCACAATGTCAGCTTTCTGACACGACAATCGCCATCCCCTGGTAAGGCCTGAGCAGGCATAACAAATCGCTCCAGATCTTAAAACCATATTGAACCAGTCCTGCAAGCAGCACTTGCATGCTTTGTTTGCTGAGGCCTTCGTTACATTACATAGCTGTAGATAACACAGTCTTCTCTTAATTCCAGAATGGAGGCTATGAGAGAGACTCAACACCTTCTGGTGGAGGAGAGACACCCCATTAACAGTTAAACCACCAAATGCCGGGGTAAGATGTCAGGTCTATGGCCACCATCACTCAGTCTCTCGGTTGGCTCCATTTATGTCGCTACTGTTTACATTTCTGACTCTTTCTCAACAGGTGATATGAAACTGGCCCCCTTATGTACAGAATTTTACCACTGAAATTGGTAAGAACAATTCACCAGGGATCAGGATCACGTTAGTCCACAGCTGTTTAGTCAACTGCCTTTATTGTGTTATCTGAATAATACAGATTTTACTTTTTATATAAATTTTGTGTCACTCGATATTAAATATTATGTTGCAGTGGTTTAATCTTTACATAGGAAAAACTCAAGTGAGCAATTCAGGTTTATTCTGTGGATTTCTCATTACATGATCTGTGACATATAGACTGGCTTTTGGCGTTATACTTTTAAATCAATTCAAAGTGATTATGTCACCTTTAAAGGATTCATATTTGACTCGTCGTGTCTGCTTGTATATAAATGCCATCTCACCTGCTGGGTTCTTCTGTTCAGTCTGCCTCTGTTGATCCGCCTGAATTCTCCTCTCGGTACCTGGAGCCCATCAGAATTCAATGTGTTTAGACATGTTTTTCTCATGAAGTCTACTGAAGGCAACCATTTTAATGAGTGGCTCTCCTGGGGTTTGGGGTTTAGGGTTTAGAACTGAAACACAGGACAGATCTGCAGTGGGATATACTAGCAGCCCATACACCCCTAAATGCCTCCCCACACCCCTTCTGTATCATGAGGAGATGTCCTGTATGTGGGGGGGGGTTGGTGAATGTATGCCTCTGGGCATTCAGGCACCTCCCACCAGCTCCCCATTTTACGAAGGGTGGCCCAGACGTAAAATGGCGCCCGCTGCTTTCTCACCTTAGCGACAGCAAACAGATGGCATTTGCTCCCCCCCCCCTGCCTCTGCCCCTGTTTCACACTGTCTGCAGCCCGCAGGTTGAGATGCTCTCTCTCTCATTCCTGGTCGCTGTATCCCTTAGAGACAAAGACAAAAGGGAAGGTGGGGGGTGGCTGACTATACAACCACATGATAACCCATTTCTGTTTGCAACAGCTTTAGCATTTACCCATAATGAAGTGAATATGCCTTTCTGCGGATCTTAATTCACTTTGAGAGAGGCTCTCCAGGTGGGAGGAGTCCACCGGGAGATGGCAGGTGGCAGCCAATCACCAGTCTCTGTATGACCTGGCTCCACCCACCCAGGATGGTGGCCAACATGGCAAAGGCTGAAAATGTATTTCTGGGAGAAGCAGGATTGTTTAATTCACTTAACCAGTTTTCTTTCTTTTTTTTTGTAGTATCAACAGCCGCAGGATTGGAGTGGATGGCTGTTGTCCCCGGCGCTGGAGTGTTGGTTTAATGCTGATGAACTGGTTAAGATATGGTGAATGCATGACACAAGTGCTTACCTGGCACCGTGGCTGAAGTACTTGCTCATTATCAGCTGGTAGGACCGAACAATGGTGATTGGCTGGTGCAGGGAAAAAGAGCCCAGTCAACATTCAGATTCCCGAGAGTCACCGTTTCGGTCGGGCATTCTGGAAGTGATTTCTCCGACTGTGCGCCCGAGCCCCGACCTCTGTATGTATTAATACACATCAGTCAGATTGGAGATCAGGAAGAT
Organism: Gymnarchus niloticus; assembly: GCA_009936485.2. Lineage (NCBI taxonomy): Eukaryota > Metazoa > Chordata > Actinopteri > Osteoglossiformes > Gymnarchidae > Gymnarchus > Gymnarchus niloticus. The sequence continues at coordinate 5,665,005 of JAACJT020000075.1, forward strand.
CAAGGTCAATAAAATGCAAGACAAGGGGCTGTATTTACGAGATTTATAGTTTACAGTTGTTCATATTTATACAGCTTGATGTTTTGTATGGGGTGGCATTCTTCAATGTGTAACATCAGTTAGAACCTGTTAGAACCAGCTGTGTCCCTAACCGCTGCACCACCTATTGTCTGATCTGTTAGGTGCCACCTGAATCCCGGAATGGTTTAGTGACTGGCAGTGCGGGTTCTGCTTGGCCACGTGTCACATGACCATGTGGTTGAGGGCTGCGTCAGCGTGCTCTGCGGGTCTCCGCTTCACCCGTCACTCAGCTGGCGTGGCGTCACTCTGACCCTCCTCTGCAGAGTTCTGCAGAATCATCCGGAAAACCACCACGACCCCCCCTCACCCCCACTGCCTGAGCAATTCAGCAGCCCAAGTTTCCACCCGGCTTATCTGCATTAAGGTAATTTGTCGGTAATTAGCGGCGACTCCTGAAAAGGCTCATGTTAAGCTTTGAGTGATTGGCTCCTGATTTTATTCCTTCGCCATTTCGATGTTGCTGTGAGTCGCCGTGGAGCTTCGCCTTCCCAGAATTCTGTGTATGCCCCCCCACATCTGTGCCTGCATGCTTTTGTTGTTCTTTTTTCCATCTCTCTCATTCCTCTGTTTATTTCACCATTTTTTTTCTCCCCTCCCTCTCCCTTCCCCATGTCGAGACCCGCGCCTCTTGGCTGTATGCCAAATGCTCAGGCATGGGGGGACGGAGTCTCAGTACCACCCATATGCAAATGCTCCTTGTTTTGATTAAAAGCTAGCTGCTAATTCAATTACATTAGATGACATTAAAAAAGGGGGCAGGTTGGGTACCGTTTTGATTATAAACAAATTTTCCTTGCTGGAATGGGGGAGGCTTTCCAAGAGTGAACAAAGGGATGGTGACATGGGATAGTAGTCCACAGGCTGGCGCTGAGCTATCCGCACGGCGTGGAACCCTGCAGCTGTCTGTGGCAGGACACAGGGGTTTACCCATCCACCCTGAGCCAAGACAGCCAAGGCAGTCCGCCAGCCAGGAGACGAGGACTGTCCCCTTGCCCACGCGTCTGGTGTTCCCTCCAGGCTAACAGCCGTGAAGCAGCGCTGGGGGCTGCGTCAGAGCCGAGGGACACTCTGGTGTGCGGCTGGCTTGGCAGCTGCCACTGCGTCTTCAATGCAGTTGAATTCTCACACTGCCCATAGAGGCATTCGTTTTTTTGGGATCGTACTTCAGTCATCAGGGAAACGCAAGAATCAAAGACGGCTCCTCTCGGCCCGACCCCATCTGGAACTTCTGGCTCTGGCGTCCCTGAACTGAGATATTTAAACGTAGGCTTCTCTGTCTGTGGCATCTCGGGTCAAAAGGAAAAAATTAGAGCAGGAATGGTACAGCTACTATGTGTTTTACTTTCAGGAAGTGTTTTAGACAGCCTGAGTTCAGGACCTGGGGTGGTGTGTGTGATGTATGGACAGGCGTGTGAACCTCTGAAAGCTGGCGTGCTGCCAGGCCCCGTGACATATGTTTGTTGCAGAGCAGGGTGGGCTGAGGGGTCGGGGGTGCTGGATACATTTAATTAATCGCACAGTGGAGGAGGATGTTAATCCCAGACAGTGAAAAGGCGTGAGACCTAGACTGGGTAGGAGGTGTTGTGGGGGGGGGGAGTGGGTGTGGTTGAGGGTTGCCAAGGGGAGCCGAAATGACCCCACGGAGACCACAAAGATGGGGGTGCTTTCTGAATTTTAAACTGGGAAAACAAGATAATGAAACTGATGTGATCAACATTAGGTTAACGAGCACAAGGGCAACGACATCATTCTTTTGCTAACTAGTTGTTTCTCCTTGAGTTTAATTAAGCAAGCACTTACAGAAATTCAATCAAAGGTGCAGAGATTTATAGCCAAATAACGTTATATTTTCTCATACAAAGGATTCAACTTAATAACCAAAGTCTCAGTTACACAGCCCCATTTTTATTAGAGAAAATTAAATTTATGCAAAACATCACTGATTACAAAATTAATCATGGGTAAACATTGGCTCACAAAATTGCTAAGGTGTTGCTCATTGTGGTTTCTGCTTGGAATCCTCGCTCACACAAAATAGAGACAGGAATCCTTCCAGCACCGGCATATATAAACAGCAGGAGCATAATGTCAGGAATGGTTGTTGGGTCAAATCCCAAGATCACAAGTAGTGGGTCTGGTTGTTATGCACATTTCGAGGGGATTGAAACCTAAATCATTTAATAAAATTACCCACATGTGTATATATAGTTCCTTGGAAGAGTGCTGGGTCATTTTTTTTTCTAAGGTTGTTAGGTATGCGGGTTTGTAATTGGAGAATCAATGCATTTGTGTTTGTGATACACAATCAATGGTCACTGGGTGACCAGAGTTTATCTATTGAATGAAAGTTATAGTGATTCATACAGCAATTATTTCATTAGAGTTTTGAGGGTTTTTCCAGGAAAAAGTGGATTTTATTGTAGCTGTTGACCTTATGCAACAAATTATGTACGGAATTTCACTTTCAGACAAGTTTATCACTGACTGAATGTAAGTGTGACTTTATTTTATATGTTGCCCACATCAGTTACTAGCTTTAATTTTGAAATGAAGAAGTCTAAAAGTCGTTCTCATTGACTATTACACTTAAAACTTCGGAGACAAGCAGCTTCCAGTACTGCAAGGTCTGCAGTGCTGCCTTCCTGTGTTAGCATGCAGAACTACATGCCTCTGTTCTATCCGCTTCCTGTTTGTACTGACAGTTAATTATCAGGTGTCCGTTGAGTCCAAAGAGTCACTCTCCCCTACACCTTCACTTGCTTTTCACTCATGTTGACAGTTTACTTTCTTAAAATGGAAATCACAAGTTAAGCTTACCTTATTTACATTTATATGATCAGATTTTCTCCCTTATGGATTCTATGCAAATTTGCCCTTTGCCCAGACCTACAATTGGCCTCCAGGAAGAAAATGACTAAGTTTTGATTTCTTGGCCTCATGAATTTGGTAATAACACATTTTTTTTAACCCTGCCTATTGATGCTGTTTCTGAAATTTTTACAAATTGTAATGGCAGGTCTGGATGATCGTAATATTGGAGAACAAAACACTGGCATCGCCTGGGACCCAATTAAAACTGGAAGTCCCAGCCTTGATATGTTTACTGAGCTGCAAGTTTTGCTTGACTCTGAGTGTTGCTGCTCTTCCAGTGTAAGGTTTTGATTTCCTGCCTAGTCTGTCGCACGTCAGTGTTTGTGGTTGTAGTTCTGTAATCTGTCTGGTATGTCTTTTGTGTGTCTTGTCCCGAGTTCTTGCACCCCTTCTCCCTCTGGCTCCACCATCTGTACTTGGATCAATATCATCATTGCTCCGTCCTGATCCCATCATCCTTTCAGACCGTTTGTCAATGCTTTATGGACACAGAGACCGTCAACCTGACAGAATGGGCGGGGACAGTCTGGTTTGGGGTACTCTTGTCCGATTAGACAACAAAAGCAACTATTCCACAAATTTTCTCTTTATGTATATTATTATTTTTATTTTTTTTTTTTGCAGAACCATTTGTGCCTCGTAAAACACTCCATTGCCTGTGTATTTTTACGCCGTGTTCTACTCTGAGAAGAAAACAAACACCTTGTGCTCCTGGATCAGTGTTCTGGGGAGCGGCCTTGTTCAAAACGGAAGGGCTAGAAGCGGTCTGTTTGGCGGTCAGCTGGAATGAACGGGGGTCTAAGGAGCGTCTGATGATTCCTGTCGGCTCTCATTTGGCCTGACAGCCGCCACGGGCTGCCTGCACGCCGCTGAAGCGTGACTCCGGGGAGTCGGTAAATGGGCATCGCATTTTAGGTTGGGTGGGGGTGCGTTTGGTCCAGGGGAAGGCGAATAGCAGCAGAGAAAATTACTTTCCGCTAACATATTGCCAGTGCCAGTCTTTATTCCTGGGGATGGAGGCGGATTGAGGCCATTTCTGCCCCGTTGGGGACCCCGTCAGACAGAACGCTGATGTGGAACACTTAAATGACACTCCAAGCGAGGCCTAATAATATAATCAGGTGATAAGAAATTAATTTTCCCCTCGGCTGCACTTTGACTGGGCCGTTGATACTAAGGGAAGTCAAATTGTGGGATTTCAGCTCTCTCTGGGTCCCCGGTCTGCCCCTGTCCCCATTACCTAGTCCTCAAGACCCCCCCGCCTACCAAGTCTCTCACAGATCAAGGCAGGAGGCTCCGCTGGTTTTTCTTCCAAATGCTGCGCTCCCTCACGGAGGCACACCAGGAGAAATACCAGAGCCATGATAGCGACCACGTCAACATAACCTTTAACTTGGCATCAAAACGCTGCAGGCGCAGAAAACGGGTCTGTTTTTGTTTTCTGAAGTCCCCTCCCAGTTAATTAGACACCGTTAGTCCATCTGAGGCGCTTATATTTATCGTCTCCCAGTCCATCCCGGTCTGGCAAAGAGGGGCAATCAATTACCACACGCATGCCTGAGTGCCGGCCCTCTCTCGCCCGGCGTGCCCATCCGTCTCCCTGCGGATGCGATTGCCGTGGCACCTGCTCGCATTCGTTATCCGCCACAGCCGTTTATAAGTCTTGCTGCCGATGGAAACCCTGCACAATATGCAAAAAGGTAAAAATGCACGTTACCCTGGCAACGGCAGGGTGATTTCCGAGCTCTGATGGAAATCAATGTCACACAGCCGACTCCTCCATCCTCAGGAAAATTAGAAAGGTGGGGGGGGGACAAAGAGGACTGCAGCTGAGGCAGTTCAATCAGGCTCTGGCTCTCCTGGGGTCTCGGCTCCTCCCTCCAAACCCGTCGGCATGCTTACCTTTTCAGCACTGCGCTTTCGGCTGCCATGTATTTGCTAACCTTATTTACAAACTTGTCCCAGAAGGTTGTGGATTCTGGTGCATCGGGGAGCAGTAAATTCACCCCATGATGCCTCAGGGTTCCCATGTCGTCAGCAAACTTTCACTTCGATGGCCAGGGCGACCTCACAACTGCCATAAGCGGCATGTTAGCATTTTACATTTTTTTTTTTTTTTGTTTGTTTTTGTAACATGGTAAGAGGATTGTCAGTGCTGCGTGAGACAACGGTCCAGTTAGATTTTAAAGAGAACTGAGTGATTATCTCAGCAGGTTCCCATGTAGACGTCAGAATGCTTTGAAAGGGCAACTTTTTTGTTAATTTAAAGCATGCGGCTTTCCCAGCCAGCAGTTCCTCACTGTCCTTGGTGAACACAGGATGCTGGCTGGCCTTGGGGTTATAACATGTACAGCTTCCCATGCTTTACTTTAGTTGGGAACAGACCTCTGTTGGTGCACTGGGGGTGGGAGCAGTGGGGAACAGACATCATCAACAAAAGAGTCAGGAGCACAACCGACATTAGGGGAGCCCTGTGACTCTCTTTGCGATCTCTCAAGTAACCAAATGGTTTTCAGGGGCTGTTGAGCCTCCGATGGAACAACAGTGATTCATCAGGCGCCCTTTTTGCCCGTTTTTTGTTGCCGTCCCTACAAGGGGGTAAGGGGCGGGGGGGGGGCATGTTTGAGGAAAAGGAGAGGGAGTGAGAGAGACATCTGCGCCATGTGACTGGGCGGGCCTCATTGTTAAGAAGGTCACTGGCAAGGCGCTCACACGAGCGATACGCTTAATTACCGCTCAGACACAGGGGCTCGCTCACAATGAGAGTGTTAACGCGTCGCGTGATTTAGTGCCGTTACATAACCCAGACAAACAGCCCCTTTGAGCCCCTCAGGGTGCCCTATGGGGGAAATGCAGGATGGGGGGCTTATGGTGGGTGTAGTACAGGGAGGTGGGATGCAGGGACTTCAATGGCCATAGGCTGGGCTACAGCAAAGTGATCTGTGAGATGGTCTGTCACCGAACCTGACCGGGCTATTGAGCCCACCCCCCAGTAGGAGAGCCAGCACTAGAGTGTGCCAAAGATGCCCCATGTCTGAATGGCATATTATCTGAAGATTGAAACTCTGGAAAAAAAAAAACGTTAAACAAAGGAAATCAACAGTGGGCGTCCCACCACTGTATGGGATGTTAAGGGATTTTAGTAAACTGTACAATTATTCTACATCTGTCTGAAGACATGTCTTGTACTCTTAACAGCAATATAATAAAGAATTAACAAGAATTTCTTCTGTTCTCCAAAATGTTCCTGATATTTGGCTGGATGGCTAGAAGAACACAGCTTTGGTTCCCAAACCTCTTCTCAGATGCACCGCAGCTGTCTTAACTAGTGAACTCACTTAATTCACTTTATGAGGTTTTGATTAGCCAGACAAGGTGCACTCACAGTTGAGTTTTACCGAAACATTTGTATTTTGGATTCTAGGGTGGACGTGAGGAGATGTTTTACAACATGTAAACTGACACACTTTGACAGACATAAAGCCATAGTTTTACGACAACAAAAACATAATTGAAACAATTTCCTTGTCTGCCCTAAGACTTTTGCACACCACTGTATGCATTTTCATAAAATATGATGGGGATTAATATATAGAGGTAATTAAGCATCCAAGCTTTTCTCTGTCTTCCGTCCAGCTGTCCCTGAAAATGGGTGTTTTGTCACTCTGTAGACTCAATACCATGATCTGTAAATATGCTTATCATCAGAAAAAGTCGGACATCTCATAAAGCAGATAGCATATGAAGGAAACCACTTCCTCTAATAGATTTTTTTTTTTGCTGTTTAGAGATTAAATAATTTTTTTGTCCTTTTGCCACAGTGTTTGACAGTAATAGTTAATTTGTCACTAAGTTAAACGCTATGTCTGATTTCCTGTCTGTGACAAAGACACAGATTTAATGTTACTGATAAACATATTATGTTACCTGGCAATTTTAATGAAGGAATGATTTGATTAATATGCTGGGGCCGTGTCTGTGATGTATGTCAAGGCTTTAATTGAATGCGTACCCACGTGTATCATTCATGTATATCTAGTTACCATTTTTTCTCAAGGGTCATGAATATGTAATTTTGTGAAGGCTGCCTCTGGTGGCAAAGACAGGTTATTACATTAAGAGTGTATTGCACCAAAGGTCTGGACAAACAAAAGAGGAGGAAAAGGGGGTTCGATTGGCTGGAGAATAAAATAAAAGAACAGATATTACATCAGAAATAGAAAATCCAGCGAAACATCAACTGCCTGACCTTTTAGCGCACCCACCAAGAAAGACGATAATTAAGTCCATTAAACACAGTGGCGTACGTCATGGCGAGAGCCAAGTGGGGGGGTGCCATCTATTACCACCATCATTTTTTATATTCAGTTAATTTTATCTGACAGCTTTATCTAAAGCAGCTTACAATTTTCAGACAATTTAGTCAGCTGCATATTTTACTTGTGCAGTCCACATTAAGAAAGTCAGCCAGGCCCACCCTGGAACTTAAACTCACAACCTGCCATCTTTGTGTCATCGCGCTGGCTGACCCTTGCCAGCTCAGGTGGATGTCCTGCTTGTTGTGGGATAGAAACTCACTCCAGACCGGATTAGTCTGTGTGTGATCCACTGGCTTGCTGAACAGAATGCCTCTCTCAACGAATTAAATAATTCCCATATTACATTTGAAATTAAAATTTCCTACCCTAACGGTGTTTGAGATATGAAAAAAAGAAAATTAAATTAAATGGGAATTTAGAGCACAAACATATTTGTACATTGCATACTTAAGCGTATATAACTTTAATCCTAATTTTTGAGTCTATCTGTATATCAACAACAATAGATGCTCTATATAAAACACTTTGGGACATAAAACACTGTACACAGTATTCATATCTAGCTCAAATACTTCTTGTTTTCTTTTTCCCTGAGCAGTATGGTAAATCGGTGTAAACGTTTCCCCATGACTCCATAAGACCATATCACCTTGCTTTGGCTGTTTCATTTTCCTGGTGTCACTCACTTTTTTCATTATGCTTTGCCCAGCCCATCTCCAGAGAAGGTTCTGGAATCGGACTACGTGAGGAAGGTTCCTTCCTCCTTAACCGGCACTTGGCTTTTATCGCTAACATGAGAGCAGTACCTTCTGTGCCATATTTGTCTGATTGGATTTGTTTGTTCAGTTATGTTTGCTTTGGAGAAAATTAAAACGGGATCATCTAAACAGATGTGGTTTCCTTTATCCAGTGGTATGAATGATTTAGTGCCCCATTTGCAGCAAGCCGAAATTCATGAATCAATAAGTAGGGCTCTCCGCAGTGCAACTGGACTGCTCTCCTGCTGACTGACAATCTATGACATTTGTCACTTCTTTATGTCACTATGTTGCTACCTTCCTATGGCTCTATTTCCTGTCTTTGATGAGTATTCAGGAAAGGTTGTTTTACTTAGAAGTCATGCTGGTAATGGGACCCATGTAAAGAGAAGTGTTATTTGTAATTCTGTCATTGGAGGGATTCCTGAGTACTACACTGGAAGTTGCATCTTTCAGTTTCCTTGTCTAACGTCCCTCAGCACCATACACACACGCAAACAAAATACTAATTTAAATGTCACTGATTGTGTCCATACCCAGAATGGTCTGATTTGATGTCTGGTGCAGAGTCTTGTGCCAAACAATTCAGGCTACAGGCATTGAAGGTAGGGACCATCTGGAGAAGAGGTTTCTCTCTCTCTCTCACACACACACACACACACACACACTTATCCATTTTACCGTGGCCACTCGCTCACACGTACACCTGGTGACACCGTCGTCAGTGTGTTGCCACACTGACCCACTCTGCTTGCACCCACGTCATTGTAGAAGAAGATGAGGAGCAGCCATAGGAACCAGATGGAGCTAAAGAGAGAGAGGAGAGAAGGAGAAACCTCATGGGCTTCTTGCAGTGTCCTGACGGACAGCTAGGTCGTCACCGTTCTTTCTTACATCTTTGACATTTTCGATTATGACTTTCACACATGGCTGAGCTCCTGTCTTTCCCTGCTGTTCCTTTTCTTTACCCCACCTTCATTCATTTTTCTTTTTAACTACATGGTCCCTCCATCTGTTTGCCGTGCCATTTAATATGTAGAGGTCAGTTCGCCCAAGAGCCGAGTCCACCCCTACCCCAGCCCGGTGAGGGATGGGAAGGTCGGTGCACGTCATGCGAGGAACAAAGGGCTGCTGTCGGGCTTGTCAAGGGCACATTCCCCCCCCCCAAGCGTATGCATGGTGGGGAGCTCAGGTGACCCCCCCATTTTTTTCTGAGCAGCTTTTGTCCATCTCAGCACGAGGCATACAGCAAGACGTGGGCCAGATGTGTCGGTTAATGAGGCATTAATCGAGTCCCTTACTTATGCCTGTCCTGTGTGCAACCTGCTGCCGTGGCGACACATCGTTTAAAGGAGCGTGCAACCGCTCGCCGCTCTATTCTGTCTGTGCGGCGGTCGGGTCTTATCGGTGTTTGCTCTTGAAAGCATGGGGGGGTGGCATGATTGATGGAGATTTGAGGCCCACGCGGTGTATCTGATTGTCCTTCTTTCCCTATACGAGGCTGATGGTCGGGACTCTGCTGCCTAGGAAACAATGATGGGATGTGGACAGAGAAAACTCCGCTCCACTTTTAGTTTTTACTGCACTCACAACCATGTGTCTACGTGTGCATCTTCATCTGAGCATTAGGGGGCGCCAACAAATGTTCGCCTGTCGTCGAATGCTTTAGTGTGGCTACACACGTGTGTCTGTGAGTCTGTGCATGGGTGTCACTGCTCACACATCATTTGGAAATTGCCCATTTCTGTCCTTCCGGTTTATTTTTATCCTATTGCTGCTTCCTGGCTAATTGAGTCGCAGAAGACCAGCTGATGTGTGTGCCTTTTGGTTTACTGCAGCATAGCGGGTCCGCCCACTCTTTACCTGGCGAATCATAGCCCAGTGGGGTGGGAGAGCAGCATGCTGATTGGAGCATCGGCATGACTGCAGTTGCTGTCATAAGTGTGGGTCGGCATGGCTGGTAATTGTGGGCAGTCGAGAATCCAAGAGCTATGGAACCCCCGTATTGCCAGGCGCCATCCATTCATGCTAATTTCTTTAAACCCTCGCAATGCATCTGGTACACAAACAGAGACAGATGGACATAATTAGTTATTATAATGAGGGGGAGTCTAGCCCCTCAGAAAGATTTAGAGGTCAGGTGGGAAAACAGTACATTCTGTTGTATTACATCCGCTCAGCTAAATCATCACTTTGCCTATTTACCTGAACATCATTACCATTTGGGACAAATGTGTACTACTGTCTAATGATGAGGCCAGTGCTCCTGGGTAATTTATTTTTGCAAGAAAGTTCTTAACATTTTAACTAAATTCCCCAATGTGTAACAGCAATATTGAACTTTTGAAAAACAACATCTGAGAGTATATTCGTTCTCTTTAACGTATCATTGCAAACAGCTTTCCTTCCCAAGAGAAAGTTTTCAAGTCAGGTGTGTCTTTGCGTTTATGTCTGTGTGTAGATGGTTAAAGCATCATATTTCTGTACCTTAAGTTGGTACTGTCCAGTATAGTGTCATTTGCTTTGATTAAGAAAGGCCAGTTGTGTAAACTGTCAGGTTTTGACTTAACATATTAAAAGAACAGTAAAATGCAGATAGGTTCACTTTCACCTTTCGGAATGACACCACCTGGTCCCACGTCATCTCCTCACGAGAACGGAGACCTGGATGAAAGCCATCACTTCTTCTCACTCCTTGAATTCCTCCCGACCTTGTTGTTTCATTGTGGTTAATTATCCAGATGAGTTTCTCATCTGAGGAGTGTGAAAACCTCTATTTAATAACTGTACACCTTTCAGATGCTGTCATTGGGCTCTTAAAGGCATTTTTACTGAAGTATCCCCTGTCTGGCCTGCTTGGGTTGATACAGCCCCTGACATCACAGTGACTAAGTTTAACTACTCAGCATAGACTCCAAAATACCTGGCCAAATTACACGGCACCGGGGGCTAAGATTAAGATGCAGTGTGTTCCAGGATTAGATCAAGATCCAGTCATTATTGTGGATTTTTTTTTTTTTTTGGAACAGGAAAGAAATTTTTTCTTGTATTTTAGTTTTGGCATGAGAACTGTGCACGCATATGAAGTAAAAAGAAAGTTTCAGATCGTAACTCCTGGGAGGGGGACAACTTAAACCGTGTCTTTATGGGATGCAGGAAGGAGTAGAAAAAAGTGCATTTTCAGGTGGGGATTGTGAGGCCTGTGTCACAGGAATTGTTTTCCTCCAACTCGGCCACGGTTGGAGAGAAGTTTTAATATCTCTAAATAAGCAGCACTATATTGAAAGTGTCACCTAATTGGGAATGATTTAGTGTATTCTGCTGCCTGGCAATCACATAAATTCACTCCTGACAGCCTTTACAAAGTCACTCTCTGTCTGCTCTTTGAGTCATTTGTATGGCAGCCTCGGTGATTATAAGCCAGGTGAAGGATATGGTATGTTGCACAAGGGGATTTTACCTCCCCTCCCTCCTCACCCCACAGTGCCTTTCCCCCCAAGAGAAACATGAGCCTCGACAGAGCCTTCATTCCACGAGCCATTTCTCGGGTCTCCTTTCTCTCTCGCTTCCATGTGGGTCGTGGAGAGGAACTGCCCGACTGTACTCAGTGTAGGGGGCTGCGTAACCCACAGAGTCACACACGAACCTGCAACCCGCGTCATGTATTGCCTACACACTGCTGCTCGGTGGAGGGGGCTAGATGACCTACAGAATCACCCTTGAACCTCTGACCCATCCCATGTATTGCCTGCACGCAGGTGCTTAATCCACCTATTTGTGTCCTTTTCTGCAACACAGCCTTGTTGCGTGATACAAGATGATCCTATGGAAAAACTTCCAGACTCCAGGGCCATAACATAGCACTGAATACCCAACTCATTTTCAAGTACTGTATATATCAGGGCTTTTTAACATTAGTACACTAATGAATACCTGCATGAACAGACTTGGTATTATGACAAATTAAAAGTGTTTTCAGCTTCCATATTATAAATTTGGTGTGCATTTGCGCAGTTTTAAAAGAAAACCCCACACTTATGTCAACCTCTGATCTATGTATTACATGTATGTATGGGCACGTGTACATTGCCTTTCTTCTTTGGGCTTGACTGATGCCAGCTGCTAATCGCTGTGAAGCTGCCTCGTTTGTTGGGATTTGCGAAACGAGCTGCAAATCGCCAGTCGTGGTGTGTACGGGAAAGATAGCTCCATGTTCCGTAATTAGGAAGGAGTGAGGCAAGGTTTTGGCGTGGGTTTCGGCAAGGCGTGGTGTGTGTGTCTTTTCATGCTGAGTGTTGGGGATTGAATCCCAGGTTCTCGCTCTCTTATATGTACAGGGTGTAGGACATGTCACCTGGAAAAGGGGTGTTCAAAATGGCAATAAAGTCAAAAGAAACTGAAGCTAGTAACGAGGGAGATTAATGAAGACCAGAAGATCTATTACTGGCCTTGAGAATCCCACCTGAGAGGTTCACATCTGGAACACGGCGTGTTGCCCACCTTTCTTTCAGTTTGAACGTTGCTTAAAACTCGCACTGCCATCTATCCGTATTTCCGTGTGCTCTTGCCAGTGCGGTGGAGTCTTTACAAAGTCTTAACAGGGCAGCTGTCCCACCTAGCCTGCATCACTCACCATTGGACATCCACAGTCGGCTGACCTCCGACCTGGGTCACATGGCAGCAGCGGAAGCCTTGAGTCAGAATCCTCTGTCTGTCCCACTGCCTATCACAGCCTGCAGTGTACCCCAGGATGCACAGAGTAGGGGACACCCTGTATGGATGTCAGTCCATCGCAGGGCATGCATATTTAGTCTACTCAAAATCATTGCACTGACGATATTGCTGTATAAAATGATAAAATATGAAGGCATAAGGCATTGTACATCTCCAAGAAGAAAAGCATCTGCTAAAAGATTAATTAATGAGGCAAGTGAAAATAGAAAGCATATATTTCAATAGGTCATGGCTGTACTGTAGGTCGTGCAGCTATACATTAACCCTGCAGCTTGCAGGTATCTCACTTAATGAAGCGGAGCGCTTGGATGGAGGCTTCCCCTACTTTGGTTGTGGGTTTCCCATGTTTGTTGGAGCGTAGAGAGGTTAGTTTGCCTGCCGGTATTAAAGCCCCTTGGGTGTGGTTAACCCCTCTATCCTTTGCCTTTTTGCTGATTTGTGGCAGATCTCCACCTCACAACCAGCCAGAATGCCAATATAGTTCTATCAAAATTCTACTAAATATACTGTCAAACACTTTATATTTATACTAAATATAAAGATCTTCTTTCTTAGAACAATCATGATGTCTGATAGCAAGCATTTTTATTCTAACCTGTACAATTTTCACACCTCACAGTATAAAAAGGTGTATGTTTCTGTAAAAAGGAGAAAGGCAAAAAAAATACAATGTAGTATTTTAATTTTGTGGTTTTTGAAATATATGATGTCTGCGTGACATTGTACACAGAATAGACACACACACACAGCGCTCCCTATGACCTGTTTTCCAGACAGACGGCATTCCCCCACGATCCCTGAGGTTGCCGTGACAGCAGCGGCTCCATACAGCGTGCATCCGTCTCGGGGAGGGGATACCATCACAAGGATAACTACAGAAACAAGTGGATTAGGACTTATCAGGGGCGAGCAATACCTCTTGATGGATGATGCCTGTCATTGAGGCTCGGGAGTATTTTTCATTGCGGAGGGAAATAAAACACAGGTGGACGGTGTGTGGTGAGGAGGTGTCACTGAGACTGCCATAGCTGGGAGGAGCTGTGTTTGCAGTGACTGTAATAAGACTTTTCTCTACTCCTAATGGAATTGTACCATTGCTGTTTAAAGCATCTCCCCTCAGGACAGAGAGGCAGCATGATGGAGATGTATACTGGCCCACAGGTCACTCTCCGCTCTCGGACTACGGCGGTGCCGGCGCGTTCCAAGTGGCCCGTGATTTAATTCCCCGGGTTTCTCGTGACAGGATTGAAAGGCACCTGCTTCTGGCACGCTCTCTGGGGGATGGCGCTGAAGGCGTGAGCACGTTCAAGGGAGGCAGGGCAGATGCCTCAGACGGAGGCGCCGAGGGAGTCTGGTTAGCATGCTCTGCCTCAGTGGGGGGGGGGGGGGGGGGACGGGGCAGCCGATCGAAGGTGGGGAAGCTCCACCCCCCGTGGTCCCTGATCCGGCAAGGCGCTGCAACTTTCCCACCAGCCCCCCGGTTGCGG
>JAACJT020000075.1:5685148-5706408 GCA_009936485.2 Gymnarchus niloticus
ACATCCCACCCCCCCCCCCCCACCCCCCAGCCCCCCCCACCCCCCCACACCCCTCACCCAAACACAACTCCACATCCCCCAACCAACCCCACTAACTCCCACCCCCCCAACGCCCCCCCCCCCCGCCACCAACCCCCCCCCCCCCCCCCCCCGGCTGCGTTTTCCCTCCCGCCGACAGCCACCGACGGCGTGTTGATGCGGTGCCAAGCCGATAAGGCAATATTACTGGGATAAGGCTGGAATTACTTTTCCGTGGTGGAAGCGAGACTCAAAGCTGTGTGACGGAAGAGCTCGGGGGGGCAGGGGCATTACCCGGGTTCGCGTTGATATTGGATCGCTCCAGAAAACAGAGAACATAGCTCGGGGGGGTGGTCTCGGCTGCTGGCCTTCACAGCTGCTGAAATGGGCTTGTTTACTGCTGTCGCTTGGCTGCATTTCGATACTGTCTTTGAAAAGAAGGACACAATAAGGGCCCATTGGTGCCCCAGAGATGGCTCCATGGGCCTCTCACTGCCCCCCGGGCCGGCTGTTCCCTTTCTCAGTGAAATGTAAGCTGGTCTAACTCACCACCCATTTTTAAATTATCATAATTTTCAAGCCCCCATTGCAGCCCAGTAAGCTTAGAAACACCCCTGCTCCCATTCTGATCCTCCTCGTATTAAAAAGTGAACGATGGATGGACGGAAGCTTTAAACATCGGATGTAAAAACGAGTTACTGCTTTTAAAAACTCATTTAATATCCCCAAAGTGGTCTTGCTGTTGTACCTTTTGGTAAGACGCATTACCCTAATTGCTTCTTCCGCGTAATCAGATATCAGGGCGTAAGACGGCATGGGTGAGTCAGACCAACTTTCACAGGCCAGCTAGCGGGGGATCGCTTCCTTTTCAGCACATCCCATGTTCAGGTGCACACCCTGATACGTGACAAAATCAGGAACTGATGCCAGGGTGGATGGGGGGACATATACCAGACATCCAGACATGAATGCAGACTGATCCTGTACTCAGCTGATGCCTGTTTTTGGTACCGAAGATAAATACTCCGTTCTCACTATACAGGCAGCCTTAGAAGCCGATATGTTGTGGGCATATTTGCTAAGTTATAATATTAACACATTCCAAGTTCTAAGGAAACTGCATTGAATGTATATAAATTTATAGCAGAGCCAGGTCATGCTGAATTCAGAGGATCCAGTTTGAGTGTGGCATCTGTACAGCAGGAATGACACCAGTGTATAATTTATCTGTAGAATAGTTTGGGGGACTTTTTCTGAAAGATACACTGTTATTTATTAAATTTGCCAAGATGACATTTTAATTAAGCTGAAGGGTTGTCAATACCCAGAATGAAATCGCTCAGCCTTTAAAATCCAGCAGCTCGTTTTTACGAGAAACATTTTAAAAATTAGACTTGAATTCTGTCATTCTCTCTAAGAATAGTTCTAGCCAGAAGATGCCACTTTGCTTGTGTCGTGGTTTTTCTCGCAACAAAAAAGCTTGAGACTTGAAGACCTGGTCCGAAGACGGCAAACTTTATTTAAATGAGTCAGTTCCAAAAACAAAGTCGGAACATAAACAAAAAACACAAGTTTATCCAATTTCTTATCTATTGTTCCACCTCCTGGGAGTTTCCCCAAAGACCAGACCCTGCCCCACTTGCCAGGTCTTCAGCATCCCACTGCTATTATTCATGTATTAGTTCCTCAGTACCTCTCTTTGGGATCTAACGGTAGTATTTTACCTCGAGTGTCTGTTATTAAAAATACATTAACACATTCCACAGTGTGTGTGGTGCAAGGGTCTGCTAACTGTTTCCAGCCCAGACTCCCCAAACAGCATCCTGACTTTTATGACCACCTGTCGTCCTAATGGACTATACATGATTTACAGGATTGTTTCACTTGCCACAGGTGTTCTGGTTGCATAGTTTCTAGTGTTCTACATGATTACATAGTTTTCAGCACTTACGATGTTATACTTGGTTACATAGCTTTATAAATGGCATAGATAGTTTGATTAAAATATTCCAAACTTGGCGTGACAGACCAGCTGTAGTTGTGATTGTGTCCCTGGGACCTGCACATAACACTTTGAGCTCTTCCTGTCTTTCTTGACTGTTAGGAATGCGGTGTACCCTTTAGAACTTTTATTGTGTTGCTGATTCAGTCTCTTACTGCCAGAATGTGAAAGAAACCAAAACAATTTTTCTCCCAGACGCCCTGATAGCCACTGGATAGCAATCCCAGTAGCAGGTGACTTCCGACCCCATTCAGGATGAGTGGTTGGAAGATGACTGCATGGGTGGAATGAAAATTGAGGCAGGTTCAGTGGCTTTATTTCCTTGTTCTTAGAGTGTCTAGTATACTTTGTGTGTTTTTCCTCCAAGTATTCTGGTTTCCTTCAAAATATGCTGGCCAATTGATGGCTGAAAGTTGCCCATGGCTTGTGATTGCGTGCTCCGTGATGGACTGTGTTAGGAAGGCGGTGCCCAGTTTAGCTCCTTTTGCGCTGCCGCTGGGTGGGCTCAGTCACGTGCAAGAGGTGGGGCACATATTAACTGAGCATCGGTCATGTGATCAACACCTCAGGAGTCCCAGCAGTAACAAAGTTTAGAAGGCAAACCACTGTTATACGTGGGACAGGACTTATTTACATAAAATACAAGTCTCCTCACAGCAAAACAGTCTAGAAAATATGTAACAGCGGCCGTTATTGGCCATTTGCCGTGGCACACGTTGTTTCTCTGCTCTGCTGTCCCTGGGATACCACGCCCCTAACTTTTAGCGTATTCCACTGGACAACGAGCCCCTCTGCTAGCATTGCTGGTGGGTACAGACGTTTGGCCCCCATGTCTCCCTCACCTCGATCCAAAGCAGCAGGGAGTGCTGTTGAGTCATGCGGGTGGGCTGCTTGGCTCATATGATTGACATTACCATTTTGCTGAATATTTAATGGCCATTTGCAGTACAGCCTGTGGGACATGTTAAGTGTGTGATGTCACGTCAGTGTTTGTTAGGATCCTGGATTAAATATTATCCGTGACGGGGGCTGTCGAGCAGCTGCTCACTGGAGACCCTGCTGGACAAGCCCATCTCTGCAGCCTCCTATGGCCGCCTGCTGTCAGTCAGCGAGTGACAAGCAGGGTCACCAGTGCAGTTTTAGCGTGTTCCTGCCTGCTGTGTGTATCCTAGCGTGTCTACATGTGTATGCTGCATCCTGTGTTAGGGTACGTTGTACTGTTTAGACTGGGTGATTTTTTTTCACATGTTTGTATAAGTATTTCCTGCGTGGGTATGTGAGCATATTTTTGTCTGTCTGTAACTCTGCAAGTGTTTGCGTAAGTGTATATTTGTGTACTTTATTTGATAGCTGAAATTGTTCTGTTGTATCACTATAGATATCTTTTTACCATTAAGATCACCCAAACATCAACTCCTCCATACCATAGATATTTTCGTCCTGGCACACAGGGGTAATGCACTGAATGCTGGGAATACCCTCCATGGGTCTGAGACATATGCTATAGTGTACCTCACCACTGGCAGCTCACCCTGCTGCCCTGACCATTTTACCCTTTTACCCTGGTATTATTAATTACTGTGTCACCAAAACAACAGCCATGGCCAAGTGGGTAACATGAGGGAGGCCTTGCCAATTGGCTGGGACTGTTGGTTTGGAGGTACAGCGATTACTCGGGGCGAGGAGAAATCTGGACGCTGGCAGTTTCTCCTCACGCATCTTGGTCTGAATCCCGTACCTTAATTAGATCTGTGCAGGCGGAAGCGCTAGCGGCAAGGGTGAGTCGGCGAGCCGCACAGAGCTGCGGGGGCACTAATTAAGGGAGGGGGCTTTGGTGACATGTATGCAGACTAATAAAGCTGTTATTTTATGCAATTATTGCATGACTGTGCCTCTAACTGCAGTGATCACTTAGCTTTAGCGAGAAAGGGAGGCCAACTGCTTCTGGTGCACCTCCTGCTCACTGCTGGCCTATTTGTCTCTGCAGAACAGTAGATACATCCATTACTGCCCCCCGCCCCCCTCCATCCCCTTAATCCTTTCAATGAGGTCTTTTTAAGCAGATACCTGTCTTCCCAAATACAGTGGCATCTGTCAGCTTGAAAAATGAGCACCGCGCCCGATCGTCCGGTCTCAGGTTGAAGGTTAAGGAGCTCCTTTGGAGCTTTGAGTGTGCAGGGGGCGGGTTGGAACAGGGGCTGTGTGAAGGCACTTCAGAGAAAGCTTTAAGAACATTCTTTAGGGTAGAGGTCCCCTGGTGCAGAGGCAGATGTCAACATTGAGCACTGTAGAGCATTTACAAATGGCAGCAAGCAACCAAGCGCAAAGTGTGTTGCCCTTTAATTGACGCTATTTATTTGATTGGTAAAAATGGTTTGGAAGACAGGCTACAACCAGTAATTCATTATTGGTGTATGTAATGCATGTCCCTCTGTGTGGCTTTAAATGAGCAAGTGGATTCTTGATCACATCAAGCTTAAGCTTTGAAACTTGGATGACCAAAATTGAATTTTATTTAGCTCATATTATGAGAAGACCCAGTGCATTGGAAGAGACTGTAAATGCTGTAAAGTTTGTGGGAGTGACGGAAGAAGACAACCAGGAACCCAGCGGATGCTTTCAGTCGTTGCAACAACAAACATGCCACTGGAAATCCTGAAGCCCCAAATGTAAGACAGAACATTCCAGAGAAGTGCTGCCTTTATGGTTGCCAGGAATTGACATTGACTTGACTGCACCTCTTAATGAACAATAACGTGGATTTCTCTACAGCACCCCCTACTGGGTACAGGATCACAGGTTGCTCCACGCAGAGTGCCATACTCAGTTGCTGTTCTGGAGGCAAGCGACCATCATCAGGTTTTTAATTACCGCCCAGCTCCTCCCGAAGCGTGTGCTAGTTGGCCTAATTAGCAGTGAGTATGAAACTCTGGGTTTTTAATTAAGGGTGACAAGCACGAGCAGAACCGATGCCAGCTCCGCTGGAGAGCCCTAGAACGCGGCTAGAAGGATGGCACCACTCTCCCTTGGTGGTAGGTGAGCCGTGGGTTGTGGCAGAGCTGTCAGCGAGGTCATTAAGAGGCTGGCAAAGGCACACACACACATGCACACACATGACCGTGACCTTCAACTCCCTTCCTTTTTCTTTGTCTCTCTGTCTCTCTCTCTTTTTTGTGGCCATCTAAAAATAACTCCCAATCACCAGCACCGTGGATCTGCTTTGCCCCCGGGCACAAGCTTGGTAAAGGGAATGCCAACAATGCGCCTAATTAATTCATTGAGGATCAAGCCAAGAGAGATGTGGGGAGTGGCTTGGGGTGGGGGCGGGACTTGGGTTAGGCACGGCTGCTAATCGGAACGACTGAAGCAGTGCTAAGGTACAGGAGAGCCTGGAGGGTGGGGGTGGTGATAGATGGTGCTGCCTGGGTGAACGTGTAGTCTTTTAGAGGGGAGTGGCAGAGATCTAACAAACTCAATTAACTGCCATCCATAAAGCAAACCACTCTTAATCTCCTAATCTCACATGTCACACAAGCTGGCAGACGTGCAGCGGTGGGAGGACACCCATAAACATCCAGCTGGTTGTTCCTCTCTTCGATTTTTAATGCTGGGCTGCTCTAGCTCTCTCCATCCAAGACAGGGAGGCGGAGCTCAGGAGCTTTGGGTAGGGGAAGGGTTTCCAGCTTACTCCTCCGCCAAAGTGCCGCCTCTGAAGCTGAGGCCACACCTCCCAACGCGTGCTCAACATCGACAGCTAATGCTGTGAGCCCCTCAATCCAGACGAGAGACCTGCGTAGGGTTTAATTACTTCAAAGGCTGCTTAATGAACACGTTAAAATGCTGTAGTATGCAGAACCTCCTTCTTCATTTGCCGCCTCCGATAAGGGGGGTTGGGGGGCGGGTGGCGGGGACAGCATGGCACAAATCAACCCCCGACATATGCCTGAGAATCAGCCTCAGACATACCACTGAGTCGCCGTCGAGACAGTCGGCATGGTTACGCTCGTCATCATGGGCCACCATCCATTGTAGTAGCTTGATGTTTTGCTAGCAAGCTGCTAATGATATTAGTATTTTTTATGGATCCGTGGTGGTGCCACTTTACGGGGTATCGTGTCTTATCATCTCATACATGAGAGAACAACTAGAAGAGGCTCCTTGTTTAATGCACTGACTGTTCTAGGCGGCTGACATCTCCTTTTTAAACTGTAAAAATATTAAGCCTCTGAGGTGACTGGTAAGGCACGGTGGCAGTTATGTGTAGAGACACACATCTCCAGAAAGCAGTGAAGATGCCAGCTAGGTCGGGCTGCCAACAGTATGTGCATCATGGATCCACAACTCCCTTTGGGGTTCTGAAGGGAGAAGCCCAGGATAGGTGGCCAGGCCACGGTACTGCCTTGGTGCCCTGGGCCGAGACCTGAGAAGGGTGTCTGGGGGTGCCACAGCAGAAGAGTGAACATTAATTCAGCTGTACTAGGGATACGGAGCCAGGTGGGTGACACAGCCTTCCAGAAGACAGACAGAGAGGCCTTTACTACCCTACTGTCAGCTCCCTAAAGGTCAGGAATCATCCCACGTTTGACAGTAATGTTTTGGGAATGCTCTTGTGAAGGCTGCTCGGGACACAGGGTCTCACCAGCTGCATGGCACGCAAAGCGGCCAATGGGTAGGGAGACAGACTGAAATCGGGACCAGCCACCCACTGAGAACCCAGGAAAGGGCGTCCATATGATACAGACCCCCCCAACCTACTCTAGGGCATATAGGCGTGTGTGGACCGGCCCGGCCCACGACCCGCGTCATTGCTGTCGTCACTCTTTGGTCATCACTAGTCTGTCACAGTTCCCCCTATCATATTATGTGTCACCAGGTATGACCATCCCATGACCAACCCTACCATGTGACCTAATAGCAGTCACTTATGTGTAGATCGGTACAATAAATAAATACACTTATTTAGGTTGCCAAAGAACACTTCCTGCAACCCTGAATGGGATAAGTGGTTTAAGGATGGATGGATGGATGGATGGATGGATGGATGAACATTTTCAGAGTCTTACGTAGACACCTGGAACCGCAGCTCTGGGTTATTATTCACAGACAACAATTGAAATGTGTACAATAAAAATTATATGAAGGAACAAATATAAATGGTAACTAAAGAAACAGAACCAAAATGGAGTCAGGTGGCATAAACCTGGGATGGCCATGCCTTCCCACTTTCAAACTACTTGTTGCAAATGTTTTAACCGTACCGTATCTGAGCATATATACAATATTTAAAAATAAAGAAGCGAACACGTGCTTTTGTTTGGTAGAAGCGTGGGACGTGTCGTTCTGCTTAGGATAGCAGTTCTGCTGTCTACCAAGATGACATCAGAGCATCAAAAACACCATAATACCATGCCGTGTCTCGTCGGTAAAAAAACACATTGCCGATAAGCTGCTTTGTTTAGGTCTGGTGTTTACACAAAGACCTGGCCAAAGTCCACTTGCTTCACAGTTTCCCCTGAGCTGTATTTCTGCCAGTGTCCATGGCGTAAACTGTGTCCGACCAGCATCAGAACCAGGTATGGCTGACCCAGTCAGAGCAGGGAGGAGAACAAAGCCATGCCATCGGCGTGCACTGAGGGAAGGAGAACATGCAATGGCAGTCGTGGGGAGCTTAGGGGGGGTCCTCTGGTCAACTGAGTGCAAACAGCACTGAGGATTAAATGTAGCCCCCCCCCACACACACACACACGTGCGCACAGTCTTCGCATGGAAAAAAAAGCATTTTGTAGGCACTGCCTGGGAATCGACCTTGTCTGTGCGGCTCTCCGGTCAAATGTCTGGCAAAAGCACGGTCGACCTCCCGCCGGCTCAAGGAGGGGGGAAGTCCTCAAAATGAGGATAGCTTCAGGCAGTGCAGCAGACAGCCCACAGCACAGGTCAGCTCTGTTTGAAAGATCGTGCCAGGGATCCCGGCTGCGTCTGCCAGCGGGAGTCTGGAGGCTGACCGTATGCAGACCCGGTAATGCGCGTCATCCCTGTGTGTGCACAGACACATATATGACAAGCGTAATCGCACTGACGTACACCCCTGAACTACTGAACTACGCTCTCTCACCTTGGCCGTCTTTTCAAAATTCCCCTCACAGTTAGCACTTTGCGGGGTTCAACTGCTGCTTCTCCTTTTGTTGTCAAGACAACAGGTTTCTAGGTGCCCAGCCGCTGAAGGTGAACTGGCTGCTCCTCTCAGTCACCAAAAAACCTCAGGGTCTGGTACGTCGTGGGAATTAGTCAACACTTAATTGGCTAAATTCTGAAAGTGTTCAGATTTGCTTATTGCACTCTGATTTTCGCAATTTACACACAAATTGAAAGAAAAGAGTTTTGAACTGGAGAGGGTTAACTGATTCTTTTTTTTCTTCCATTGATCATGTGAGGTGAAGCTTGTGCTGGGCTCATCGTGTTTGCACAGACAGTTAGCCATCCTTCACTGTTTGTATTTGCATTTGCAATTAATTGACATCACATGACTGCATGATTCCAGAGTCGACTCCCCAAGCGTTCTGCGAAACCCTTAATGGAAGCCATTACCCATGCCAAGTCTGGGCTCCTCAGCGTCTGATAGCGGACAAGGCATAATTACGCATGCAAATCGAAAGAATTAGTCACAAAGAGCCCATACACAGCAGCCCAGATGTAAACCAGGCTGAAATGGCAGTAATTAGTGATAAACGGGACACTTAAATGGAGGGTGTGTGTTCATGTCAGTCTTCAGCTGGCGTGATTGTGTGGCAGTATGAGACCCTTGGTTAAAAGATTCTAGTGGATCACTGGAGGAGGTGACTGGCCCTGGGCCTCTGTATTGGGCCCTGCATGGGAAATGCTGTAGGTGCCAGTCTGAATCACACTTGCAATTCAGTTTTCATTTATATGCAGGTAAGATTTTGTGCATCCCTATCCCTAACCCTAATGCTAATACTAACCCTAACTGTGGCTCCGTAGCTGCAATACTAATGTCAAGACTAATGCTAATCCTAACAACAACCCTAACCCATACCTCAAACCCTAATCCTAATCTCTGACCCTAATGTAAACCCAAACTCCAGTTCCAGTCCTAATGTCAACCTTAACCCTAGCTCCAATTCTAATGTCAAGACTAATGCTAATCCTAACAACAACCCTAACCCATACCTCAAACCCTAATCCTAATCTCCGACCCTAATGTAAACCCAAACTCCAGTTCCAGTCCTAATGTCAACCTTAACCCTAGCTTCAACCCTAACAGCACCCTTAACCTTAACTCTAATAACAACCTTAATCCAAACTGTACAGCCCAAATGCTAATGCTTTCCCTAACCCATGGTCCAACCAAAATGCCAGCCCAAACCCTAACCATAGGCCTAATCGTGAACCTAATTCTAAGCCTAGCAATAGCCCTAACTAAAGGCCTAACCAAAATCCTACCCCTAACGCCATTTTTAGAGCTCATTTATGGCAAAGACTCAGATCTTTCTGCCTCAGGGGCTGAAGTATGCTGTAACTAACACCACCATCAGAAACAGCCCCCTCCTCCTGGTTGTGGGGGGGGCTGGCTCCTCTTGCTTCAGGGGCAGATCGAGGTGCACCCCATTGATCTCGGCAAAGAATACTGGTAGTGAGAAAAACCGCAAGCGGAGCGATGGCGTAATTCTCGGCATGCGCCAGACTTACAGCATAAATCTTAATATCCTATTTAAAGGCCGTATTCATCAAATTGTCGACTCATTAAAAGCCCCCTGTCAATTTATCAAAATAAATAAGAGCCCACGTCGGGACAGCAGAGAAAATGAAAGTAAACTCTAGATTGTTCTGGAGCCCGCAGTGAGGTCGCCAATGTGAGGTGCTGGGTGTCCCCATTCACCCCCCCCCGATTCTCACCCTGGTACCTGCCCCTGCTCTGCCATTGCCCCCCACTGTTTGAAGGGCACAAGATTGAAGGATGGGTTTTTTTGGCACGTCTGCCTAGTGAGCTCAGGAGGGGGTATCTGAATACAGGGGAGCAGCCAGGATGGAGAGGGAGATGATCCATTGAGGTGCTGGGCCCCTCCTCCCCTTTTTACAGGGTGCATCCGGTCAATTAGTGGCTGACAGTGTGGGGGTTCGCCGTGGGACAGCATCTTGATGGCGATGGAGTAATTGCACCAAACAAGAGGTTGGGGGATGGGGGGGGGAGGGTGTGGGAGCATCCCTGCTTGTAGGAACCCCTGAGCATCTGTTCCTAAGGCTTTGTGCCTGGAGTGTCTCCGTGCCGTTTAGGTCTGCCACAGCACAGATGATGTGGTTCAGAGCAAATTATGGGTGAATCCAGCCAGCCTCTGGGGGACTGACAGTGTGGCCATGTCTGCCTGCCTCAAATAGCCACTCACAAATAGACAGTCACCATCGGTCTGTGGAGAAGACAATGCGTGGAATCGTACAATTGGGCTGGATGGGCCGGAAGTTTCTGGTCAGGTGCTTTGTGCTGGAGGAGGCTTCATCTTGGCTGTTTGTCTAAACTTGTTTTTTTAAATAAAAAACCAATGACATACAATAACCTTAAGATCCCCCCTGAGAATATCGGTACAAAGTAATAAGGAAACATGTGCTTTGTGTTTACTTCTCATAAACGTTTAACCACAAAAATGTGAAGTTACTCTTGGTATATTCTGACCTTCTGTGAGGTACTGGGATGGGCCTGATTTATATAGAAACGTGACTTTTGGTGTATTGAGTATGAGACGGCATGCCTCAGCTCCCAGACTCATGACTCCTGACCCTGATGACTCCATTGTCCCCCGGGAGTCCCTGTCAGGGCTCAGTCTGTGCTGCAGGGTGGGAAGAACTGGCTGTGACATGGCATGTGTGGAAGGTCAGTCGCTATCAGCTCATACCAGTGATTAGAACCCCAGGATAGAGACAGCATTGGGGTGGAGGGGTGGGTACATCGGAATAAATAAACAGCTGGTCCTTACCCCCCTGCACCACTTCCCGTAGGGCATCACTAGACCAATTCCCCCTACACAGAGATGGGTGGCTGTGGTGAGTGTTCCTGGGCCTTGGTGTAACCTCGACGAATCCCCCATCTCGCTCAGGACCTGCTGTCACGAGTGCCATCTCACTGCGGTAATGAATTGCAACCCAGGGTCAGGTTACTGAGTAGCTTTGTGACTGAAGGCTCAGAGGTCAAAGACCCCACTAACGGGGGTCAGCCTGTGAGCCCAAGACCAAGAGATGGATCTTATCAAGTAATCGGCCATAACAAAGAGACACCAGACTGTGGCCTGCCTTCCCAGGGAGCGTGGTGTTTAAGGTGGCTTCCTGGCTACAGTCTCCTCCACCCTCTGGTTTAATTTTTGTCAGAACTGAAACCTGCCCCATCCTGGGGTTTAAGAAGTCCAGCCTATTCTATTTTAAATGAGAGCTGAGCACAAAAGATTCATTAACTCATTTCCCAAATCCTTGGGAAAATGAGTGTTTCCTTTGACCTCTGTTTGCTTTCCACTGCCACTGGGCCACATTTACCCTGAAAGGCCCATCTCTGAACAGCGGGGTGGTTGGCGCAGCTCATTAGAGTGTCATAAAGGCGGCCGGCTCGTTAACACACAGCTCGTTATGGCTGGGCATCCCAGTGATCTTCACTCAACCGACGCCCAGCGGTGCTGAACCGTTCTAGGCCATCCGAGCATTGGTCATAAGTCTTCTCCTCGACCGCAACTGTAGAAATAATATTAATAACAACTGGTGTTGAACAGAATCGTCTCCAAAGCAGCAATGTCCGACCTCATGCCGTTCTTCCTGTTCCTCTAGCTGAAATGTGAACTGTGAGTATCGGTATTCATTGCAGCCAAACAAAATCTTTCACTTTGACTTTGAGACTGGCTCTAGAGGATTAGAACCAAAATCGGCTTCCTCGGGTTGAGTTTTGCTGTCTCTCAGACATTAGGCACGTGGACCCACCATAAGACCATCAAGATTTTCAAAGAGACATCCTTCAGCATTTCTGTTTCCCTGGACATCTTGGGGCCAGACAAGTATGTGAAAAAATTGCATTCACATATTATTTACATAAGAAGCATTTCATGTTCTTTGTTACAATGAACTTCACATTGCCTGCAGAATAATATTTTTAATCTATTTATAGTCATTGACTCAAAATAGTCCTGACCTTAGCAGGAGGGTACAATAAATTGTATTTACGTGTGGGATTTGAACCTGTGATGTTCTGGCGCAAAGGTAAGTTTTTGAATTATTAACATACCTGCAGCACTGGGCATGAACTGTCGTAGATTTCACTTTGTGGTTTGTATCAGGATTCTTGCATCTCTAGCACATAAAAACCAGTCCATGGTCCCCCGAACAAAGGGATGTCAGTCCAGCCGTCTGGTTCCATCTTCATTTGTGAAACCGTGGAAACGAATCAGTTTGTGTGGAGGTTCCAGCTTGTTTGAACACATGATTCGCTCTTCCAAAAAACCAACGAGAAATGAGCAGTGGTATACGGTTAGGGCCCGGACTTTGAAGAGAGATTTGGGAAGGGAGGGGGTGGGTGATGAGTTTGAATTCATCCCCCTTAAAGACCTCCTGTGAGTGCCGTACAGGTGATAGATAGACACTTAAACCTCTGGTGACATCCACTTCAAAATCTTTGATTATCTGGCAAATTCTCACATCTCCTCAGACACCCACCATGAAAGGTGAGGAGAAAAGGAAAAAAAAAAAACTAATCTTGTTTCCAAGGCTGAGGGCAAGCTGACGGAAGTGGGGAGGGTGAGTGTATGTGTGTGTCCCTTACCTCCACACGTCTCAGCCTGCTGTCCAGAGCCTCCCTATCTGACAAAGATGTACCCTGGGAACTCCTCTTCAGTGGAGACCAGGTTCGCCCAGCTGAGTGATCCTCTTAGACTGACGTGCAGCCAAATCCAATACAATTCAATTCAGTTCGATTTGATTTGAATTGATTATGGGGTGCTAGGCTGTGTGGAGGAGGTATGCTGCAGGCAGTCCAGGCCATGTTAGATATTCCAGATATTCAATTAAAAATGTGTTTATGCGACATTTTTTTCTCCAGCTGTAATCCTGATTTTTTTTCTATCCAGCCCTCTCCCGTAACCACTTAGCCAGACACTCACCACTTCAGCAATCCTAACAGTTGTCCTCATTTATATGCAGTTGACGCTTGTTTGTGTAGGCTGATGCTTTCTCTACTTGGGGAGTTTACCCGCCAAACACCGGTACGACGCGGCTTCAGATTGCTCCAGATTTGACAGGCTGCTGTATGAGCGACTGTATACCAAGCAACCGGGTTCACATCCACGTCACGGCAACACAAACTACATCACACTATTACGGAGAAGCACCATCTGGTAAAGTTCCCAGAATCAAGAGGGAGCAGGGATTATTCAGGTGAAACCACAGGAATTAACAAGACAAATTTCTATTCTCTCCGCACACAGCTTGAGTACAGTTATGGTGCACTCTGTAGCAAGGAAAATAGATTTTACCGGACAGTGAAACTGTCGCACGTGTCAGAGCTTCTCTCTGTAGCATTGCTCCTGTAACGTCTTGAAAAGCAACAGCTGTCATTCAGGGAGCTGACCTAAAGTTTCCTTGCTCAGGTTCCAGCCAGGGTACCACTGCTCTACCAATAAAAATATGGACCACCCCCAAACCAGAAAATCTGGCTAAATGAATGGATAAAACAGGATGTGTCTTGGCTGAGCATTTAAACGGTTTTCAGACACTGAATAACCTTTGACTTCCATTCTACAGCTTCTCTAGCACTGAGCTCTCAGTCGTATCGGGAGCTTCTGTGATCCCTCCGAATCCTGCTTCCTACAGCTTCAGCAGCTGTACGGTTTCCAGGTCCACCCTCACACTCGTACCACAAAGCAATTCTCAGCCACGTGCCAACATACACAAAATAAACATGCGTGTACGCAACGTGCCAAAGACAGATCCATCATCTCCACCATCCCCGTCATCTCCGTTTGCTGTAATGTGTAGGTGGCCTGCAGGAACACGTTCTCCGTTCCAATTCTGTTTACCAACACAGTCAGCAACCATCTCGTGGAGATTATTCTCCAGAGATGCCGATTTTGACTTTGATGCCTCTGGGTCCATCGACCATCCCTCTCCCCCAGATCCATTACCCCCCTCCATACTCTAAGAATGCATTTAAAAAAGTGAAGATGGCTCCATGGTTATTATACCCCCCCCCGCCTGTTCACTTCCTCCTGCAAAGACCCGCTCTAGGGAGGACTGGACACTTCAACAGGTGGGGTGGGGACTTCGAGAGGGAGCAGGAATCAGAGGAGCGACACATTCTGTCAAAGTAGACTCAGTTTCCTCCATACACTTCCAAGGATGGAGGAAGACTCCGCCAATATTAGAGATCATGCTCAGCCACACATCATGCACACAGGAATAAGGGCAGGATGCATGCAGTTATTCATTGCTCCCTTTGCAGATGAATCATTCTTGGAAAGCTTCTGTATCGCATTTCATTATAATATCAGCACAGCAGCCCTGACACGGCACTACTCAGCACGTGTGAGGAGAATCACTGCCGACAAGGTCACAAAGTGTCCTGCCTAGGTCAGATCAATGCTGCGTTTTTACCCAGCCTGTTCCCTAATTAGGGAGCAGTTCAGTTTCATATTCAAATTATCTAGAGAGATTAAACATGAAAATGTGTTCAGATTAAGAAGATCTAAAGGTACATCGTTTGTGATTGACTGGCATCCTTGTCAGAGTGTACCATAAGATTGTGTCCTATGGTGCCTGGGATATGCCCTCCCCCCCACTACCCTGACTATGGTAACCGGTTAGAAGGTGGCTGGATGGATAACTGAAGCTACGTTGTAATGCATTGCCATATGCTGGAATCATGCTTGCATTGCTTTGTAGATCTATACACGTTCAAATGCATGGTCCATTGTCAAGGGTGTGGGTGATGGTTCTGTAATTGGACAGGAGGAATGGAGGAACCTTGAGGTTCAAGTAAGGAGATCGGTAGAGATTCTGTCTGTAGACAGATGGAATGCCAGAGTCTGTAAGCTTCCTTAAGGGTATGGGTGGATATTCTACCTCTAGACAGAAGGAAGGGTGCAGGCCATAAGTTCAAGCAAGGCTGTGGGTGGATGTTCTGCCTATTGAAAGACAGGGATAAAATCTGTATTCCAGCAAACAGAAGCAGTAGCTAAACATGCAAACGTGGAGTGTGGGTGAAGCCTTGGCAGTGCGTGGATGGAGGCCCGAGCTTCTCTGTGGGCGTGCGAGCCTCAAGATGAAAGGCTAGCCACACGTGCCTGTGGCTCCACGCTGGAGCGCGGGCCTGTCGCTCGCTACACACCTGGGGCGAGCATCTGTGGCCACGCGAACACAGAGCTCAGCTGCAGACGGCTTGCCCGTAATCTTAAACTCAGCCAGGAGAGCGGTGTCGCGCTTCACAGCCACACTGTTTATCCTCGCCCTCCTGGAGATACAGCAAAACATTCTGCTAATTGGATTTGCCCAACTGTAATGCACTAGTGGTCTTCGCACAAACTAACTAATAAATCGTGTGCAGGAATTAGGCATGTCAGTTGTTGGGGGGATTAAATGAGATTATATTAGCATTAAATAAGTTCAGCCCCCTCGATGTTAATGAAGGAATCTCTCCTTCTTCCCTTTGTTTTTCATTCCTTTACGTGGCACACTCTCTCGGAGGATGATGGCTTAACAGTTACGGACGGTGACTCATCAGGTGAAATTAGGGACAGCGGCAATAATGAAATGATTGCCATTAAAAATAACGAGTGTGACGATGAAGCTTCCTGTGATGATCAAAATCATTACCACGGTGACATAAATTTATGCTCACAGGCAGCATTATAATTACATCGTTTATTTGCTATTTGTTATTTCTAGGCAATTACGTTTATTTACCTTATCTAACATGCAGGCTTCGAGGTCGTTAACTTGTCAAAGATATTTTATTTCTTTTTTTTCGCTTCTCTTTACCGGCTTTATTACATTTAGATGAATGTCTGGAGCACCGTTGATTATGCAAGGCCACCCACGGAGCCCACACCTCGCCCGAGAAGGGTCGCCTCCCGTCCCGCACTGTGAAATGCATCTCCTGGTGGACCCCACAGCACCTTCGCTCATAGGCACCCTAAGACTTGGCTCAGCAAGTGCCTGAGTGCATTTCATCCCTCTGAACGGCAACAATAAGGCTCAACTCTAGGTGCGAGGGGCAAAATTTGTAACCAGATCGTTTCTAGGTCTAGCGGTGATGGATGGGTTGTTGACATACTATGGCAGTGCTTCGGTGTATATCTAGCTCTATTATGAGTAATATTACTCGATATTAAACAAGATGTCTTGTTTATGAAGTCTAATAGACAGAGTTTTTGGTGTTCTAGGGAGTGATTTGAGCCAGTCTCTTGTCCTGGGTGGTTTAACGCTGCTCTTCTTCACACAAAGGGCTTGCCTCAAAGGTGACCTTTGGCAGCACACAGTTGGCCCGCAGTCCTGTGAACGCGCCGGATCTGGAAGCTCTCTGGAAAACGAGGCCCTCTCGCGAGACCGTAAAAGACAGACTACCGCAATGGACCAGGAATCTACCCTTGCACTTGCAGAAACCCTCTGTCATGCGTTTTTTTTGTAGTCTTCAAGTGGGTCGCGTCAATGGTGGGGCAGGTCCACCCCCCAGGCCTGCAGCACAATATGAGGTGTGTCTGAGAAGCCCCAATGAGAGGTACCCTCAGCTTCAAAAGGGATCTGGAGCCAGCACTCCCCCGAGCTTTTAAATGGTACTTGACGAAGTTCCTGAATGAACGACCCCCCCTTCTCCCCCTCTGCCTTCCTCTCTCTCTCCCGTGATAATATCATTTTTTGCATTTAGGCTTAACCTTTTTTTTTTACACTCCATGGTTGACCTTTCGCAGTGTGTTTCATCGTCGCTCTCCTTGACCTTTTTCAGTTTCTTTAGCTGCTTTGTCCTTTCATTCAGCCCTGAGGTAACGTCCCAACATGCCAGCTAGGTGATTTATTTACCGCCACCCCCTCCCCCCAGCCCCCATCATGCCTTTCCCTTGTCCCTCACATTTCTACAAAGCTCCTCGTTGCGCCGACAAACCTTTTCCGAGCAAAGATTGGGGTTATCTGACGGTCGTGGGGTTATGGAGACCCCCCTCGCTTGCCCAGCAGCTGTGCATGTTGCCAGCTCCCTGCTTGTTTTGATTCACCTTTAATTACTATAATTAGCCAGAGGAGGGCTGTGAGTGGTGGAGGCGTAAGGTGTGCCTTGGGGTCGAAAGTCACAGGGTGCCTCATCGAGACCCTTCATGAGGTGTTTTAACGAGAGGCTGAGCATGTGATCCACAAGTGAATGTGGCAGATATCTAATTATGCAGGCACGCATTTCATTTCCACATTCTATTTTCAAGTTTGGATTACATTATCTTAGCCCAAAGTAAAAATGCGTGCTCTCCGCATGTCAAGGATTTTCTAGGGCTTTCTCTGGGTACTCCAGCTTCCTCCCAATCCAAAAACAGACAGCTCAGCTAATTGATAGAGTATGATTGTGTGTGTGCGCGTGTGTGTGTGTGTGTGTGTGCCCTGCAATAGCCTGTGATCCCATCCAGGGTGTCCCCTAGCCTTGTGTTCTATACTGCCTGGGATAACCTCCAGGACCCCCTGTGAACCCCTCTGGTTAGAAAATTGATAGATGGAACAAATGAGCAAGGAGTGATTTGAAGACAGGATCCTCCATTTATCACCATGTTGTTTTGAACCACACCAGGCCTGGCATGACGTTTATATCATCAGTCTGTTCTTATATCTGTGATGCAGTCAGTAGTTACAGCCTGAAGGTAGTGATATATGAACTTAATCTATTTCCAGGCAGTGTAGATCTTGAGTATGTGATGTGGTTAGAAAATGCTGACAGCCAGATGATTAGCATGATTAGCTATGTTTGGAGCAAGCTGGTCATGACTAGGTAAATATAACTACCATAGCAAACTAGCATAACTAGTATTGATCTCAATTTTCAATGAATTAAATATGACATTCTTAGACTATACAGTATCAAATACTCCCTTGAAGTGAGCATCTGTGGTTTGTTGATAATGATGTATCTTTTGCAAATAAAAGCTGGTTGGAAGAGTTTATTGATCTGTGCTGGTGCTAAAACAAAACATCATCAATGATACACGGTGACTGCTTTAACCGCAGGGAATGATGGGAGCGCGAGGCTGCGTTATCATGTACCGAACTCCAATCTGCCAGGAGAACTGCTTCACTTCCAATTACAATGTGGAAAAAACACATTTTGCGTGCAAACTTGGAGGGTAAGCACAAAAAATAAATACATTTAGATGCCAAGTCAGACAGAGAGCATCCGTATGTCCTCCGAAGGGAAAACATCCTGATAAAAAGACTGCTGGTTCTTTTGAAAGTAGATAATTCTGTGCTGCATCTTAAGTGCTACATCTGACGTGCTTTCTGTAGTTCCCCTGTGCCAGTATTTTAGGAGACAAACCACCATATCTTGTACTGATCCTCCACTGAGGCTGAAATGGCCCCAAGGCAGGGGCATTTCAGGACAGGGTATGATGCCTTGCATGGAGCACCCAGGGCTTGGCATAATTACAGTGCTGATGAAGCTGACCACTGTTCCATGAACGACCTGGAGGTTGTAGTGTGACAGGCCAAGGAAGCCCAGTGGCTCATTTGCCAGAGAAATGCCATCTTTTGAAATTAATAAAGAGTTGCAACACCCCCACTAGCAATAAACTGTGGGGAGCCTTTTAAGCCTCTGTGCTTGGCCAGATAAAGCACAGGATGATCTCTTGGAAACAAATGTACAAAATGCTTTTCTTAAACGGTGTGCGATAAGCATTACTGAAACAAGTTCCACCCTTGTGAGAACATCGCGGCAAGAGTGTCCAGCAGAACCATGTAACATTGGAAATGGATAGTGAACAACAAATCTGTCAGAGAAAAGGACTTCCTTTCCCCAGGGAACGGAAGACAAGACAGAACAGGACTGGCACCACAAGAATTAAATGAAAAATCATGTTGCAATTTGGTGGACGGGAAAAACAAATGTGCAAGATGAGGACAAAATGAAAAGAAAATCGTGGGACGGTGATGTGTGTTAACTAGCTCAGGATTCAAGGAATGGAGAAAAGAAGCCAAAAATGTAACTGCTGTATTGGGACAAAAGCAGGTGAACAGATTTATCACCGTGACTGTGGTGACCTGACTCCCCCTCAACACTGACGACGGCAACCCGCACCTCCCCAGAACCTGCTAGCCTGTACCCTTCCAAAAAAAATGTAATTTTCCCAGCAATTTAATTCCCACCCATTTAACTACACCTGCTGATGATGGAACTGCCATCTGTTCAAAGTATGTTTGCATCGTAAAAAAAAAAGCGAGATGTCAGAACGTCTTATTTCTTATTAAAATAAGACAGTGAGCCGTGGGTCACGAGAGGGGCACCATACACAAGCATTTCACTTTAACGTTTGATTGACGTTTCACACTCTCAGCTCTTTTCATGTATGCAAAGCAAGTTTTTTCCTTCTTTATACTGAGTGTCACTATGATTTAAAAGAATTAGCATTGGCAAATTGGTGACTGGCCAAAATTTGGAGACACGCCAAAAAGGAGAAAGGCTCAAGTTTCAATACGTAACACATGATTAAGGGAGGTGTTTGCTGTTGTACCCTGTTGAGCTGTACCTGCTATGGTACACTTCCCGATTTATTTAATGAAATATTCACCCATACGCATAGACTGTGCCACCATAAATAACATAACACTAAGCAGCTAAATGAACCTTAACAGATTTCTGGTTCAGTCTTTCTCGTATCACTGTAATGACATTCCTGTTTATTTTCCATTCCAGTAATACTTTTACTGTTGTGCTATTTTGCAAGCTCTCTCTTCATTCACAGCTGTGTGCAATGCTGACTTTTTCAAGAAGTGTTTCACAGCAAGCATGTTTGGTAAGATTCATGCCAACGGCAGTATTGGACCAGTAAGTCTGTATCCCGTGGGGTGATCCCTGGGCTCATGGATCAGCATTTGACTGCATAGCACACATTACCAACGGGATAAAAATTCCTGAAAACCTGGAATACGTTTGTTTTCTCTGTATTTAATCACACTGAATTACACACTCCATATAGTCACCTGTGTTACATTTTTTTTTTCGCTTTTAAGATCAAAGATGGACCCGCGTTTGTGGCACATTTAAGAGGGCACGTTCTTTTAACCATCCCCGCATCAAGTGTGGTTGTACCCAGAGGCACACTCCATCTGTCGAATCCACCCAAAGAGCCCAAAACAGCCGTATGTAGCCTCTACCATCCCCAGCGGGAGATTAAACGCTTTTGTACATCCTGCTGAGATAAACAGATGGGGGAATACAAATCCAGACCTCTAACCCAATCAGTAGCCTTAGGAAGAAGCACCGCAGAGGCTGTGACCATGACTGACGAGACCATTGCCTCTTCAGCAGATCATGGACGCCTTCTACATGGAGAGAAACATAATGAGCCCTGCTTGGCTTCTACTCTCGACATCAAAGCAGAGGTTGCAGAAACGTGTTTGGTTAGCAGACGCCCCAGGGAGACAGCGATGTGTGTTATCGTGTCCTTGAGGGGCTCTTCGGGGCCATCATCATGTGTTTGCTCCTGCTGTTTGGACCACGTGTGTTTGGAAATGTTTCCTCTGAGATCGTGTTCCTAAGCTAAACATTTTTCACCCCCCTCCGGGACATAAGGGTTTGGGGTAGGGGGGTTTGGTGAAGTGAAGCCTGGTTAGTTTAGTATGTTATTACTGCCCTCGCCCTGACATCCTCCAATAGCAACAGCATTAAGCCCCTCCCCCTCCTCCCACCAGCCAGTGAAATGGTGGGGGGGGGGGGGGGGGGGCACTATTTTCATTGTCTTTATTGATCCACAGTCTGCACACGGGAGGGGATCAATACCTGGAATAAAACAGACTATCTCTCTTTCTCACTCCAACTGCCCCCCACCAGTTGATGCCCAACCTTATCTCCCAGCCTTGTCCTACAGCTTCTATCAGATTCCGAGCCAAGGCTAGACATGCGAGGGTTGGGGGGGGGGGGGGGGGGGGGAGGTCGGGGGTGAGGTTACATGAAGAGAGCGGTTAGCGCCCATAAACACACCTTAAAAGAAAAAACTTTCAAAAAGATGGGAGGGTTTTT
>JAACJT020000075.1:5715397-5725840 GCA_009936485.2 Gymnarchus niloticus
TACAAAAAAAAACACAAAAAAAGCTAAAAAGGAACAGTTTTCTGTTAATTTTTTAAAGCCGGAACTTTAAAAAAAGGCTGATGTTAAAAAAAAAAAAAAGTGGACCCCCCCCCCCCCCCCCAAAGTTTCTTTGAGTAAGAAAGTAGCAGCATGTCTGACCTTCGGAAGGAAGCCTTTGAAGGCTGTCTCTCACCGGACCTCTCTGGCCTGGGGCACCTGCCAGGAGGCTGAGCCTCAGAGGCACAGCCAGGACTTGTCTGGGCCCTCGCAACTCAGCAGGAGGTTGGAAGTGCTGTCCTTGCCTGGTCTGAATGCTTTCCACCCCCACCGATGTGAGACTTCCTAGGCTAAGTAGCTTAGTCCTGAGTATGTGCGGCATTTGTACAGCGCTGTGGGGGGGGGGGGGGCTTTTAGGTATTTCGTGGCCATGTTGTGGCTCTTCACAGTCATGTAATCACAATGAACTGATGTGTTCATGCAGCTATATATTTGCAGAAGCCATTTAAGATGACATCACTGAGTAATTCTTCCCCGGATCCTTCCGGGGCTTAAGCTACCTACGCTTCTTGTCTTTTCCTTGTGCGCGTTTTGGCTGCGTCTGTGCAGTAATACAGCCATTTGCAGTGCTTCCCTTTTGGAACTCAACACGAAGGCTTCTCGGACAGCATGTGGGTTATGATGTGGTCTTACTCGCGTCCCCTATTCCCGATGATGGCACTTAATATCAGGGCCCACAGGGCGTGGCGCGGGGGGCGGATGTCCCTTAGTGACGCCCGTCTGCTGGACGCGCTGGCGCTCTGACCGCTTTCACGGGCAGCTTTATGCGGTCATTGTCACAAAAGCCCTCATAAGTCCCACCGACCCACCTAAACTATCAAGAAGCAGTTTTTTAGCATGAGAGTCTTATGGCCGCAGATGGGTGCTGCGTCAAAGGCAACCCAGGCATCTGATTCAGGACCCTAACTCCACGTCTCCTGTTGGGGGCGGGAGCAGAACTGTCCAGCCTATGCGGTGTCTCTGAACGCAGCCTGTCGCCTGCCACCCAGATACTTTTTTTTTTTTTTTGTTGTTGTTCTCTCCCTCAAATCCTTTTTCCTTCCATCCAGGAGAAGCAAGTAAGGTGAGACGAGAACCATTTGAT
This sequence comes from Gymnarchus niloticus, assembly GCA_009936485.2. Lineage (NCBI taxonomy): Eukaryota > Metazoa > Chordata > Actinopteri > Osteoglossiformes > Gymnarchidae > Gymnarchus > Gymnarchus niloticus. The sequence goes on from JAACJT020000075.1 coordinate 5,716,539, forward strand.
GGAAGAAAAGAAAAGGAAGAAACACGACGAAAAGAAAAAGAAGGAGACTGCTCAGAAAAAGGTGGGGGGTGCCCTTCGGGTCAACGGGCGGCTGGATGGCCGCTTTCCAAGTCCGTTTCCCCGTCCCTGAGCTCACTGCCATTTGTATCAGTCCAGCTTTGACACCCCCCCCCCCTTAGAACCCCAGTGAGTCCAGTTAAAAACACATGTTGGGCGTGGTGAACGGTATCCAAGCAACGGGTTCACATTTTGGTGCAGCACGTGTCATAGTGAAGACCTTGAAATCTGCAGACCCCGATTAAAAAGACACTCTGTTACTATGTCATGTTCATAAAAATAAGACGTGGTGTGACCATCAATGGGGTTGAGGCCACTAGCCCAACCCAGTGTATCCTGGCTGTGGAGTAAATTCCCACTTAGAGGAGATGGTGTCTGTGTGTGGATCTGAGTCATAGGAGCGTGGAGGTTTGTGACCTGTGCTTGCCGGGCCCTGGGGTGTCCCTGTTCCTCCAGGTTCTGCTGGTCCTCCTCAGTGCCTCTTTCATCTGTCTCATTTTAAAATGCTCAGCTTTTAGAGGGACCTGACAACGAAACTGAGACCATGTACCATATATATAATACGCTCATTCCCATGTTTCTCGTCTTCATAATTACATGCAGGTTTTAATTAGTGTGTCAAGATTTATACGTTGGTATAATATCCATCTAGTATATCGTATGCATGTTTTTAATGTATGCCTGGTAAATGGTTAAGGCTGCACTGGTTGATGTTAATTTTTTATTTTTTCTTACTTCCAGGCTGCTGAACAGAAAACCAAAGGTAAGTTAACAGTTTTGTTTCTCTTCATTCTGACGATACATTTTCCTAGAGAAAGTGGGTTGTAGGGCGGCTGTGGTCCGTGTCCACTTCCAGCACGGGGGGGGCATGCTGGACAGGATGCCAGCAACTGGCAGCTGTTTTTATTAATACGCTGGTCTTGACACTGGCCGCTCATATGCTAACTGGGGTGTGTGATGGTCCTTCTTGAAGCATCAACATAGGCTTGTCTTGACGGTCCCATTTACTCGTGCTCTTTACCATGTTGGCTCTGTGCAGACCCCTGACTACCTCCTTGGCCGACGTTGGCTCAGGAAAAGCAATCCTGTGGTAGGCTGGGCGTACGATCACATGGGGGGAAAAATGTCAGTGGCCTCAGGTAGGACTCTAGCTCTACTGTCCATGAGGCTGTCTAGGTAGCAGCAGGGGAATTGGGATGCGTACTGGCATTTTGTCAGGCCCAATTGCATTAAGGTGCTGTAATATAGGGCCCCCCCCCCCCAGGCATCGACGCAGCACTTCACGGAGAATGCTGCTTGCCTGCCACACTGTTTTTGAGGCCTCACCGTCTCACATCTGTTTCGTTGCACAGATTCCCCCTCTAAGCCCCAGCTAGAAATGGTTCGGTTGGGATGGAGGACAAGAATGCTTGGTGGGGGTGGAAGGGTTTTATGGGGGTGTTCTGGCACAGGGCGGTGGTATAAGATAACACGGAGGGGGTCCATCAAGCGGACAGCTAGCAAGGGCCTCCAAAAAGTGGTGGGGGAGGGAGCCTAGAAGAGGGGACCAAACTGGTTGGACTTGGTAAGAAGAGATGGAATAAGTTTGTCTTTATGGGGTTTAAGGGGTTAACAGACAGGCCTCTGCAGGAGAACCGCATGGTGGGGTGGCGGAGAGTGAGAAATACACTTGGGTCTTCCTGTCAGGAGCTGGGGGGGGCAGCCTCTTGATGGGGGGATGGGGTGGTGAGAAGGCCACCTGACGACCTGCCGGGTTTGCAGGTGGCTCTGGTCCCATATCCCCCAACCCCCATTTCTGCATGTGGCACTTTTTGACTGTGGTGTTTTTAGTAGAGGGTAAGTTTGACCTCACAAGGAGGTCAGGCAGAGACTAATTATTTCAGAGCCCCAGCTTTCTAATAGATTTTCAGTTGACGTGTTTGGTGGTTTAGGCTAATGGTGCACATGGTGTGGGCCCGGGTCGCTTCAGGGAAGGTTTTCAACCTTCTATTAAAGGCCCTCCAGCTGGGGATGCAAAGTCTGCAACCTGGCCAATTCTAGTGGTTGGAATTTCCCTTCTTTTAAGTGGCCAGCCTGGCTGTCAATTACTGTTAACTTGGGGGTGGGACAGGCTGCCCTTCAGTGTAGCTTTTCTCTCTCTCGTGCGCCGCCACCCCCCCCACCACATTCAAAGAAAGCAACACCTCTCAATTCCTGCCTTTGCACCAGCTCTGTCCGTTAAATGGAGATGGAGCTCGTCAGTCTCTCACCCCCCCCCCCACGTTTTTTATTCCCGTTTTCCCAGGAGATCCTGTTCAGCATTCATACAGTGTGCCGTATTTACATAGTGTCATAAAAGATAATGCAGTTATCTCAAGGCGGGGACATCGGAATTTCATATTGGATTAATTTGCAATTTCACATTCAATTAATTACATCAACACTTTGTGTCAGGTTGCATGAACTGCAGTTTAATTAGAAACTAATTTGCTTTCGCCGGGTTCCCGTAACAGTAACATTCACGTGAACGCTATAAATTAATGCTGTTTAAAGGGCAAACTGTGATCCATGCATTTGTTGTTCATAAGTAGTAGTAGTTGTGCATGCCCCCCCCCCAGCCAGTGGTGTCAGCTGGGTGGCCCCTCCAGACACATGGCAGACTCACCTTCCTGTTTTAATCAGGTTGACTGCTGTGTCATTAATGAGCTGGGGGCGGAGTCGTAAGTGATGGGCGTTGCAGGTGCTTGGACACCCTGGTGTGTGTTAAGGCTATATCGGGTGAAAGATAACAGTGGTGGACCCCCCCTCCCAATACAACCCAGGCCAGCTTGGAGCTGCCAGAGCGGTCTGAGGCTGGCCCATCGGCCCACCCACCCCTTCACGCCCAGTGGCCTGCCTTCCCTGGAGCTTTCTCAGCTTATTTTCATCTCTGTCTTACCTGGCGAGATGTGGTCAGACGGGTCGACGGTGTGTTGTCCTCACGTGGCCCCTAATGTAGTGTGTGTGTGTGTGTGTGTGTGTGTGTGTGTGTGTGTGTGTACGTACGTGCTCTTGTGTGTGAGCAAGCCAGTGCTCACATGTCGATATAACGTGCAGCGGCACGCCCCAGAGAACCATTGCCTTTAAGTACGGCATTGTGTGTAATTACACACTTTTAATTAATCGACATGCTTCCCTCGCAGTCGCAGGAATCCCCTTTTGAGGAGAGCAGCCAGCCTCAGTGGGGGTGGCCTGGCGTTTTACTGCTGGGGAGCCGTCTTCATTTGAAAGCGACGCTGTACCTTTAACTCCCAGCCTGGTTGGGGGGGGTCACTTGCAAGGCCCCTCTGAAATGTTGACCCGTGGAGATGTTGTCTCCATCCGTAATTAACTGGAGCCATTAACCACTCGTTACATCAGTGTAAAGGCTGTGTCCAGCCTGCATACAGCGTTCCCATCTGATCGCCTCCATTAATTGACCATCATACCGTTTCATCTCTTTATTGATTTCGCCGCCTGGCCGTTTTCTGTGTTCTCCGTAAAGCTGGGAGATGAATTCATAGGGTGGTTCTGGGGGTCTGCAAGTTGCCACCATAGAGGAGTGTCCTCCCTCCTCGGTGGCTGCACAGCGGGTCACATGTGTTTTGTTTCTTTAATTACATTATTTGTTATCGGTCTGTAAATCTCACGCGTGATGAAATGCGCGCCTGCTGGGCCAGTCCCGGGCTTCCGCAAGGTGTGTTTTGATACTTTTTGCTGACAGCCACTCGCTCACAGATGGAAGGGTGCGTGCCAGAGGCCATCAGGGCGGTGGTGCTAGGCAGCTGGCATTGCCATAGCAACAGTCTCACTGTCTGAGGATGGGGGGGGGGGATGTGACGGGCAGCCTCTTTGTTTGTCGCACCCCCCCCACCCCAGTGTGTCGCCTACTGCCGAGCTGGCCGCTTTTCCCCAAACGCAGTGACAGATGGGGGTGGGGGGTTCTAGGCTTTCCAGACACAGACCAGTCTGCCAGGAGTGTCTGAGAATCCACTGCACCGTGTTAATGAGTCCCCTCTACCAAGTCTCCCCCCCCCCCTCGGTTGGTGATGTCATCACTCTGCCCTAGCACCAGGCTCTCCAAACAGAACACGTTTTCGTTCGGCTGACTTAAGCGTGTTTAACGCTCGCTGGCAGTGCTCCCACTCCCCTTCTGAATGTACCACTGCCTGTTCGGGGGGACTCACCCCCCCCAATTTAGTGCGGTTCCTCACACCCCACTGCTGCCTTTCCTCTTTGATTAACTATTCATCTTTGGAGGCCCGTAATTACGAGTTCGGAGGTGATTTTCTGAGAGTGCTCCAGCCAGATAGTTTAATGGAATTTACAGTATACTCGTTATAATCATTTATTTAATTGCCGCCCTTCAGCTTCAATTAAACTCCTTTGGTTTTTACCGGAAAGGGAGCCGGTGCTTTCCAGGCCCCCCTTTGGGCTCTCAGGTGTACCCTGCCTCCCAAAGTCCTCGAAGCTTTGATGGTGGGGAGGGGAGACGCTACCTGCTCAAGGAGAAAATTAAGCCTTTTAGCAAGGCCTCTTAAACCCCCCCCCCCAACTGTGAGACCAGCAAGGGCCTTTATTGGTCCTCTGATGCACATTCTTGCCATATATCATATATTTCTACCACCAGTTTTTTTGCTCACGCGGCGTTCTCTGATGGCTCCGGCCTAGACGCACGTGTCGTCAACAGTGAATCCATGGTTCCAGATGGCTGGTTTGTTTGGATTGCGTGTGTCGTGGCTTCAGTCTCTACGTGCGCCGGGGCGCCGAATCTCCCGCTCGCAAGGTCGGCTATCTTACAGATCCGGAGATGGAAGGGCAGTTATCTCAGGAGCGATGTAGATCACGCTCCGCCTCGTCTGTAACCAGAACCACTATAGCATTTCATTCGGTGGGGAGCGGTGGAAGAAGCGGTGGGCACATTAGGTCCTCTGACTTGATCATCATCTTTCTGGCTGTCATAAAATGTTAAGAGGATTAGGGTTGTGTTTGGGGACGCCATGATTGAGCTTGGCAAGGAGCAGCTGACGGTGGGATCGCATTGCATGCACCCCCGCCTGCCTCTGACCCAACATCTCCTGATTGGAGTGCGGCCTGTCAGTTCCGATTTTTCCTGGGCCGGGATACACTTAAGCTTAACTGATTTCTTATTGGTTCAAAGAGTAGCAGAGAATTATGGGTCCATCTGCTTCCTGTAATATATTCATATCAGCGGCGAACAATGAGAAGGCTGAAATAGACGAATGAGAAGTTGGGGAGGTGGGGTTTTGGGTGGGGGGGGCGGCAGTATTTTCTGCGCTCTTTGCTTCCACACGCGTCAGGCTGCCTGAGCTGGATTTAATCAGGTGTTGGAGGTGCTGGTTGCAGGTCTCAGTCAGGCTATGTTGATGGACCTGCACTGTGAGTAGTGGAGTGTCATTTTGGGGGCAGCTCGGATGTATGGTTTTTGGTAGACATTGGAGTGTGTGTCATGTCAGCTCCTGCCACATGTGTTTAATCTTGTCGGTATTACTTAAATGAGAATAATAGCCGCACCACAACAAAACCCTCTGAGAGACGAGGTGTGTATGTATTCCTCTGTCTGTGTATATGAAACAGAGTTACACAAAGCTGTGGCGTTACCTAGGGTGACAAAGGTTGGACCCCGCATGGCCAGCCTTCGAAACGTGTACCCGCTGCCTCTGTCCACGGAGCGGCCATCTCCCGCTGGGGGAAATCCTGCGGGGGTTCAGGGACCTCGGTGTAACACGGCCGAGGCCCCTTCCCATCGTGAGGTGGAGCGCTGTGAGGCTAGGAGCAGGAGATGGTTGGCATTAGTTGGGACGCCAGCCCACTCCCTCGAGACCCTCAGCTTTTTTGCTTCGTGCCCATTCTCTCAGCCTCTGGGAATGTGCACCCTGTACTTAGAGATTCCTTTAGGGTTCTGTGTTTCCTAACGTCTGCCTTGCGTCATCCTGCAGCGCCACGACGAATGGCTCTTGCTCTGTTCTGCTTTCATTTTCAGGGTTTAGGAGTGGTTAAGAACCCCTGCATTAGAGGCTGGATTTTTTACTAGTCCGACTTGCTTCCCATGGCCCCAAACTGAAAGGAATTATTCTCTCAGAATTCTGTAACCCAGCATAAGTGTGGTCAAAGCTTCTATGTGTAGCCTGCAGAGTTTGCAGAAGTTCTCATCTGTGCTCCTACTCATCCTCCTCTTTGTTATACTGTTCATAAGCCCCTTGTTCTCATCCTCCTGGGGGGCATTCCAGAAAGCGGGTTTAACATATCCTACCGCTAAACCTGAATTCTGACTGGAGAAAACTGAACGCCCGACTTCAGGATTTATCGATCTATTTGTTTAGCCCCCTTTCTGGAACAGGCCCCTGGTCTCCGTGGGGTTTGTGCAGTAAGCCCCTCTTTGCTGTTTGCCTCTGCAGTGCCAGAATCTGCCAAGCCCAGCCCTCCCCACCCCGCCGACCCCAGCGTGACTCCGCCCACAGTTAACAGCAGTGGCAATGGCAAGCGCGTCCCCTCCAATGTCCAGCAGCAGCAGCAACAGCAACCGACCGCCCCACGCTACCCTCCCCGCGAGGTGCCCCCCCGCTTCCGCCAGCACGAGCACAAGCAGCTGTTGAGGAGGGGTCAGCCACTGCCTGCGGGGACCCTGCTTCTCCCCTCAGGGGCACACTCCCCGCCCCACGGTGCTGGCAAGCGGGTCACAGGTCAGACTCGTCGGCCCGCCCCACCACACACCTGTCCGAAAGGTACAGAATGCAGCGTGACTGTGCCTTTAGCGAGGACGCACAGCGAGCGAGTGTGTCCGTTTGCGCCCTTCTTAGGGGAAAGTTCCGGAGCCCTGCTTCCTCCCAGTGCCCGCCGTAATGAACCGGAACCTTCCCTCGACTGGGTTGCGGAGCCAGTGGCTGTCATTCTGTGGGAGTTTGAAATAAATGGCTGCATTGGGAGAGAGCGATAGGCAGTGTGGTGAATGGTACCCCTAGAGGTCACTCTGCACGGACAGGTCTGCGATAAACACATATTGTGATCTTCCTTCTGTGGCTTGTGTGGGTCGGACCGGCCCAGAATGTCTTCTGCTTTAATGTACATCCCACTGAATAACGCATCTGATGCCAAGCAGGTATGTTTGGCACTGAGAAGCTCACAATTCTGCCATTATCCATATTACTGTTCTCATCCTTATTTGGTGAATGCCAGCTGAGAAAAATGATGCCCAGCTGGGCAGTGTGTCAGATCACCAATTCACCAATTGTCAAGGGGTAAATAAATGTTAAAGTACTGCTGTGTATCGAGTGTACTGTAAACAGTTTAATGTGTTCACATACATTCATTTTAATGTAATTTTCACTCTTCTCTGAAAGACCATCTTCCTCGTTAAGAGACCGCTTGCTCTCCTGAGCTCCTGATGGTCACACAGTGACCTCTGCCGTCATCCTTTTCAAGCGTGACACTTTGCGTGTGTAGAACCGCCCTGGGGGCCAATACGGGTGGGAGAGGGGCCGTGTGATGCATGGGCTTATGTGAAATGGGTATGATTCACTGGGGAGCCAGGCTTCTGGGGGCAGGAAGTAGGGGGGTCCAGGAGGGGATATCCTGAGACTGCTCCAACCCAGCATAATGCCAGTCATCAGATTTGAGGGGGGCCCGTACATGGGGGAAATCTGTACAAAGGTGTTCAGTGTTCCAAAGTACCTCCTGTCCTGCAAAGTCAACACAGGACGTCTGTAGTTTGACAGCTGTCGGTGGTCTCTGTGTCCATGCCCGTATGGGCTTTTAAAAAAAAATTTTCCTCTCTACCCCAACGTTTTAACCCCCTGTGCTCTGTAATTGGTTGCCACTCTTGAACGTAGCAGCCGACTAAAGAGAGATTTTCTCCTCTCTAAGTGCTTTAAAGTGAGCTGTTCAAGAGGGTTGCCATCAGGGACTCAGAGGCTCCCGTGTGAGTGTTTTCCGTAGTGCGAGTGCAATCCAGGGTCCAGTGAGCAGACTCTCACAGTTGGTCACGTGGTGTCAGTCCCCTGTGAGCCTGTCCTGCGTTTTTTGTTTTTTTTTTTTTTTTTTTTTTTTGGTTGGAATGGGTGCATACTGCTGCTGGACATTTGGCCGTTAGCAAGGCTGCTCATCCTTTGCCGGACGTTGATTAAGACACGTTAGGCACTGTCTCCTGTAAGGTGGGACACGACTTTTGCTGGTACGTCCTGGTGAATAGCCTGGTTCGGTGTTTTGTAGTGACAGAAATGCTGTAGTAAACTGGCTTCAATGGGGAAAGAAGCAGGAATGTGAAATGAAAAGCATTCGTGAGGAATGGTTCAAGTTTAATATCATTGGTCTCTAATGTAACGTGACCACATGATCGCGACTCATTTTAGCCAAAGATGTTTGTTGGTACCGTCCATCATTTCTTGTTCACTATGTGGCCAGCTGTGAGGTATGTGAGCACACGTGTTTATGTCTGTTGCAGATGTTATGTTGGGTTAATAGCTGTGTGCGGTCGCTTTGAGAGATGTAAACTGTTTTTATCTAGCTAAGAGTACACAGATGTGGTCAGGGTCATGTAGACCCCTATCCCAGGCAACGCGGGGCACAAGGTTGGGGGATACCCCGAACAGGGTGCATGCCTGTACTCACACAGTCATGTTAAAGTCCCCATTTAGCCTAAATCGCAAGTCTTTGGACTGTGTGAAAAAACCGGAGTATCCACACGAAACCTGAAGAGTATGGGGAGAACACACAGGCTCAACACGCACAGAGCCGAGGCGGCTTTCGAACCCCCAACACCAGAGGTGCTGGACGCCAGTGCTATTCACTGAGTCACCGTGTACCGCTCAGTACCCAGTGTTAAAAAAAAATTCTCATTTTCTTTTTTCTGTGTGGGGGTGGGGGTGCCTCAGACTGTTGATGCTCTCTTTGACTGCCTCCAGACCCAGTCCAGCCTGGCTGTGATGTCAGAGGTGTGCAGCGCACGATCGTTTCAGAAGATTTAACGGTGAACTTGTAAGAGCTGAGCTTGAAGTACCAGTTGCTGCAGTGTGGGGGTTTTTCTCTTTCCATTCGACTAGCGGAAAATTTACTACATGCATGCAGGTTTCCCACTCAGATGTGCATGCCCCCCTCCAGGGGCCTCAGGCTTTGGTGTGCCTCAGTACCTGAAGCAGCGTTGACCTTGATTCTCCCCCCCCCCCCCCCCCCCCCCGCCCCCCCCGGCCGCCCCGCCCGCGCCCGCCCCCCCCCCCCCCCCCGCCCCCGCC
>JAACJT020000075.1:5726148-5745142 GCA_009936485.2 Gymnarchus niloticus
ACAGACACGGCTACATATATGCCGACACACACCGCTCACCGACGCAGGTAGGCGCACACCCCCCGGGGGGTCCTGCGTTTGGTAGACCCCAATTCGGGAGGAAGGGTTGCCCTTCGTTTCCCCCCCCCCCCCCCCCCACGAACCACAGAGAGGTGTTTGTATCCGTGAGTCGCCCACGTTTCTCCCAAGTACGTTTTGTAGCCCTGAGTTGGCATGGCTCCATTTTAGGTGTGCACATGTCTCTGTACCTGCTGTGCGTCCCACTGCGTCTAAAAATAAGTACCAGTGTGTGCCCCCCAACCCCCTTTTCCGTTGGGTGTCGAAAGAACACTTGGCACACACTACCAAAAGACGTTTGTCGAGAGATTAGACGCCCCTTCCACTCCACACACAGATAAACGAGATGAGATAATCGCTCGACAGACTGTGTTCCCCATTCCTTCGCCACGTTGGCTCTCTAGCCCCAGAATTTTGTTTGTAAATCAGCCTCACTCGAGGAATGGGAAGCAAGGCGAGTTCTTGTTGTCGTCCTTCACTAGGAAGGCTTCTCCAACTAACGGCTGTAACCGAGAGCCCATAAAAGCCATAATATACTTCCTTGTGATGCGCAGTCTGTTAGCTGGAAAATTCGAACAGTTCTCTCAAGGCTGCCTCTTTCAGGCCGTGTACCTGAGGAGGAACGTGACAACACTGCTGTTTCTCCATTTGGCTGATAAATGTAATTGACTTTTTTTTTTTTGTAACTGTCATCAAAATAAATTCCCGCTTTCCTAAGATGTGTGTGTGCACTCATGCCTGTGCATTTGGGCGTGTGTGTTGGTTTGCCTGCGGCTCATCCCGGTAGGGGCAGGGTGACACCATGGATTGACGGATGTCCCCCCCGCCATCAGGTCAGACTGAGGCAGCCGAACAAGGAGCTGCTGTTTCTCCAGTATGACCTCGTTCTGGGCAAGTGTTGGACCTGCACTGTTGCCATGACTACCGGCTTGACCACCCCCCCCACCACCACCACCTCACTCGAACCCTCCCATATATGTAAGAGCTATTTCTCCTGTCGTCTGCATACCATTTTCTCTGAATTATCATTTTTCCACTTCCTTAAATGGAAGGAAGTTTTCCATTTTCATTCTGGCGACATGCTTGTACTCTGCGAGGCACGTGTCATGCTCGTCTGAACCGAGTGGCTGACTGGGCACCACGGGGGAGTGGTGCTGCCCGCTTGTTCGATCTTCTTGTTTTGTTCCATTTCGCAAAACTCAAACGAAACATAAGTTGCCAGCGTGACAGACGTTGATTAGTTTTGTGCCACAGAATGTTCTTAACAAGGCAGTTCTCGTCCCATCTTATTGCTGGAGTGGAACCGCGAGCCCCTTGGTATCATTGGCCCTTCTGGGTCCGTGACCACTTTGTCGCCTTTGGGGGAAGGCAGGAAACAAGCGCAGATCCTGACGTTGTCCTGTATTCCCAGCATAGCAGTTCACGTCCTATCCCCTTGGTCAAGAGGGAGGCTGTAGCCAAGCTGATGTTTTCTGGAATGGAAACGAATCAAGGCTTTTGAGCTGGGGAGTCGAAGTTTGTATAACAGGTCAAAGGTCCGATCGGAGTCTTTTAACATTGTTGTGTTTAGATTGAAAAGGGCTGCCGCTGATGTTGTTCTGACTTGGTTTTTTTAAAATAGAAATGGGCTCATTTATAAACAGCACCGCCCTTCAGGTGGGAGGCTGGCACTGCATTTTGCAGCCTTTGCGCCTTCTCATTCCCTCGCTGTCATTTGAGCAGAATAAGGAAAATTGTAGAAAGATGTAGCTTTTCCCCACGTGCTGCTCTCTGCTGCGTCTGTGTGACTCCGCATCCTTCTGTAATTTTTATACAAGGGCCCCAATGCAGAAGCGGGTGGCACCCTCCAATCGTGGTTGTCCATTCTGTTTTTAAATGCGGTGGACGGGGAGTGGCGTGCATGTGTACTTGGTGAATCCCGCCGTGTCCTTCCTGCATAACTCTGCTCAGGGTCGTCTGTCTGCCAGTCAGCTGCTGGTCGCCTCCAGACTGGAGTCTCACACATTTTTCAGTGGTCTTTTGGTGCCCCCGCCACACTGCTTTTACACACCGCAATCCAGTGAAATTCTCTGTGTTTACCCTCCCGAATTAGACCTGCTTCCAACCCCAGTCCAGGCCTGTCCCACGCAAGATGGGAAAGACCCCCTTCTGAGAGTCCTGACAGGAAAAGGAGGGGGGTTATGAAAGGGGGGGGCGGAGAAGGTGGGACCAAGCCGGAGCGGAGTGCAGCCGAGGGGCGGTTGCTTGCTCGCAGAGCTGCAGCTTCTTGGCAACTTTTCAAAATGAGACTCAGATGCCTCGTAGCAGACATATTGAATCCAGGATGGCCGTCGCTGCGTGCAAAACATAGCTTCTGTCAGGATGGTCGGCCGGCACCTCTCCTCAGGTATTATCCCACTCTGCACGAGCCTTTTCTCCTCTAAATCGAGCCCCTCGACTCGCTCTAATTCCTTTAATACTTGGAATCCTCGTCTCGTTGCCGTCCCGCTCTTTGTTTTGTTCGCAGTGCTCAGTTCAGCAGGAACAGAAAAGTCGGTGGGAGGGAGAAAAAATAGGTCCAGCTGCTTGCATGATTAATTTATCGTGCACGCAAGATTTCTTTGTGTTGTTTTTTTTTTTTCCCCCTTTTTTGGTTATTTGCTTTGAGAGGGCATTCAGAACAGAGAGAGTGAGTGAGAGAGTGGGGAATGGCAAGGAAACAGCGGTGCGAGTGAGACGTACGCGGCGGCTCTGAGCTTTTTGGCCACGGTTCAGGTTTGATAAAATGGCGTCTCGAGCTGCAGCTGCGCCGGGAGTGAGGGACGCTGCTGCGTCAGAGCCACTACTGGCCCCTCGCGCGCTCCATCTCGCTCTTAAAGGCACGCACGCCGCAGATGGGGGTGTTCCGAGCGGCCAGGAAGGGGTTTCCAGAAATGAAACCGTGCAAGAGGCGATTCTCAGTGGGAATAGCGACCGGGTGCTGGGCAGACGTCTGGGCAAGATCGTACACTGCCGTCTGGTACTCGGCTGGCCCGTGCGGGTGGCTAGTCGTTCTGGTGACAGAGGGAGGGAGAGGGATGGCTGAGTGAGGGAGTCGGAGACCAAGGTCTGCTGCGGGGCGACGGTTAGTTTTGGACAGTCCCTCGCATTCTTCTGTTCATTAAAGTGCCTGATGTCAGACGGGGGCCGTCTTTGGGATGGAGAAGGGCATTGCGTCTTTGATCCCCGATGCAGAGTGTGTTTGGCTGCTGTGTTTGCGCTCTCTGTTTGCTTATGGGAGGATTCCCCCCGTGTCAGCGATGGCTGAATCACGGATGGAACAAGAGCCATCCCACTCATAGCAAAGGTGGTGTATCCACACTGCCATGTGTTAGCCAGAGGTCCTGGCGTAGCAAAGATGCGTGCAAACAGCTGTGCGGGTGGAGCAGCGCCGCCCTTGGGGTGAAGCGTAAACTTTTTATCCACGGCCATCTCCGAAAGAGCTGCGCTGTGCGACGGATTCAGGAGTTGTGAGCGGCGGCAAGCGAAACAGGCAGTGGATTAAATGGCCTCTGCGATAACGTTGTCTGCTGCGAGGAGATAAGCTCCCTGCCGGGAAAACGTCAGGCTTCAAAGGGTGGACTGGCTCAGATGCGGGTTGTGCAGTGCCTAATGCACATCTAAGAACCGTTGCACGTAGAAGGCCTTTGCTCAGAAGCCTGGTTTTCTTCGTGCCGTAGGTGGGCTCATCAGCTGACAGAAGTAAACATTAGCCTGGGAGGCAGAGACCCTTAACTAGTGGTTTGAGTTTGCTGAATTTTTAATACAAGTACCTGCAGATAAGTCGATGTGCCATTTTGCTATGAGAACAGTCCATGCATGACCCCTGCCTCAGTTACACGTAGTAAATGAGCAAAATGTTTTTGATGCGTAGTACTTTTATTAAAAGAATTCCGAAGTCGGAATTTTGTAATTCAGGATATAGCTAATAAATTTAGTATTTAGGATTCTGAATTTGGGCGGCAACTATTTGAGATTTGCGTTGCATTTCCACGTCGCTTTAGTGTTCTGGGTCCTTTCTGGTCGTCCTGCTGCACTTTCATCCCTGCCAGGAAGCGAAAGGCAAATCTCAAGTGCTCGTCTGAGTCAGCTTCCTGGAAGAAACCATGTCCCTTTTCAGTCGCACATCGCTCCTAGTCAAACACCTCTCAGGGTGCCCGTTGCCATCTTTAAGCATCTCTGGGATTTCCCTTTTCGTTTGGAGGCTGGCTTCATTTGGCTCTCGTTTTGATGTCACTAAAGTTGTAGGTGTCCCCCCCCAGTATACTTTAGCAGCCACAGCTTCAATTACTGGTGCCAGTCAGAGACGTCCGTATGTTTTCTTTAAGCCGAGTATGTCTCGCCCCCCAGCCAGCATGGATTAGGCTCTAGACCCTTGCTCTCTCCTGTCTATGCAGAGTTACTCCACCAGAGTGGCCCAGGAGCCCAGCATGAGAATCCCCCCTGGGGAAACTCCAGCAGCTGTCAGAGCGACGCCAGCACCCCCAGCTGGGATCAAGTGATCATCGAGGAGAGTGACGCCGAGGCGTGGCCTTCCATTGTGCGCGGTGACGGTCACACCCCCCCAGAATGCGGCACGGACGCTGACGCTCCAGCCGACGTCAACAGCAGCACCGGCGGCATCAGCCTGAGCATGGCCACGGGCCACCACTCCAGCAAAACCGGAAGCATGATTTCCGGACAGGGAGGGGCCAGCCGGGGCTGGGGTTCCAGTCCCGCCCACGACGGCAAAGCCGACGGCCTGCCGGTGGGAGGCCGTGGCCAACCCTGCTGGAACTCCTCCTCCAATTTTAACTTGAACCTGAATCCTAACGCCAACCCCGCAGCCTGGCCTGTGCTGGGACACGAAGGGGCCAGCATGGGAGCCAGTGGTCCGGGTGGGAATAACTCTTCGTCCCCCAACCTCTGCAGTCCGGCAGAAGGCCCGCCGGCTCAGGGCGGCAGCGGGAACAGTGGCATGGGTGTCGCCAACGGTAACTTTGCAGGGAACGGCGGTGGCAGCAGCGTCTGGGGTGGCGCGATGTCCCCCGACGTCGTGGAGCCACGCCCATCCCCCCCCACGAATGTGTCTTTCAGCATTGAACCTCAGAACCTTAACACTGATGGACCAAACCACACTAAGAGGGAGCCCCTGAGCCCTATACAGAGCCTGCCGAGCTGGGGAGGCATCTCTGCGGGCATGGGCTCCATTGTCCAGCCTTCCCAGGGGGCCCAGCAGGTTAATGGCGATGGGGCCTCTGTCTGGGCCAACGGGGACAACAAGGCACCCAGCGGCAAGGATTCCTCCTGGGACTCTGCGGCCAGCAACACTCCAGGCCTCCTCAACACCTGGGGGCGCAATGGCAATGGGGGCTCGGCGAGCAGCGCCTGGGGGCGCTCAGTAAGCGGTGACTGGGGCAAGCATTCTGGCGAGGCCAAAGGATGGGAATCGGCTAACACCTCACCCCAGGAGCAGCCCAACTCCTGGGCCTGCCCTACCAACGCTCCCGCCAGCGAGGGCAGCAGTGATAGTCTGGAGGGGCGCTCTCGCCGGAAGGAGAGGTCGTCCAGCACAGACACCGTGCCCCCTCTGCCGCGTCAGGATCTGGACCCTCGAGTGCTGTGCAACACCGGCTGGGGCCAGGTTCCGGTGCGGCAGCACACTGCCTGGGAATTGGAGGAGGCCTCACGGGCCAACCACAAGAGTGACATGGGAACCGAGGCCTGGTGCTCTTCCCCTGCAGCCCAAGAGGGCACCACTCAGAGGCCCGAATCGGGTGGGAAGAATGAGGGCTCCAGCACCACAGCTGTCTCAGGATGGGGTGTACCTGCTCCGTCCTCCGGACAGCCCAGCTCTGGCTGGGGCGAGCAGCCGACTAGCAAGAAGGCTGCCAACGGGTCTGGCAGCTGGGGTGAACCTCACTCTGGAGGCCCCAGTTCCAGCAACCCCAAAAACGCGCAGTCCTGGGGCACTGAAGAGAAATCCTCTAACTGGGATGACCCTCCAGCCAAGGCCAAGGCGCAGGGTTGGGGCGAAGTCCCAAAATCCTCCCAGGGCTGGGGTAACGGAGCTGGAAGTGGGAGCGGTAACAGCGGAGATTGGGGAGAGTCCAGTGATGGTAAGAAGAATGGCACTGGGAGCTCCTCCTGGGACGGAGATGGCGGTGGCTGGAAAGAGAGCTCCCGAAACTGGGGAAAGTCTCCCCCTGGCGTTGGGGGGGGGTGGGGGGATACACAGCGCCCCTGTCCTTCCACGCAAGGGTGGGGTGGCGCAAAGCCCCTGGAAAATGCTAATGGAAATGGTGGAGGGAATGGAGGGAACATAGGTTCCTGGGGTGGGCCAAACTCCGTAAAGCAGTCTGGGCCCAGCTGGGGTGGGGGGAGCGGGACAGGAGTGGGTGGGAATGGGGTAGCAAAGCAGGAGCCCAGTGGGGAGCCCACTGGTTGGGAGGAGCCCTCCCCTCCCTCCATCCGCCGCAAAATGGAGATCGATGATGGCACCTCGACGTGGGGCGACCCGAGCACTTACAACAAGACCGTCAACATGTGGGACAGGAACAACCCAGTGACCCAGAGCAACCCTCCATCCGGGGCTGGCACCCAGCACCACCATGGGCAGCACCACCAGAGCCACGCCCACGGCGGCCCCAGCGGTGGTGGTGGTTCACCGAATGCGGCACCCCTTCACCAGCCAGGAGCAGCCCAGAGCAGACCCCCAGTCGCAGCACCCGGTAAGCGATATTCCATCCAAAATGTTTGCCTTCCCGATGAGGCGCCCATAACCCTAAGCATCTAGCAGGCTGCAGAAACTGCATCCCCACAGCTTCTCAGCGTTCCTTCACTGGTTTTGTGCTGCTTTAAATGGCAGAGTAAGTGCCCGCCCATAATAGTGGAAACACGCCTTGTGGTGGTATTAACTTTACAGGAACTAAGGTACAGTAGCTGTAGCCCCATTTTCATTAAGTAGCCTTCCTTCCGAAATGGCGATCCACAGAGTGAAGGATAGCAATGGGAGACGTGAAGCCTACAGACCTCAATTCCGGTTAGATTACCGCTTGCCTGGTTTAGTCCACATCCCCCTGTGCTCTTCATTGGGTCCCAGCAGTGAGTCACCGAGCTTGGTGATTCATCTCGGCTCATTGCTCTTCATTAGTCTGTGGTGCGTTTTGGGTAATGTGCTTAGCTTAGCAGCAGAGTCGTCGGGCACAGGTATGTACCGTACTTTGGTGCTCTGTGATGGCCACCTGGACTAAAGAGTCATCTTGCCACGGTGAGGGGAAAGCGCTGCAAGATTCCTTCTCGAATCCTCCTCGAAACTCTCCATAAAGGGTGTAGGAGTGTCTGAAGCCTCTGTGGAATGCTCCTTCCAACCTGCCTGAGAAAGTGGTCAGTTACCGCAGGCCTAGGGCTCTGGAGTAAATGTGTCATCGTGGCAGGCGGCCGTCTGATGGTGCCTGGAAACTGCTGCGCTTGAAGAGCACTACCGCCACCTGGTGTCTTCCCTAGCACGCAGCGCTAGCAGGGAGAGGGTTGGTCCTGGCACTTATGCTGCTGTGTGACTGGCCAACTGGTACTAGGATGGGCCAAGAGTTAAACTGAGATGGCTGGTGTTCTCTTTGGCTGGGCAAAACCTTTTTGGTCAGTGTATCTGATCCGCCTCCCCATGTATACTCTGTGTGTAATTAATTCTGGGTGAACCATAAACGTGTGTTAATTGAGCAAAGCCGCAGGGAGATGGTGGTTAGAGGCTTGCAGGCTTTTCTAAAAATGGGTGTCGTGTCTTCATCAGGCTGGGGAGAGCTATCCGGTGTCCAGTCCAAGCCGGATGCATCGTGGGCCGAACCCGCCTCCCCGGCTACCACGGTGGACAACGGAACGTCGGCCTGGGGCAAACCTCCCAGTGGCTGTGGGGGCTGGGGTGACAGTGGGCATGAACCCACAAGGCCCTACGGTCGAAGTACTGCGGGGTCAGCCTCCTGCAAATCAGGTAATGGTCTGACAGCTCTGTCTGGCAACCAACTTACAGCTCAAAAAATGCATTTCTCTAATTGAAACAAGACAATTCCAATAGAAGTGTCATAGTAATATGAATTAAGAAATAATTAAATAATAATACAACAATTATTGTATTCTGTTCCATTTTATTACTGGGTTTGTTTTCCAGAATGTCCCACTTGGGATCATCCGTCTATGTCGTTCCTGAGCTGGTCATTTTATTGTACTTTAGTGACATCTACTGGCTAGATTGTGCTACTGCACTCTTGGCACCATGGAGGTTCAGTATCTCATCTGAGTCGCTGTTCCCTCCAGCACCGAAATCTATGCAAGAAGGCTGGGGAGGCAGTGGAGACGACTTGGGTGTGTCTTCAGGTCAGTGGGAGCACGACGACGGTGATGTCTGGAATAGCACCGCCTCGCAGGAGAGCAACTCCTCCTGCAACTCCTGGGGCAACCCCCCAAAGAAGGGACCGCAAAAGGTAAGATTATGCCTTTTATCTGCCTGGGATTAGCTCACAGATCAGTGCATATGCTTAACATTCTGTAGCCAAAAGCCTGTTAACCCTAGTAAAGAGATGCAATGTAAAAATGTGTTCTGTGGTGCTGTCTGTGCTCTTGGCTGACCTGTCCCCCCCGCTCGTGAAGGGGAAGGTGGCCAGCAAGCAGGATGACACCTGGATCATGACCCACCTGGTGAAACAACTCACAGACATGGGCTTCCCGGTGAGTTGGGCTGTTGGCGCCGCCCCACTGGCTATGATGGGCTGTGCATCATGTGCAGCTCTGCTCAGAAAGGCTTCAGTCTGGTTTTTGTTAACCAGTCAATACTTTTAATAATAAAAAGAGTAATGCATTTGATTTTAAAGGTGCTTTCCAAAACGCACCATACAATCCAGACCAAAAATAAAATAGAACCAAGGATAATCTATACAGCAACAATTAAAATAATTAAGAACAGTAATTTGAAAACCAACTATGCGAAGAACGTGAGTGAGTATGCTTGTTTGAACCGATAGCTTTTGAGATGTGATTTGTATAGAGAAAAGCTGTCTAGTTGAGTGTGCAGGAGGAGGGACTGAAAAGCAACTGAAAGCCCTGTCACCCAATGAACTGAGTCGTGTCAGATGCGTGGAAAGTAAGGTGGCCGAAGAAGAACATAATGAACGAGAGGGAGTGTAGACATGGAGTACATCAGAGATTAAGATTTTTAAAAGTGAGAAGAAGGATTTTAAAAGTAATCCTGTATTGTACTGGAAGCCAGTGAAGCTGAATGAGAATGGGGGTGATATGGTCGCTGTGCTTAAAACTCTGCTGCCCGCATTATTGAATGAGGAGTTTGAGCCTGTGGAGGAGTTTACTTTGAGCATGTCTGCAGAAATTAAGTTTGGTGTTAAATGGTCAAACGTTTTAATAGCTGGCTTTTCTGTGCGCTGGTTTTTGAGAAGACTAACCAGAGACCTGGTTATAGTTAGCATGGGGTGCTGACCGCTGTCCGTCCCTTATGTCCAGAGAGATCCAGCAGAAGAAGCTCTGAAGAGTAACAACATGAATCTCGACCAGGCCATGAGTGAGCATCAGACTTCTGGCTTCCCCTCAAATTATGGACATTTTTCAGGCAACACCTCCTCCAGCACATGTAACCTTTTGTGGTTTTTTTTTTTTTGTACAGGCGCTTTGTTGGAAAAGAAGACCGAACTGGACAAACGGGGGATGGGAATTAATGACTACAACAACGGCCTGGTTAGCAAGCCGCTGGGTTGCAGGCCCTCGGCCATCCCCAAAGAGTCCTCCTCAGACCGTGCCCCCTTCTTGGAAAAGGCACGTCTACCCCATGACGAGTTCTCTGCTCTGCTTCCCTGTCAGATAAGGCCCCCTTCCTGGGAGACGGCCGATTGCTCGTCCTCCTTCTTGGTCTCTAGTTCGCTCTTTAAAAGCCCTACATGCTATAAATTCTCTTATTGTAAAACGTTAAACATTTGGAGTTCAGCTGTCAGTCTGTAGATAATACAGCTGTCTGTGACTGACTAAATTTGTAATTTTATTTATTTACTGCATTATTGGGGGGGGTATTGTGGTGATTTATTTTTAAAAGGCTGCTGGGCAATAAATGAACCCCCCCGGCATCAATAGTTTGTGGTGGTGTTGTGTAGCTTGCAGCTGCCACACTTCAAAGTGTGTTGCTCGGTCTTTTAATACTTCTCCTAGGTAAGCATAAATGTACAGTATTACAGCATGTTACAGGGTTAAGCCTCTGAGCATATTTGCGTAGTAAAGATGACCACGAAATGTCTCTGCTTTAGATGCTCCTGTTTTTCCCCTCACAGCTGGTGAGCCCACGGGCCTCCGGGTCGTTACCCTGGCACCAGCACCTCTCTGTTCAGTGCCACTCTCATGCCGCATATGACCTTTGCCCCCTCTGCAGGACGGCGGCCTGGCAGAAGATGCCCAAACCTCACCGTTTATGCCTTCTCCCAGCCTGAAGCTCCCACTGTCCAGCAGTACCCTCCCAAGCCAGGTCATGGGGGGAGTCTCCTCTGGGCTGGCCATGCAAAACTTGAACAACAGACAGGTGAGCCGTAAAGGGGGGTTGCCAGATGTGATGGCTGTGATTCAGTGGGATTTTGTAGTCTACGCTGTAGGGTCACGTTGGGTTTGAGTAGAAGTTGTAATTCATACTTGATCCTGTAGGTGGTGCTGTGAGACTGCAAAAGCGAACTGCTTGTAATTCTGGGAAGGCTGTGGTCTGTACTGGAGGGAATGCTGTGCTTGCAGATTGTGCAGTTATAAAGTTTTGCTTCCGTGACTTAATGGAATATATGTATATATGGGTGGTGTTTTGCCTGTGATTGGTTCTGGTTTCAGCAGCAAGAGGCATGTAGCATGTAAAAGGGGTAGTGAGGTTCATCTGAGCAGAACCGAAAAGGGTGTCACCTCGTGACTTCTCTAGCTGTTAAGTGGGGGGGGGGGGGATTCGACATCACGTCTCCAGCCATTGCGGTTGAGCGTGGCACTGATTCCATGATATCTGCAGCTCCTAATGTGTCATATGCTACCGGTCAAAAGTTTTATGCACACACTAAGATTTTGTATATTTTCAGTGTTACTCGCATAATTTTCATAAAAAAGCCTAGACACTCAGTGTTTATGTAGTCATGTTTTTGCAAACCACGAAGTTCAACTCCAGCCCAAAGGAGATTTATGAATACTATAATGTAATAAACATAATAAACCATAATAACTATAAACCATGTCCCCGGAGTGTTGGAATGAACTTACAGAGCAATATTTAATGTCCCTTGAAAGAATGCCTCGAATTCGCTCTGCTGTTGTAGCTGCTAGAGGAGGCTACTTTGATGAAGCAAAGATATGACCAATTTTCTTGCTAATGAAGGTATTTGAAGGACGGTAAACGTGAACGTCTTATTTTTTAGCAATGAATACCGAGTGTCTAGAATTTCTTGTGAAAATTGTGAGAGTAACATTGAAACTGTAGGAAATCTTAGTGTGTGTAAAACCAATATGACTGGTAGCGTACATCAGAACACGGGTGACACGTTAACGTTTCACACCAACCATGCTGCCTCCACCCTTGCAGATGCAGAGCGGAATGTTTGGCAGTGGTGGAGCAGCACAAACCCGGGCCCTCCAGGCACCGCAGCCGCCGCAGGCTCCGCCCACTCAGCCGTCAGTGCCGCCTCTCAACTCCTCCCAGCCTAATCTCCGTGCTCAAGTGCCTCAGTTTCTCTCCCCTCAGGTTAGCCTCAGCCAAATGTCATTCGAAGCGGGGGGGTGCAGATGGGGGCTGTGTGTTGAAGCACGCTGTGGTAGCTCGTGATGGTGAACGGCACAACTGCTCCCTTCATCTGTCTGTATGTCGTGTTTATAAAGATTGTGGTTCATGGTTTTTTGGTGTTTTTTTTTTTTTTGCTAGGTTCAAGCACAACTCTTGCAGTTTGCAGCAAAAAACATTGGTCTCAATCCTGCACTTTTAACCTCACCAATAAACCCTCAACAGATGACTCTGTTGTACCAACTACAGCAGCTGCAGATGGTGAGATATACTCGCTGACATTTCCCCCCCGGTCTGCTCTCGGGGGTGTTACACTGACAGCCCGCTCCTCACCCCGCAGGCATACCAGCGTTTACAGATCCAGCAGCAGATGATGCAGGCACAGCGCAATGTCTCCGGACCCCTCAGACAACAAGAGCAGCAAGTGAGTCTCCACCCTTCTCATATGCCCACCGTCAGCTGACTTTGTACTCCTGCTTGCGAGGGGGGTCTCGCTGTGGGCATCTATAGGAAGCCCCTTTGGGGTGAATTATCTGCCCGTCTTGTCCTGGATGCCGGCAGACCCCGGGGAAGGGTGCTGCTGGGAGGCTGTTCCCTCGCCGTCCCGCCGTAACCCCTCCTCTGTCTCCCAGCCCTCGTGCAGCCGGGTCACCGGTGCGCCCTCTGTTGCCACAGGTTGCACGTACAATCAATAACATGCAGCAGCAGATCCAGCAGCATCAGCGTCAGCTAGCTCAGGCCCTGCTCACCAAGCAGCAGCAGGTGCCACCTCCCCCTCACACGGGCCTGCACCCCAGCACCGCTAAATCAGCTCTGGATGGCTTCCCGGGCCACCCTCCGGCTCCGGGCCTCTCCGACCTGCAGACCAAAGAGCCGCAGTCGTCTCCCAGCTCCTACACCCCCTACCAGCTCTGTGAGTGCCAAATTCCTTATTTGCCTGGCGTCTCGGTCTCCTCCGCCAGGCTTCCGCTGATCTGCGTGTTTTTCTTTTGCACACCCCGCCACCCCCTCCAGCTGGACTGAACACCAATATGAATGTAAACTGCATGGAGGTGGGCGGGCCACCCATGAAGGAGTCTCCTCAGCCTCAGTCCCGTCTCTCCCAGTGGACACACCCCAACTCCATGGAGAATTTGACAGGCAACCCCAGCCACCTGGAGGCCAACCTCAACAAGCACGGTACGAGTGGCGGCAGATAGGCCAAGATGCCTCTGTGAGCGGGCGTGTCTGTAAGATGCGGTTGATGCAACTCGTGGTAGCTTGTTTCTTCCCTTTGCCACCCATGTTGCGCTCTGCAATGGTTTCGCCATGTCCTCGCCTGGCGGGAATTGTGAAATGTGCTTGAGTGAGCCGACGGCTCTGCCCAAGTCAGGTTTTTTGGGCCTCATTGACGTCTCGGACAACCACCACACATCCTACCATAAGCTGGGATGTGCCAGTTCGATATTCAGTATCCATATTGGTCCAATACTGGTTAAAAACACTACATTGGCACATCTCACTAGCATTGCCGATCCAGCATATCGTTTGGCAATCCTTTAGGGGATCCAGCATTTGTTTTGCAGTTACGAATGGCTTAAAAGTATAAGCAGCAACAAAAAGATCAACATCGCCGGATATTTATGCTTGTGTTGTTTCTATCGGAGGTGGGAAAAATGCTTCCCCGGTAACAACGTGCCCAGCTGGGACAGTCCCCGAGGTGCTGATAGGATGCAGTTCCTCGCTGGCCCTGGCCTGCATGCACCCTCTCACTTTCCATCCACCCTTTTCTGCCTGTCATGTTGACTGACTCACTGTTTTGTTGTGCAGAGACAGCACATCTCTCTCTGGGATCTTTTTTTTGGGGGTTTCATTTGTATGGTATGTATTTTTCCATTCTCTCAGATTCACTGGGCCTGTAAACATCACCTCTTTTTCCTAGTTTGGGCTTCTTGTTCCTGCCTCAGCCCCTTCCCCATTTATGCCCCAGGCTAAAAGCAGTGGGGTAGGGTGCGTTTGACCTTGAAGGGCTTTCCCTGCATTTGTGAAACTTTCTGGCGGCGTGTTTTTCTGTAGGTTAAGAGGTTCTTTTGCCGTTTACCTGCCCTTCGGTTTGGAACTGAGGTTTCCTTAGCACCGGCTTTTCCTAGCAATGGGTTGTGGGACCTCAGACCAACCTACGTACTTCCTGTCCACCAAAGCAGGTGCCAACCTGGGCCATCCCAGCAAGCCTCCCTTGGATGATTCCTACAGTCCCTACAATCTGATGCCCAGCTCAGAGTCTCCAGCCAGCCCATTGGTGCCCCCGGATAGCTGGGGACAGGCGAAGACCACCAGCGATAAGATCTCCAACGGCGCAAACATCAACTGGCCCCCGGGTGAGTGGCGCGGTTGTGGAGGCGTTTGTTAAATGAATGGGGAATTCCACCGGAGGCCATGAGTCACCATAACTCTCCGTACCAGACAGCGTCCCTTATACAATCGTGTCATGTGCACGGTAGACTGAAAACCCGCCTGTATTATAAACTTCTCCCCGTGACTGTGTCATCAGAGACAGACACCATGTGCCTCCTGTCAGGCCACTTAAACATCCTGACAACATCGCGTGACACAGAGTGGCCACCTCCCCCCCTTTCAGCGTATGTTTTGAAACTGTAGGTTTTTAATTTTTTTTTTTTTTTTCCCTCCCCCCTTTAAGAGTAATGTTGATTTGTGGGTGTTCTAGATTTGTCGGCTACAGCCCCTGACACAGACTGCTGCCAAAACAAGCACATCTGCACTGTAAACTGTGTGCAAAATTCTCAAAGGTTGCTCAGGTTCCCCACACAGATCTGCCCTCTTCTGAGGGTCTCATTTCAGAGTCAAATCAGTAGTTCTGGCCTTTTCTGACAATCTTCCCGCAAAATTCACTTGTATGCCTTTTAGTGGTCTGATTCTGGGGGCTTGCGCTGAGTTTGAAGCCCCTCTGTTCCTCGTGACCCCGCAGAGTTCTGCCCAGGGGTGCCCTGGAAGGGGCTGCAAAACATCGACCCGGAGACGGACCCCAATATGACTCCCGGGAGCGTGCTGAGTGGGCCCACCATCAACACCAACATCCAGGACGTGAACCGCTTCCTGCTGAGAGACCGGAACGGAGGTGGGTCGCAGCCCCTGCTGCTCAGCATGCTGACTCCCCTGCCCCCGATACTCTGGACGGCACCCATCTGGCACCTTGAGCCCCCTCTTCATTTCTTGATATGACTGGTATCTTCATAGTGACTCTTCCCAAATCATTCAGTATGAAATGTACAGTATGTTTATGCATATACTGTACAATGCAATAACATGCACCCACGTGAGTGCAAGAGCACCTTTGGCTGCCTGGGTATCCTTAGTGGGGTCTTTGGTGCCACCCCTCTAATGGTCTGATGTGACGTTTTACTGCAGGAAATTTCCAGTAAATGCAACATTGTACACCCTAAGCCATAGCGTGAATATCTCGTGCAAAATGTGACGTGACGATAAGACAAAAGTCGCAGTCGTGTTTTTGGTCTGATGTGAACGTCATTTGTGGTTACTGAGGCCCCGAGGCAGGTTAGTCACGGCTGGTGTAAGAGCTGAATGACCACAGTGTCATGCGATGGTCATTTGTGCTACAGGCAGCAATGTGCCCCACCACCTCCTCTGTCAAATACAATTGTTCCACTCCTCCCCTCTGAAGGCGTCTGCGCGGTTCCCTGAGATGTCACAGGAGCGGAGCTTTTCTGTTCTCTGTTGGGATGTCACATGGGTCGACCAAGCTCAGCTAAGCAAGAGGATGTGGGTCTTGGAAGAGGCTTCTAGACTGCCTGTCAGCTGGCAGGCCCTGTTTTGAAGTGCAAGAATGTGCAGGAAAAAAAAACAAATTCATCGAGAAAATGAGTGGGGACCATTTTCAGTTGATTTCCGTTCACTGAGGGAGTGGAATAACTAGCACTGAGCGGCACACCCTGACCCCCATCGGGTCGGGTCAGGCCAACTGGCAGACCCTCTGACCCTAGCCACGCACACACTTGAATCTTTAACCTTCTGGAGACCTTCCATTCGTTTCTACCCTAATCCTTACCCAGCCTTAACCTTAACCATAAGTAACTCAAAATACAAAACTCTTGGCTCTCTTGGTTTTCTGATTGCATTCACAAAATTTTATAAAATTGAGTTTTCCTTTGAGGACACACATGGTAAAAATGTCAGGTTTTTATTACGTCTTGGGGGCATTTGTCCTCACAACAAATTATAAATATGGTACAAACACACACACAGGCAGGGGACCAACAGCTCATGTCCTTTCTGCTTTCCCGCAGGCAAGCTCTCAGACAGGAAGACCACCTGGTCTCCCGGGCCCAGCTCCCACACACAGGCCTCCTTGTCCCATGACCTATGGAAGGTGCCCCCAGGTCCCCGCAGCACCACCGCCCCATCCCGGCCTCCGCCCGGTCTGACCAATGCCAAGCCCACCTGGGGAGGCGGCACACTGGGCCTGGTGCCCGGCTGGGGCAGCTCCTATTCTTCAGGTATGTCAAGATGGTGGTGGGCCTGTCAGTTGGGAGGCTTGATCCAGGGCGTCGGCACGTGGCAGTTTACCCGGCAGCGAGCAGGAGGGGGGAGAGCTGCGGTCTGCCGCATTTGCCGGCATCACCAACTGACATTTCAAGGTTTACGCTTACAGAGCTTGGGCGTTGTCTCGGAGCTCCTTGCTGTTTCAACAGCCCGTTTCGAAGTGTGGCGGTACGCCACAGTACGTGCCGCTGAACTCGCCGTGACCTCGCTGCCTGCGTTTGGCCTCTTCCTCACCCCACCTCCCTCTCTCTGCTTCTACATCAGGTGGCACCACCTGGAGCCCAGAGAGCTCCACCAGGACCAGCAGCTGGCTCGTGCTGAGGAATCTCACGCCCCAGGTGTGTACTGTGGGACCCCTAAGATGTGTAGCCGTGACATTTTCACATTGCAGGTGATAGGTTAGGAATCAGTTTTGCCTTTAGGCAGGTTGTCGGAAACTTCAAGTGTCTCCCTCTCTCTGTGCATACCTTTCATTTCTCTCTCTCTCTCTCTCTCTCTCTCTCTCGCTCGCTCTCTCTCTCTCTCTCATGTCTCCGCACAGATCGACGGCTCTACATTGCGGACCCTCTGCATGCAGCACGGCCCCCTCATCACATTCCACCTCAGCCTGACCCAGGGCAACGCCGTGGTGCGATACAGCTCGAAGGAGGAGGCTGCCAAGGCACAGAAGTCCCTGCACATGTAGGTCACCACCCTCACCCCCTCTAGAGTGACACTCGGGACCCATTGACCCTGTCCCAATCAGATATGCAAGGTTCCTTCCTGTTTCATACACACTTCTACTTACAACATGTTTGTTGGCTGTGGCTGAAAGGTCTGGAAAATTCTGCAGCCAGGTCTGCTGTCTAGGCAACTGAAGTTCTCAACCACAAACTCACCATTATAGTAAAATGGTCATATCTGTGGAAATTGTATCAGGCCCATCCACTACATTGTGTCTTAAGTAGAATGTCAGGTGTGACTCATCACTTCTTTCCACCCAGGTGCGTGCTGGGAAATACCACCATCCTGGCCGAGTTTGCTGGGGAGGAGGAGGTCAACCGATTTTTTGCACAAGGTCAGTCTCTCACACCCACCACCAGCTGGCAGGCCAACCAGGGCACCAATCAGACGCGGCTGGGGGGGGCCGGAGCCTCACACGCCATGGGCCACTGGAACTCCGGCAATATTGGAGGTGGAGCCAAAGCCAGCAGTGACCTGCTGTGGGGAGGGGTGCAGCAGTACTCTGGCCTATGGGGACCACCGAGCGGCGAAGACGGCAGGGTCATTGGGAGCCCGACCCCAATCAACACGCTGCTCCCTGGAGACCTGCTTAGTGGCGAGTCCATGTAGAGAGGTGGATCCCCGAATGAGCCGACACAACGCTGGAAACGGAGGGAAGTCGCAACGAAGCCGATAATCACTGGGCCTGTGAGTCAGAAAGCTGAGAGGATTCACCCACGGCTGCTTCCCTGCCCTCCTTTTTTTTTTTTTTTTTCCCCATTTTATTTTCTTTTTTAAACTGTTTAAGCCTATGTCTGAAAGGAGAAGCGAAATGACGTGCTCCCCTCCTCGATTTTTACCATCGTGTGAAGTGTTTTTTTCAAAGTGATGTAACAAAGCTGCCATTGCAGGCTTCACTGAGGCCACATTAGACTTGTGACCCCCCAAGTCCTGCCCCTCACACACACACACACACACACACACACACATACATATAAATGGATGCTGTCCTGCAGAACTACATCATTCCAAGCATGGCTAAGGCCAGTGGAATGGCTGTAGAACTACAGTGTTTTTTTTTTTTTTTTTTTTAAATTTGAATTTTTTTTTCTTCTCGTTTGGTTGGTTTGTTTGTTTTGGCACTAAGTAACATTAGCCTTAACTGCTCTTAAGTCCAGGTCGTCTACATGCTTTTTAATTACTGAAGAAACAAATGGAGAATTGCACAGTCCCATTTCTGAGCCATCGAATGGAGCAGAGAACAGCGGCAAACGGCGGACTTGGCCTGCTATCATCACGTCATTTCTTAAAGGGATTTACACTGCTGTGTTACTCTTGTATACGTACAGATATATATTATATACAGGCTGTTTTTTTATATCTATTGGAACATAAGCTGAGAGAATAATATTCCGAACATTTGGATCTGCTTGAGTGTGTGTGTGTGTGTGTGTGTGTGTGTACGTACTCTACAGAACTGTAAGAAACACTTCTTGACCCATACAGCGACTTGTTGAAGGATTACCCGCTTTTCAGAATTCCTATTTTTTAATAGTCTCGTCTTGTTTTTTTATTATGAATTTTCCTCCTCCTGATCCATTGGTGACCTCAGCCATGCGGTCGCATCACCTGCCGCCATGTGACGACGTGCAATACAAACCGCAGGCTTTCTTCCCTGCACCAGTGCAGTCAGCGGAACCCCACAAGATGGCCACTTTAGTTTTTTTTTTTTTTTTTTTTTTAATTCTCTTCCCCATTTGCTTAGTTCTTCATTGTTGTTTTCTCTGGACTACAGATAGCTCACCTACCCTGGGCAGCACCAATGAGATGGGGGTGGGGGGCACAGGGGGCCTGGCATCATACCAAATAGGTGTTTCTTATAATGCAGTAAAC
>JAACJT020000075.1:5745242-5760061 GCA_009936485.2 Gymnarchus niloticus
CAAGACAAAAACCTGTTGCGTTCGGTGGCTTTTTTTTGGGGGGGGAGGGGGCAAGACCCCCCCTTCCCCCCATCCCGTGGAAGCCTTTGTGCCCATGTGGTGAACCTGCCCCCCCCCCCCTTTTTTTTTCTTTCCCTCCCCTGTTTTCCTTTAAACTTGGGGCCCTTTTAGTGTGTGGAAGTGCTGTGCGCGGTGAGACTGTGCTCCAGACAGAGGCAGACACAGGCATTCTCTCACTGCTCCAGTGCTCCCAGCTTAGGCACTTTGATACTGTGGCTCGTGCAGAGAGAGGCGGCTGCGTCTGGCACACACGGGTAGCACCTCAATCATTTCAGATAGTCTTGCTGTCAGCACAGACGTGTCAGAGAGGATGTTTCCTAGAAGGGGGCCTGGCCTATGGCCTTGGCTTATCCTGGGGACATTTTTTTTTTTATACCAAAAAGAAAGGTTTTATTCTGATTTTTATGAGGTTTGACGAAAAAAAAAATATATATTAAAAGAATGGTAATGTATGGGCTCCAGACTGAAGTGTTTCTGGCCTGCAAGCCTTTTCATCCAAAGTGGCTTGTTGCATCACCTGTCGGAAGCCAAATGCAGACTTTTCCTGGGATGCTCTGATGTCCTGTTGATTCGCTCCCTGATCAGAGCAGAGTTTTCAGAACTGTACGTTTCCTGAAACTCAAGTCCATTTTGGGTCCACCAACTCATGCACATCTTTTGGGGGGGGGGTGTAACATTCAGGAATTAATTTGTGTAACAGTCTTAACGGTCGTGAGGTGGGCTTTGAGAGTCTATATCCTGCATGATGTTAGCGAGTCGGCACGCCCCTGTATAGGGATCCACGCCGCTCCAGGCCTGAGAGGACCCCCCCCCCCCAAGCTGCACATAGCACCACCCTCCATTCTGCTGTTATCGCCACTGGACTCTGGTAGCGTATTTTCCTCTGCAACGCATCATTAAGGATGGGATGCTGCTGGGACATGGATAGAGTAAAAATGCTTCTTTAAAGGGCCTGGTTTGAATATGCACACTCTGGTTTGTTTGTAAGGTGGTGCGTTTTCTTTTAACTTGGTCAGCTTAACTCCTCTCCTTGTCCAACTCCAGCCCTGTTTTTGTTTTAATTGTACAGATATTTCCCAGAAGAGAAAAGATCATAAACATATCAAAACTATATACAAAAAACAAATACTTGAATCAATAAACGCCAATAATGTAATGTGAAAACATTTTGTAATGATTTTGTCCAACTCGTACACTTCCAAGCTTTTTGATGGACACCAGTTTGAAGTTTAAAAAAAAAGGTAATTTAAGAATCTTTAGGGAAAAATTGCAAAGCAACATTTGTTGTATGTCTGTATGTTGTAAGTGTTTGCACAGCGTTTGTGTATTGTTGGTACTACAGGCTGTATGTCTGTATGTTCTGCTCACTGTTTTTTTTTTTTTTTTAATCCTTTTGCTTTTGTCAAAATGTCAAATCATGATGGCTGTTATTTTCTTATTAGCGTCCAACGTTGCACTGAGTGTCCGCCACCCCTCAATCAACTAATCGTACAAAGTGAGACAAAGTATTGAGGGGAGATGACGACAATTCACGTGTAAATGTTTACTCAAGGACTTCATGGGGGAAAAAAAAGAACTTTTGTTAATCTGTAAGATGTTTATCTACCTTTAGAGTGGCTTTTTGTGGAATAATCCAGCAGAGGATTATGAGTATTGCACCTTTTTCTTTTTAAGGTTTAAAAAAAAAAAAAAAAAAAAAAAAAAAAAAAAAAAAACACAAAAAAAAAAAAAAACTGTGGCCATAGGTTGTGGAAGTAGTAGAGTTGTCCGTCTTCGCTCCAGGAGTGAAGGACTGGAAAACCATGTGGAGGTCAGTTTATCGTCAGACTCGTTTCAGAGGTGCCTACCATTTGTTTCTTTTTTTCTTGTCATCTTTTTTTCCCCAATTTGCAAGGCCACCTGTCGTTTACAAACATTTCTATATTCTGAAGTTCAAGGGAAAAAAAGGAATTTACAATGGGAATGTCATAAAAACAATGGACTGTTTTTTTTTTCTTCCATCAAAGGAAAAAAAAAAACTACATAATGAAGACATGCTATTTTGAGAACTCTGGGATCGATCAGTGTTTTGTTGTACTTTTTTTTTTTTATGGACCGTGTTCATTTGTTTCATTTCAATGTTAAAAAGACAATTTGCTCTCTCTGTCTTGCACACACACACACTCCCACATACCCGCACTCAAAAAGTGGAGGCCTCAGGAAAGACCAGGTTCCAGAGTCAATATTCCACGCCATTTTAATGAACATTTTTATGGGGGTTAAAAAAATAATAATAATAATAATAATGGGGGAAAACAACTCCAAGCACTGAAGGTTATGGATTTCAGAAGAGGAAAAAAGAAAAAACTTTGTTTCTAAATCCGTAGCAGTAACATATTTACCAAATAAAGGACTCAAAATGAACTCTAAAAATGGAGTGCTTTATATAGAAATCTATATATAAAATTGCTTTACATTTTAAACAAAATGATCGATGATTTTTGATTGTTAGACAGCGAAGTAACATACAGCTGCTGCTTGTTGTATTTTCATAATGAGGTCCCGTCCTTAAAGTTCAGGAATGCTGTGCATTATTTCTGTCTTTCGCTGTCATTTTTCCCCTCTGTTATTGTGGCAGGTATTAAAAAAATATTGAGGATACAGTTGGATTTCTGCAACAAAGTACATGGTAAACTTGTTTGAAAGGAACATGATCTATGCACATGTGGGAAGGGGGGGTTATCAAGACCTGCTTCTGTGCTGTGTCTCTTTGGGGTTCAGGGTTTATTTCTGTGTGCTAAGATGCTACGTCTTTTCCTTCCTCCCTCCTTCCTTGGCTTAAGCCCATCCTGCATTACATTACCATGCTGCATACTCCCAAACTGACGAGGCTCTCTCTCGTTCTCTCGCTCTTGTTTTGCTCAGCACCGTGGGTTTTTGGTTTTTCCCCAAGGCTTTTTTTTTTTTTTTTTTTTTTGGAAGGAGGTGGGGCCAGATTTGTGCTTTTTTTTGTTGCCTTTTTTAATATATATATTTAGGTAACGGTCTGTATTGAGATTAGGAAAAAAATAATGTTGGTGGCTCCCCTCCCTCCCTTCCTAGTCCTCATAGAATGTGATTGTTAAGGACATGCACCGAAGGAAAAAAAAAAATCACAACTATGGAGCTTTTGAACTATTAATAAATCACTGTTTCATCATGTGCTGTAATGGGTGTTTCTTGGTCAGTAAAGTCCATCAAAATTCATTGTTTTGAAGCAGCCAGAGGATGAAGTTTTGAATAATGCATGGGATGTGACTGATCTTTCTTCAGTCCCATAATATAAAATGTATCCTACAGCAAATTGCAAAAGAAAAAAAGATATATTTGCATGTTATGGAATACATTTTCTTAAGCAACACAGTATAGTGTCATTGTTAAAGTCTTTCATTCCTGTATATTCAAGAGTTTTAGCAATTCAAGAATAAAACTGAAGATGAGGACTTGCTGTTATAGAGAAGTACTCATTTGTGAAATTCAGCAAAGTCAGATCAATGCAGCTTCTCTTATATGTCCATAGAAAGACTCGTAATAAACTGATGATACACACAAGGTTCCGGTCTGACCACAAGTGTCATTAAGTCCAACACCCCCTGGCATATCTGGATCCTGAAGTGGAGAAGTAGCTTTCTACTAAGTAAATTTTATTTTAAAATACATGGGAGCAGACAACCATTGGTGTCACTCAGCGTAATTGGGAGGCTGCACTTGGAATACGTTCATTCAGCAGGGGCCCAAATGTAGAAAGCACCGCTCCCACGTGAAGTAGCCTCGTTATGCCCACGTGATTCACAAAAGTAGGTGAACGTGTTGCACACCTACTAAGACCAAGACTGTCGGACTGGGACTCTTGTTTTATAACTCTGAGGCTGTCTTTGCCAGAAACTCACCCACATGGACCTTTGCGTAGAGCAGAAGCCAGGTGGGAACGTAACGAAATTAGTCAGCCATCTTTGGGCTGGGTGTCGCTCTCCTCGGGCGTGCATGGTGCCCTCCGCGGGGTCACGTAGTGGTTTTCCTGTGAGAGTCTTACTCTCGCTCTGTCAGACGTAGTGGGGTCTGCTTCCTCCAGAGGCGGGGGATGGAGGTGACAGAAGGAAGTTTTGTCTTTTGCTGGCCTCAGGGCTGTCATTTCTTCATAAATAGGAAGCGGGTTTGGTGGTTTACTTGGATGGCACGCCTTGCACTGAAAATGAGAATCGAAAAGGGGAAACGCTGGCAAATATAGTTTCACAAGGCACCAGCTAGTGTAACGAGACACAAAAAAATGCTCAGTATCAGACTGAAAGGTTATCAGACTATGTCAAAACATCAGGCCCCTGAAACCAGCATTAACTACTATAATGCTTATCAAAAATTTTTGCCCAAAAATAATTTCCCTTCACTGGCCATTTTGCACTCAAAAAGAGGAAAAGGGGAATGCTGGGACATTGTACTCACACACAGAGCCGTGCCAAGGCCAATGATGATGAGGAGGAAGAGACCTGTGGCCCCGGAGATTGCGTATAGCAAGAATGTATAGCTGGGACAATTGCAGGGGGGGACTGTGACAAGACCAGACTTTCATAAACATCCTCGATATTTTATCCATTATTCCCTGTACATTTACAAAAAGCATTTCAAACACTATCTAGGTAACAGATCACAGCATAGAAGAGTGTGTTTTAGCATACATCTGTGGCAGGTAAATGAGCTTTTTAAACTTAGTGAATGAAATTATTTGTGCATTATGTGCGCAGAAATGACACTATGATGAAATCATTAGGCATTACAGAAAACTGTCTTGCCATTATGCTCTAGGACCTCTATAATGACTGACAAACGTTATGCCTGGCCTCTTACCTGCTCTTTCTACGTAAAGAAGGTACTCCGTCTGGCCTGTGACTGTTTTGAACTCAATACCATCCTCAAAGACAAACTCGCAGACATACAGCCCACTATCGTTATGGCTCAGATAAAGGACGGTTACGTTGACCTGGTGTGTCCTCACATCTCCGTTGATGTGAATTCGGCCCTTAAAGGCGGCCTTCTCAGCTGCTGGCTTGTCAGGTGTGAGGAACACCAGCTCATCATTCTGCGGGCATTTACGCTTCAGGTAGAAGCCGATGGGAAGCAGACTTTTATTTTCTGATTCGCAGAAAAAAACCACTGATCCATCTTCGTGCTTGCTAAGGAACTGTATCCTGTGGGATGCTAGAGATCAGACGATTGCAAAGATTTATTTTAAATTGTCATAGAATGAAACACAGAATACTTGCATGACCATATTTCATTAAGATATTTGAACTGAAGCCCATTTCAAATGAATATGCATTAAGAAAACATTTCATTAATACAAGAGAAATAATATTAAGTGAAATTCCACTGCGATGGGAGAGCGTTGTATTAACAACAAAGAAATGCGGAGAATAATCTGCGATTCTTTAATGCAAGATATTAGATGGTATTCCATAAAGCAGACTTAAAATATGTTTGTTTTGGCATAAAAAAAATCTTTCTCAAAGACATGGGGAAACCCAAGTCTCCAATGTAGACAAACTAGATTACATTTGGATTGAAGAGTTTTAAAAAATGTAAACGGATTTTAAAGTTTTTACAGTTGTAAAAACCAACTAGGCCTACATAAATGTACTATTGTTAAGGAAACGCATGAAAATCGTGAAAAACAATCTAATAATAGTATTCAGTTATTATTAAGTAGGGTCGAAACGGAATTGTAGAACAATTAGAGAGAAAGCTGAGTGAACAAGGTTAAGACACGTTGGTTCGGACGTTAGGAACATTCTTTACAGACCGACTGGAGGCATTTCATCTCGTCACGTACACAAGAGAAATGAAACTTTCACAACCGATTTCTCACACGGGTCGGCTGTACATTTAAGTGCCAGAAAGGAACACGACTGTAAAAACGTTTTGACTTAAAAGAAAGGAGATTGTTGGAGACTGTAAACAGCTGATAGGGACATTGATTGGGTAAAATAGAAGAGAAACTGATTTTTAATTGAAGTTCTTAATCACTGCAGCATATGAAGCATTTAAGAAATGACAACTGGTATTAATTTCATGCGTCGTTTGCGTTTGTACAAAGCGGTATTTTGAGTCATTTTAGATCGCCTAACCTCATTAAGTCTGCACGTATTTAGAGCGTCTAATCGGTAAATTTGCACATGGCCCCTAACTTGATGCTTGCATGGGCAGTCACTTTGCACTGCTGACCGTTTTTCTTTTGACAGGCTGTATGTGTATTGCTTATGTAGAGCCTATACGTGCAGAGGTTCTGTCTATTTCTATGCAGCACCTCAGGGAAACGGTATTTCATTGCACTGTATACTGAACATGCATATGGATGGAGTGACGATAAAGATCTCCTGACTCTGGTATTGACCTTATGATCACCCATCCCGATTTCGGTCCGAGTCGGATATGCGTTTTAAAACTTGACCAGCGACTGAACTGCATCTCAAGGCAATTCGCGTTAATCTGGAAGAGTCACTCATTACCAGCTGTTAGTGATGAATTTGAAAGCCATCATAAAAAAACCAAAGCATTCTATCAATAATGTTGTAATTGTACATATTCTGCTAAACTAATCAATGAATAAAAGTTAAAGTGGATACAGCAGACGTTGTTCCCCGGGACATTAAACTCCCTCCAAAATGAAATCAAACGGAAGAAAGCTGAAAGCGACGGTGTGAGGCTCACATCTTTATAAAGAGCAGTGTCAGGATTCAGGTCATCTGGGTACACGTATTCGCATGACTCCTTAATTCAGGGCGACCTTTGTCAAAGACAACGATAAAATGTGGCTGGAGTTTAAAAACCGCATAAGACCGGTGCTTTAATATCGGTGACTAAATATCAGCATGCTCTCATGAGTGTGTTACGGTCTACAGAAGACTTGGTTCAGCACAGCACTGTAATGGCATTTGCTCAGCGCGAACGCGACATCGAGCACACGCTGCTGATGGTTTAGTGTCAGTCTGCCTTCACCTTATCATCCACATAAAACGTCAGAAATGTGGAATGAAATGTGAATTTATACGAGAGCTTTTGCCATGCCACAGTGTGTCAACATTAACGACTCGAGAAGGCACCTGCAGCTAAGACGGGCTTTCTGCAGGAGGAATCACACCGGACACAGGCACACACCAGCAGCCTTAGAATGTAATTTACCTTCACAGCACGTAAATGAAAGAGAAGAGAAGAGAAGAAAACTTACCAGACACCAGCGCTGGAATGACTAAGATCCAGATCATAAAAAGACTGGCCGTCATAACTGCTATACCGAGATGCTTTTTAAAGAAATGCGAAGGCTACAAATAAACACGACGAAGCCGATGAGGGTTACGTCAAGCTGTCTGCTGTCAGCAGGAGAACGACGGCTGGGGGGACGTGGTGGCGACCCCACCTCGCAGGGAGTCTGCCGTAGAGGAAGCGCTTCAGTAAAGCAGGGCAGCCTTCAGCCTCTCTCTACCTCGTAACGAGCGCTTCTTCAGATGCATTGAAGCCGTTAAATAGCTATTATCGTTACCCCAAAAGCAGTCCTATACTTCCTGGAAAAACAAAGAACGTCACCCCAGTTCTACCAGTCCAATTTTAAATTCATCAATAAGAACACGACTATTTAATCGAGTTAATTGCACGGGCAATTTGAAGTCACCCGTATTCTATCTTCATACCTAGGATGACAATTTAAGTTTGGCACAACAGCATTATTTTATTCAATCCATGTATGCATAAATTATGACTGAATGAAACATTTAATTATTTTCTATCAGGATTACAAAAACATTTTGGGATTTTTGCTCCAATGGTACTTTAGAAAAAGATCCATGTATCGCATTACATGTAGTTGAGTACTTCACTACAAGTAACAGATCAAATTCCTCATAAGAACAGTGAATCACAGTTGAAACTTGCGCTCCGTTTGGAGCGACGTCCCCTAAAGAGGATTCCATGCAATTTTAAAGATGAAAACGATCCATATATGAGTTACATTTGAGCTATGGCTTACTAAGTCAGGTTCTCTTTACGTCTCTCCTGTTATAATCTCAAGCTTCAAACCAAACTGTCTTTTGACCTCTATGACAGACGTCAAACTTAATCGTGCAACAGTTATTGTACATTACAAATCGAGCATTTAGCACCTCTAACTGACATAAACTTACTGCACTGCTGACGGGGCAATATAATAAAGTCACGAACCGAGTGTTACTAATGAGGAACACCACTTCTGAAAAGCTTGGACAGATACAAATGGTAAGTAATTCAGCTGAGCTATCAGTGAAACAAGAAAGTACTTAGACTAAAATGTGTCAGACGCATTTAAGTCATAAGTTATGGCAGACTACGACCACCTGCTTTTAAACACACTGCTCAAAAAAATTAAAGGAACACTTTTTAATCAGAGTATAGCATCAAGTCAGTTAAACTTCTGGGATATTGATCTGGTCAGTTAAGTAGCAGAGGGTGTTAATCAGTTTCAGCTGCTTTGATGTTAATAAAATTAACAACAGGTGCACTAGAGGGGCAACAATGAGACGACCTCTAAAACAGGAATGATTTTACAGGTGGAGGCCACTGACATTTCATCTTTTCTGACTTTTTTCACTAGTTTTGCATTTGGCTAGGGGTTGCATAGGCAGTCCAACTCCTCCAGGATGGCACATCAACACGTGCAATTGCCAGAAGGTTTGCTGTGTCTCCCAGCACAGTCTCAACGGCATGGAGGAGATTCCAGGAGACAGGCAGTTACTCTAGGAGAGCTGGACAGGGCCGTAGAAGGTCTTTAACCCATCAGCAGGACTGGTATCTGCTCCTTTGTGCAAGGAGGAACAGGATGAGCACTGCCAGAGCCCTACAAAATGACCTTCAGCAGGCCACTGGTGTGAATGTCCTTGACCAAACAATCAGAAACAGACTTCAGGAGGGTGGCCTGAGGGCCCGACGTCCTCTAGTCTCATTAGGAGCATGCCCCGACATTGTCAGGCATGCATACACGCATGTGGGGGCCATACAAACTATTGAGTACGATTTTGAGTTGTTACAATGAAATTTCAGCAAAATGGACTAGCCTGCAGCATCATTTTTTCACTTTGATTTTTGGGGTGTCTTTGAATTCAGCCCTCTGTAGGTTGATTTTCATTTCCATCAAACGATGTGGCATCCTTTCTTTCCTAACATATTACCCAGTCCATATCAGTATAGACATCCAGCATGATTTTTCTTCCCATCGAGATCTGATGTGTTTTCAGTGTTCCTTTAATTTTTTTGAGCAGTATATATCTGGAATAGATCCCTTAAGCAGAAGGTAAGGTGTTGATGTCAATTTTAAAACGTTTACTGAGGATGCAAACTACAAATTCCGATAGTCAAATCTACGAACACTAGGAACAAAAGTTGCTAAACCATCATCAAGTAACCTTGCTTCATGTCCCAAAAAGTTAAACTACAGTTCCAAACAACTTTATATATACATAGCTGAGCATACCAACATAACACAGCCCAACTCCACGCAGGCATTGTCTATTTTATATAACAAGGATGGACAAACAGTGAGATATGAAGAACCACGGGAGGGGGGACGACATACTGTAGGAGTGTTACATCTACAAAGGTGGAGCCTCATTCAACAAGCTGGCCATCCTTGTTATGGAAGCTACCGATTCATCATTTGAAATAAGGAGACAATCAGTAACAGATGACTGAAGGAGCAGTTACAATAAGTTTATTCATGAAGCACAGCAAAGGTCGTTGAGGTTTGATACGTGACAACCACAGTGTTTAAGAAAAATAAACACCAGGAGCAATCACTAACACTGCGGCAGCAAACGGGCCCGCAAACTAAATACGTGTTTAAACAGTCAATGAGGAGAAAATAATTAATGGGGAACTAATGACCCAGTTTGAATCACCCTGACAAAATACATTTTGGTAAGATCAGGAGCTTAGTCTAGTCAACGAGGAAAAGGGAGAAATCTAAGATTTCAGTTAGTGTGTAAACTGGTCAACACAATGAAATGATATTTAATTCATCAGAGCACCATGTATTCATATAGCAGAGAACCATTTTAACTACCAAAGGGAGACCAGTAACCAAGGGTGGGCAAAAGTCCTATGGGTGCAGCAAGGAGACCGTGTCCTAGCAGTGAATTTTACAGTATGTAAAAAGAACACTTTTCTAAAGCCTTCAGTAGATCTCCTACAGAAACACTTTGACTCCCAACCTAATGTAAAGTCGCAACCATTAAGTCCTTAAAGGACTGTGTGCATGCATGTAGAAGGAGGGTGGTCATACATAGAAAACCACAAAAATATACAAAAGAAAATGACAGTAGCTAATCACTTTCTCAGGAAAAGCAGAGACGCCTGTGTGTTTCTGATGTGCTTCCATTCCCGGACGCCATCAAATGCAGGAGCATGAGACGTCTATTAAATAAGGGACATGTCTGTGGGAGACTAGCCTATCAGGAACCAGTACTTACCCAAACTGAAGCACAGAATGTTGAGTCACTAACCTAAATCCTCTTGATATTGGAGTCTTAAGAGAAAAATGGTGGAAAGCCCATGTGGGCTCTCAGTGATTGACCAAACTAGATTTAAAAAAAAAAAAAAGACACTGGTAATGCACAATTTAATATGGAAAAAAGCTTGCCTCCTGAAAGAAGAGTAAAGGCAAATCTCCATGAATGACTGCATAGCATTTTATTGCATCTTCAAATCAAGGATAGGAACACCATAAATGCTTAGTACAAGGTATATAATCTATTGATATCACAAACGCTGTACAAGACAAACAGTGTACCATAAAGTAAGTACTTACAGAGCAAACCAACCTGTTACACATCAGATTTCAGGGATTTTTTTTTCCTTCAAAACCACTTAAAAGCGAGGGCAAAGGGGCAGACATGTTCCGGCTACAGCTGACAGAGACAGACAACATGAAGCGGAAAGAGTCGGCCTTAATCATCCATCAAGACAACCTGCAACAGCTTTCGCCAGATTCTAGTGGCGAGTGTCAGCTGACCACAATCGCTTCCACCGAGTCTGTGGAACTGACTTTCAGCGCCTGTGAGTGGGGGATTTCACATTCTACAGCCAACGTGCAAGTGTCAGTTGTAATGACCACGGGAGGACATCAAATTAGAGTATTTGAAAAAGATAAGGAAGCATGTTCCCTTAAGCGGGAAGTCATTTCCTTTATTATACATGTGTCAAATCTCACGCTAGACACTTGAGAAATTACATCATACCGATTAAAATTAGTCTAACACTGCGCAACAGCAATACTGGGAATCACCCTGCACTTACAATCCAAGCTGTTTCTGTTCCTATAAACTGACACCATATTTACACACCAGAGCCAGCTTTTT
Organism: Gymnarchus niloticus; assembly: GCA_009936485.2. Taxonomy (NCBI): domain Eukaryota; kingdom Metazoa; phylum Chordata; class Actinopteri; order Osteoglossiformes; family Gymnarchidae; genus Gymnarchus; species Gymnarchus niloticus. The sequence continues at coordinate 5,756,693 of JAACJT020000075.1, forward strand.
TTTTTTTTTTTTTTAAACATGCACATCAGTAACATCTGAGATGTTTATCATGCGCACAGCAGCTCTGCATTTGAAAGTAGACCTCACACTGTGGCAGGCTTCCAGATCTTTTCAAATAAGAGTTTGACGAAGTGTGCAGGTTAAAAAACACAACCCTGTGAGCTAATTGGAGATCTAAAAAGTCAAAACAAGAGCCTTCACCAAACTTGCTACAAGTTTGGGGACAATACAATCCAACAGCCAGGAGGCTGTGAAGGCCCTTGGTATGAATGGAATGTAAGATGGAAAGTCGGACTTGCCTCAGACTGTACAGGGCAACACTGAGAGACTGCCTCAGCCAGTCCCATGGCATTGCTACAGGGAGAAGAGAAATCCTGATTTTAGCAGAATGGCCAAATTCACCTTCACAATTACAAATATGAACTTGTACACAGACATTTAATGTCCCTCTGGTGCTGCTCAAAGCTACTTCACTGGTGTCAATAACGCATCTGACCAAGAGGCCTGTTCACCTTAAACATGGGGAGAGGGTGTACAAGAAAATAAATGCATACAAAACAGAACCTGATCAGAGCCCACAGGTAATAATTTTGCAGACATTTTAATCACAGGAGAACTTGCTGCAAGAATCGGTCTCCTGGGTGCCTTTTAACGGAACACAACATAGTGTGTGTTTGGGGGGGGCATACCTGGCATATAGTACGTTTATCATAACTGATAAAGCAACTCTGAAACAGCACATCGTATGACATCAAATGAATCCTGAACGACCTTATACAGGCAGGCTGCTACGTGCAAACCAAACCATTCAGTGGTCTCCGGCAACATCCGAATTACAAATGCAATACCCTGATGAGTTGAATGAAACAGTCCAAGCAGTGAAGGGCCACCATTAATGGCAGGCACAGTATTTTGAGTCTCCAAGTAAAGACTAAAACAGGTTACAGTACAGTTCTCATATAAATGTGGCAGCATCAGCAACCAGGCTGACAGCGCCTCAACATGGATGAGCAACAATGACCTGAATCGTACCTGACCAGTAATATGTTACACACAGCAGCAGGTGATTTCTCACACATTACAGGGAATGTGCGTCTGAAACCAGTTATGCAACTTTGGCCGTACCACACAAGGAAAACTGCAATTATCTGGAACAGTTATACATTCAATCTTTTACAAGGGTTCCCTGACACTGTGCCACACAGTAAAACAGAACTGCACTATGGAAGTGCCTGGAGGTCAAAGGGCATTGAGCTGCCAACGACATGCAGGAAATGTCCTAATTGAAGAATCAATGGCAGTTTAAGAGCGTGGTCAGATAACTGCTGAAAATAGTCTATAGTCCTGTGCCACACAGGCAGGAACTGTAGACCCAGAGATTGCCTACTACATGAATAATTATGGAGCTACAGCCGACCACCACATTTTCTGGACTCAGCAAAACTTAGTCACGCTTGTCCTCCAGGCACCACAATCAAACCGCTTACAGAGTAACTCTCCAGTCATAAGTTTTGTACATCAGGCCATTCATTTAATGCAAATAGAACCAAAAGCAACACATGTACAAACCTTCCTGTAGCGAGCCCTCCTTTGGTCATGAAAGAACAGCCTCGAGTTTTCATCACGTTTTATTATTACAATAAGTGTTCACAAACAGTACAGAAATCATTCACAGAGTTATTCTTGTGACTTCAGGTTAAACCTGCAACAAGAGCAAAGCCTTCCAAACGTGTCATGGACGCAACACACAAGACAGGTGGGAAAACGGTTACTTGAAGCCCTCACCGAGCAAAGCTGGGGACATGACGTCCAACAGCACCTAGAGTGCTGTGAAGGCCTCACTACTCAGAAGAATAAATGCATGTACAGAAACTTGCCTTTTGATTTAAGGTGGGCACGTTCATGTTACTCCAGCGCCTTCAAAACATTACGAACCATATTTACTAAAACTTCACTTCTAAAAACCTAAATGAGACATGAGAAAGAGAGCCACAAGGTATGAAAATGCAAAGACAGTGGGTGCTCCTTTACATGAAACGGTTACACTAAATGAAATGTCCCATGTGTCACCTCCTTTCCCACTTCCTCATCAGTGGACTTACTATTACAGGTTGGCTACCACAAGTACAAGGTGAGAAAAGGTGTAATCTCCAAACCTATTGGGAGACGGAGGCTCGGCTTCAATAGCGACCTCCCGGGGACATTACAGGTGGTCTCATCCCCATGGGTGGTCTGGGGGGTCCTCCTTGAAAGGGAGGGACCATTGGGTGTCCCTGGCCATACGGAGGCATTCCTCCAGGGATGTACCCAGGCATTCCCTGGGGTGGAGCACCATACTGCCCTGCAAGGGGAACCCACAATTTACAGGTCACAGGTATGTAATGGGGGTGAGAGATCACATTCCAATTCACAAGACTAGATGGCGTTGTGCTAGTGGCAGCCTATGACAGTGGCTCTACCTAGTCATTTAAAAAGATTAAGAGTCAGAGGAAGATGCAGCTCAACCAGATGCAGGTGAAATTGTACGAGACATATAAATGCAGAATCTGAGAGAGGCTGAGGAGGAGAGCGCCTGTGAAGCGTCAAAAACACATAACGAGAGTCCAATCTGGACGAGGACGCCCACCGTGCATAGGATGCCTCATTCCTGGCTGCTGTGGAGGCATGCCTTGCTGTGGGGGCATCATGCCACCCATCGGTCCCACCGGCGGGACGCCCATATGGGCCTGACCGGGCCGGGGAATATTACGCTGGTACCGGGGCAGTTGAGCTCGCCGTTCCTCCTACCAGGGTGGAGGGGGTGCAGGGGCAGAGATTAGAGACAAGACAGGTTCAGGGACTCAAAATGGCATTGTCAAACTAATGAAAACACCTTGCTCCATGTGTCCATGAGAATATAATGACCATAACATAAGGCTAGAGTACAGGCATTTTAACACTCATTACTTACTGTCAAAGAGCAAAATGTAAAAATGGAGGACTCACCAGCGAGATATCCTCATCAGGGTGGATCAACTTACTGGTTGCACTCGTGGTAGTGAGGGTGGCTGGCTTACTTGTCACAGTGGCCGGGGGCTTGGACACAGTGCTATTAGAGGGGTTGGTGGTAGAGGCAGTAGACTGGGTGTAAGCTGGGAATGTTGCTTTGGGGGGCTCTGAAGAGGTGGCAGGTGTACTCAGGGGCTTGAAATCTGCCCCAACTGGCCCTGAGACTGAGGGCTGGGCCTGTACAGTGAGGAGACACAGTGAGCCTGACCGGGCAACAATATACATGTACACAGCAAAAAGCACACAAAGGGCCCACATCTTGTTAGAGAGCCAAGCAACAAGGCACGCAAAAGAAAATTTCAAACCAAACCCAGCAAGGCC
>JAACJT020000075.1:5760071-5771137 GCA_009936485.2 Gymnarchus niloticus
GGGGGGGGGGAGAAGAGTGAATCTGAGCGACTGACATACCACTGCTGAGCTGTGAAATGTCAGGCAGGAACAAACCAGAACCAATCTGGGCAGATTTGTCATGAGACCTTACTGCGCATCAGCTCAAAACACACTGACATGCAGGACGCTGCCTAACCCCTTCTGGTCTTGTCTTTTGAAGATAAATGTGCGGGGAAACTACCTTTCTAAAGCAGCCATACACAAATATCAGTTTAAAGACATTTGCACAACTAGGTCTATTGACTGCATGCTTGTGGAATGGTTTTTGTGAAGGTTTAATTTCACAAACTCCCGCATACTTGTGCCGTGCTAGGAAACAGGGATTTAGGAGCTGATGACAGAGTTTCGGCACTTGGAGAGCTTGTGCTTGTACTTGGAACACGAGTCCCCATCTGCAGCATGAAGAAAGAGCAAAAAGTGAGGGCCCCTGAAAGCTGAGCTGGCTAAGCAAGCCGAGGAGAACCTGGAAGTGGGAGGACGTTCTTATAGAATCTCCACTTGCTATAGGTCTCAGAGAAAATACAGCACAGTACCAAAGATTAATTTCCTTTCTAGGCCACTCTCTTAACATTGAGGCCTTCAAATGCATCGAGGCATATTCAGCAAAATCTTACACAGAGGCTTATTACTTCAATCAAAGCCTGTTTCTGCCGACACTTAGTGATTGTCAAAGCCGGAACGCATAAACCTTGTAGTTTTCAGGTGGCGTTCAGGCAATTTTGGCCCGTTCTTGTGGCACATGCGGCAGTATTTTTACAAATCGAGGACAAAATACTGTACCCCCCCCCCCCCATTTATACATATCCATCCAGTAAATCAGCAAATGGAGTAACTGCTTGATCTGTTTTAGAATTTAAATCTCCCAAGAAATGAAAAGCAATGCCTAGACCCCATTAAACAGCCACTCCAACTTGCAGAGCACATTATTCAAACTTGCACATTATTTCTCAGGAAAGCTTTTGCAGCACCTGTAAGATGGATTAAAGTGTTTTAAAAACATCATAGCTTCATTGCCCATAATCTGTGTAATACAGGCCATTTCATATAAACATCCAGCCAAAGGAAACAGACATACCAAATGGTACAAAGACTGCTTTAAACACTGGATACCCAGCGCTTATTAGCTATATCTATATGGAGAAATAACGCAACTCTTGGAGTTCATTCCTGGCCATTTTCACAATGCACAACAGTCATTTAAGTAGGCTTTACAGCATTGCAATCTTGGTTTTTGAAGTACAAGATACGCTACACACGATGCCGGGACACAGCACCACAATTACACATCCAAGATCACTGACTTATCTAAAATGTATTGCTACAGTTGAAAATTAAGCTGCCTGGCAAAAGTGGAAAATCATAACTTTTAAGTGTGCTTTTATGATAAATGCAAAGATCTTCATTTTGTTCAATTACTGCAAGTCATTAAGGGGACAAAGAATATCAGTACAGAACTGTCACAGCAAAATAGAGTGGTCACTTATGAAATGAAACACTGATATATAAACTGTGTGCACAATGCACTTCCAGACTAACTTGAAAAATAGATGTGGGAAAGAAAAATCATATAACTATTAAAAAGATTTCCAAAGGGACATGCAATATTTAACTAAAATCTTTTTTTTTTTTAAATTTAATAAACTGCTCCAGTGCAGTCCATCTAAAAAATCCAGGCAGTATTAGTTTGTAAAGTCCTTTGCTTGTAAATTCAATGTACGCTGATATTCTATGTACATGCAGATCGGTTGTCAACATTTCCTGTTAAGATGCAAAAACATACCTCCATGTTTAGATAATTATCATTTAACACTGCAACCATGGTATGAAACTGAAAGTATTTGGTGATAGACGGATTATTGGGGGCGACAGACAAAAATAGGCTTTGTGAAACGATCTCTGGCTGATGGTTTGATTATTCTGTAGCACACGCTAACCAAGGAAAACCAAAGCCATCTCCAGTTTATGACCCATCAGTTAAAAGTTAATCATAAAAAGCCTAACTTTTTTAAAAAAGTGAAACGATACGTACACAAATCAGTCATGGTCAATTTATGCTGAAGACCACCCACATACACACGCAGTGAGAAAGACTTCCTCAAACATATTTCATAGAAAGTAGTATTTGTTTGAGGACCAGAGCACAAAGTCTCCAGACCCACTTATGACAGGGGCTGAGCGTACACTCACCTGTCCGGCACTGGGAAACAGGGGCTTGGTGACAGCCGGCTGGGGTGCCGGGCTAGCAACCGTGGCCACAGCTGGCCGGGTCAGCATAGCAGGTGACGTGACAGGAGGAACTTGGGCCATTGGAGGACGGTGTCCCACAGGAGGTGGCATACCTGACATGGGAAGCCACATCATTTACCAGCACAGTAATAACACATCAAGTCAATTTGAAGTACCAACAAAGGTGTTAGCAGAAATCATGTGACTGGTTACCATTAACAGACAACACAAGACAGACAAGAGTAAAACTATGGCAACTACTAGTGTCTTTGGAGAGACCACTCACCAGGTGGCATGCCTGGCATCATTGGGGGCATTCCAGGTCCAGGAGGCATCATCCCACCCATTGGCATCATACTGTTGGTAGAGACAACTCATTTGTCAGAACTTGACACATAGGAGGTCCTACTTTGTTTCAAAGAGACACACTGATACCCACCCTGGAGGCATGCCAGGCATCACAGGTGGCATCCCTGGCATCATGGGTGGGACACCAGGCATCATGGGAGGCATTCCTGTATGGGCAAGAGAATCATTATGGACCCACAGCAGATACACAAGCTAACCATCCGTGCTTTTGGATCACTGCCTGGGACCGTACCTGTGAAGTTACCCGGAGGCATGCCAGGTGTCCCATGAACAGGGGGCATGCCTGGCTGGGTCATAGGTGGCACAAAGCTGCTCTGTGGCTGCACAGCTGGCTGCTGGAAGGAGGGGCCCGGTTCCTCATCCTCATCATACTCGTCAGAGTCATCCTGGTTATTCTGCTTTTTTTTCTGACTCTCAGCTTTTGGACAAATATGCAAGGAAGAGAAAAAAAACCAACACTGAAGAAGACTGAGGATAACAGGAGCCAGGCTGAGACCAACAGTCCTGAGAAGACCAAGTAAATGTGCTCTTGATGCCAGGGCATATCCCCATTTTACTCAAACATGAAAACTGTTACAAAATGCCACCTAACCTGTATCAGTTCAATTTTATCTGTCATATGTATGTTAACACAAGCTCAACAATACAACAAAACGTTTTAAACGAGAGAAGAAAAACAAGTCAGTCAGCGTTGGTGTCCTACAGATTAACTTAGAACGTTAGAAATAAAATTAGTCAAATAGGAAAAGTATGTACACATATATATGGGGTGGGGGTTTATTGTAGACACCAGTATTGCACATTGGACAAAGTGACGAGTGCAAGTACTAGTGATTGCACATTGAGGGGAAGTGACAAGTGTCACAGTATTGCACACTGCAGTAAGGTAAAATCATTTTGTACATCAAAGTAAAGTGACAGTGCCTGTAGCAATATAGGATAAGACAATATTGTACATTTGCTGAAAGTGACTAGTGTATCTCCAGTACAGAGCACCAATCAAGGTTAATGTGTATGCAGTAAACGGTGAGCAGTATAGAGTACACAGAGGTTGTGGTAAATCGATAAACAGTAATGTGAAATGTTTAGGTGTTAGAGTTATGGAGTCTGATGGCCTGATAGTAAGATTTCATTCCAGCATGTAAGCCAAACCACCTCAACTGTGTTCCAAATGATTACATTCTTCTACCATTACTTAGTGATGCTTTTATTAAAATTACCTTGTGTTTTCTGTTCCAGAACCCGCCTCCTCTCTTCCATATCCTTCTCAGGAATACCTTCCATTCCATAGATTTCCAACTCTATGTCTGTTCTTCCAGGTATGGCATTTGGCACCCCATCAATAGTTTCTTTATGTACCTAAAAATAATCATCAGTGCTTCAATAATTCATGTATCCACGCTTAAATACAAGCTGAAGACACGGCGTCCCATAACCGCTTACCTGCATACAGTGGATGGCTAATCCCGGGCCCGTATACAATTTCTTGTGGCATATATGGCATTTGAAATGTTTTGCTTTCTGGTGTTGAATGAGAATCTTTTCATCGTCGAAGTCTCTGTTGCAGTACCTAAGTGTTCCCAGTTAAAGTCATAACGCACAATAGTCTCACTCGAGCTTAACCATCCGCAAATAAACATAACGGTAGAAAAACACGCACAAGTCTTATATACTTAATAGGAAACACTGAAGAGTTGCTTCCAGGCGTGAAAATTAACTCTTACACATTCGTCAAGGAGAAAAATTACGGGAAAAAGCAACTTAGAGCTTGAATAAACGTTACAAACTAGAAATATTGCCTCCATAAAATGCATATTTATTCTTCGAAAGTGTTTCTTATTTAGCCTGCGGCCTACGGCACCTCAGTTTGTATCAAATTTCATATTCCTAATGCGATATTACAGCCGAACGGTTACGAGCGACTGCCCAAGTGACAGAGGCAGCAAGGGGAGCTCGCAAACAACGGAAACTTGTCGTTTAAAACACCGCAGCACACAAATCGGTAAAGTGTGCCCTCGTAAGGTTTAAGCCAAGTGCTCTTTCCTAAAAGCAAGGCCGCTGAGGGGGGCATCGAGGCGCGCCGTCACTGCGGCCTACCCATTCAGTTAGCCACAGAACGCCGACCACTGGCAAGGAAAACACATATAAATCCCCCATTACAAAGGATACCAACACCAAGGTTTCATCTGCTTCTTCTTCTTGCGCCCCATCCTTCCTCAAAAAGAGAATTAAGATGGTGTTTTCCAGAAAAAAAAATAAAATTTGAAAAAATTTACAAGGCTTTACAACGACACACTTCAGAATTGCCAGAGAAAATGGCGCATCCAACAGGAACTCTTGGCTCACCGTTTACCCATAATGCACCGCGGCTGGCGCGTTGCGTGGAGCATGCGCAGACGGAGATTAACGTTTGGCAAAATAATGCTCGTTTTTTTTTTGTGTGTACGTCTGTATTCAATGAACAGTATGATAATGACTTGTATATTTAATTTTTCTTTTTGTTCATGGAAATCAAAAAATTTCACATATGTCAATCCGTTTTTGTTTGTTTCTAGTCAATTTCAATTAAACAACAAGGATCCATTCCAGAAATCAGATTTTCCGACTTAGCCGGATTTATTAACTCGAAATTCGCAGAATGGACAGTTCCCGAAGTCGTGCTTTCAGTTTTCTCCAGTCAGAATACGAGAACTATGGGATTTGTTAAACCCGCTTTCTGGAATGGACCTCGGGTGGAGTACGAAACGGGTTAACTGGCATAGTGGTGTTTCTTGAGGCTTACTGCCCAGTTTTGGTTCCCGCTAATCGTAGCTCACCGTCGTGATGCTATTCACCGCTGACTGCGAGAATCAGGGTTTTAGTTAACCGGGCTCAATCCAGTTACCGCTACGTATGTAAAACTCGCTTCGCAGCACACCATATCGCTGTATCCCCGAACAGGGTACTTAAACTGAGCTATCGAATAATTATTATGGTGTACTCCGTGAAATTCCCATTCACATTGGTTATGCATGGCTAATAATAATAGTCCCTGTTAATTTTTAACATTTTAACAGTCAGACCCATGTTTTATGCTTCCTTACTGATTTTGGAAGGTTGAAATCAGCGCACCACACGGGGGTGACATTGCGCCGTTAATAAATCTGACGGTGGTCCTGCAGACTCGAGAGGGGGCATAACGTCATGTCACCCTTAACTAGGTCAGCAGAGTAGAGGACCGCAGAGGTGGAATATGGCTAAATGGCCACCTGGTTTTTACTGGTAGGATTCTTCCTCTTCTCTTTTCTTGTGGCAAAGAGACAGATTCTTAAAGAATCTTTTAAGTCCATAGAGAACTTCAAATTCTTCCAAATTTTAATGGGCATTTTTGAGGAACTAAGAGTTGTGCCCATTCCTGTTATGCAATGACAAATTGCTTCAGTCTTACATACCTCGACTACCGTTTCTCTTACTGGTATGCATTCTTCTAATAGCAGGAAGATTTTTGAAGCTTTAGAGGTTTCAAATCCTTATGTTTAAGTTATTATGAGTGCTGTGACACTCTTTGTGGGTAACCACACAGCAGACCCTTAAAAATGTATTTACCAGGGTTTACGACTTGGACCAAAGTTAGCTAAACCATAGGTAGACAATTCCAGACCTTACAGACTTGAGATTACGGAGGTCTTTGTTCACTCTGAGCCTTTAAAGTCATCCTTGACTAAGTGTTGGCTATGTGAATCTGTATAATTTGAGCTAAATCATGTTGAAGATGTGGTATCATGGTATAGTATTGTCATACCAAAAAAAGCAACTGAGAAATTCCAGTAATCATAAAAGAAAAAAGAACGGTGACATTTACCTTGGTAAATTATTTGAATCTCCAGAAAAGAAGTTGTGTTGGAATTAAGTTGTGGTTGTGCCCAAGGGCTAACAACAGCGAATTAATATTTAATTTACAGCAAGCACATTTTATTATTCATAAAAGGAGAAAAATATATTGCCCTACATCTCTGAGAAAATCTTTATTTAAATTGTATACCATTACACATATTTGTCAACTGCAAATCTGGGTTAACATAAATCACACAGCTTTAACTCACATCTCCAGTTTTATCTGATTTGAATATGACAAGTAATGCAGCCAATAGCTTAATCGAGAGTATTTAAGATCTGCTGGAACAACCTGGAGTGAAGACCAGTACACCCTCCAGCAAGCAAGGACTGGACCTACCCCCTTTGAACCCAGTGTCCCTGCAGTCTGTTGCAGACAAATCAGTGTATTTTTAGTGTTCTGTCAGCTAGCTGTATATAGTTACATTCCTCTAACACAGCTCCTCAAAGTTTGAGTCTTCAGCCTTACAATAACCTCAGAAATAGAAAATGCTTTTTAATCTGCCCTGGTCAACTACAGGTGAACAAATTGTGATTGCCCAACACATTAATACCCAACATCACTAATGCTTTTATGAATGAATAGCAGCAAATCCCACCAGCAGTGTTCCAACACCTAATGGAAAGCCACCCCAGAAGAGTAGAGGTTATTATAGCAGCAAATAAAGGGTCAAGTTCCTTTTTATATGCCTGGGTTTGGAGTCAGATGTTGCACAGAGAATTGTCCATATATATTTAGCTATATAGTGAATATTAGCATGAAACGCACATCCAGCCTCAATAATCCTTAATGAAGACAATTACTGATTTTAGGAATTCCAGATGCCAGAAAATAGCCAAATGTTCATACAATAGATGCTCATAATTTTTTACCAAAACTGATGCAATGCCTGGGAAATGTAAAGCTTTGTCCAGAGCCGTAGGCAGTCAGATTTCCGGGTTCAGAATAACTCCCCTTATACAAAGTCCCCATCATTTTTAGACAGGAACCAAATATAAACACAATCAAAAGCTAGCTTAGGCAGATAGCTACCTGGGTGACTGTACCAACAGTGCTTATTTGGGTTATAGTATGGAGCATTTGTGCAAAATGCTTATTTACTTAACATCAGGACAGAAATAAAAAGCATTGCATCTAGTTCTTAGCTCCCCTGAAGACAGTAACATGTAACAGAGCCCAAGTATGCAATAAATCTGCATGAAAAATCTCCTCTCAGAGTATTCCGCAAGTGGCATTTCAATAAATGATTGACTCATTAATCATCAGTGACCTTTTAATTATTTTTGAACCATAAAAACCAACAAAGGAGCAGGATTTTTAATTATAAAACTATTTAATGTATTCCAATATTTACATATCAAATCTACAAAATATGCACATGTTAAAAATAAAGTCAGTCTTAAAACTTGAAGTGTCATAGCCCTTGAATGTAGACTCCAAACAGATAACAGAATCATCTGGTATAGATGTTAAATGTTGGGTATTTATATATACGTAACACGGTTGACTCTTGCTACTTCAGACCAGGTTAAAAGCATAAAACTATGTTAAACTTGTCTGTATTCTAATGTCATTGATTTACTTTACAGCACGATTACTATACCTACGACTACTTCGGGGTGAAGGGATGCTTCAGGGTTAAATTCCAAGGTCAATTACAATCTGCCATCAGGCGAGTAAGACAGCATTCCAAGATGGCTTCCTTATGTCCCTTGACTATGGCAGTTCTCAGCTGCAGGATAGCCACAAGCAAAGGGCTGATCAAACCGATGCCAGTGAAACTAGATACAGGAAGATGCCAGTTACCAGCAAAAGGCTGGTTTGCTCAGTGCTTTGGTTACGTTCATGAACAAACACTGGATAAACACGAATAAACACTGGTTGCTTCGTTCACCAAAATATTTTGAACATGCAATCTTGCTCAGTCTTGTTCCACTGTCATTCAGGAGCCTATAAAGTCACAAGAATGTTTCACATGTACAATCCACCCTTTGAGTCTTCTCAATTTTTTACACCAAAGGAATTCATTTTACACTGTATAAATAACACTAATACTGCTATTTTTGTCCTTTTTTCTGTTGGTTGTAATTTTTTTTGGCAGATATGGGAATATTACCTTCATTTTTGTATATTTCTTTAAAATGACAATTTCACTCATTTTTTAACAAAAGAATGCAATACATGCATTTTTTTTTTTTTTTTTTACAAAACCCATTCCCGTCATGAATAAATAAACACACTCACACATTTTTCAGCTTCGAAAAATCACATCACTGCTTTTCGGTCATTAATAGACGATACTCATTTTGGCCAATATTAAAACAAAACAAAAAAAGAAGACAACACCATTTTCTTGTTATTTATGGCACGAAAAAAACCTTGTGAGCTCACAAGAGATCCAAAAGGCCCATTTCACCACATTGCCGCTGGTGGATTGGTCCTTTTTACATAACCCCTGCTGGGTTTGTCTATCAAACAGATGGCTTAAAAAAAGACCGATCCCACTTTAAAGCCATCTTGCTGTAATTTTTGTCCATTACTGGTGCATTCACGGTGGCTACAAATTTCCTAGGCACCTTATGGTTAATAGTAGGTGCTGCCACTGACTCCCACAGGCGCGGGATAACAGGCTGCCTCTGCAAGAGGTGATACCATGCTGGTTCACACTTGGGCGACAGCGAACTGGGAGAGAAATCTGCAGCTGCTCCCTGCCTCTCTCTCTCTCACTCATGGAGATGGAGGCAGCTTAACATCCAGCAGGCCGTAGGCGAAGATGTTCCAGCAGACGGCGCAGAGGACGAAGAGGGTGTAGACGCAGAAGAAGATCCAGAAGAGGGACTGCTCCTGCAGGCGCTGCTCGTAGTTATGAAGCACCACCACGCCTAGCGTCAGGCCTACGGCCACGCCACCCAGGTGGGCCACAAAGCTGGGGTTGGGGCAGGGAGGGAAAGCCGGGGGGTAGAAGCGAAGCCACACAGCTCGGCCAAACTCCACGCTCACTGGGAGGGAAAAACGAGATGGAGAAAAAGGCAGTGAAGCAGGTTCTGGCTCATTTGCATTTGGCTTCTTTTAGAAGCAGCAATACTGTACATAGCTCAGGGTTAGCTACCAGTCAATTAATAAAATGCTGAATCTCTTACAAAGCAAATGTTTACTTAACAAATGAATAATGAGAAAAATTACCCTACCAACATACGAGTACACCAAGGCAACTAATTAACATGGGTCTCTCTCCATTGTCTGAGCTGATTTTGGGCACCAGGATTTAAGCTACATGTTTCCTAGCATCTTAAGACAAAGCCAACTCTTTTTAAATGTTACTATTTTAAGCAGTTGTTTGACACCACAGATATCTGAAAGAGAAAGCGATCCTTTTGGACAAAGCATACCTGGGAGGTATCGTCTCGTTTTAAGGCAAAACACCCTACCATATAAGGGTACAAAGAATGCCCTCCCCAGCTGAACCCAAAACTAAGCAGACTCACTGCAGACAAGGGCCATGGCCATCCGGAAGAGCTTAAACTGGCACTTCATCCCCGACCAGTTCTGAAAGGTAGACATACAGACGGGGGGGGTTGGTTGGTTGGTTGGTTCTCAACTGGTCCCAAAACCATTGCATCAGAAGCAGAACCCTTAAATATTTCATGACTAGGGCTACCCCATTATACCGAGGTGAGAATGAATGGTTCTACTGCCAATGTCACAGCCTCTGAGGAACAGCACACAAAGCCGTGTCAGATCAAAGGTGCACTTTGGCCAAGAGAAAGGAAATCTGACACAAACAGGCCAGCTACAACTCATATGGCAGTCTTCAGAATGTTAACAATGCCCCAGGGGCATGGGCATAGCTGGCTCCTGCCAGTACTCATTTCAGTGGTGAGGCTTCCTTCCAGTTTACTACGGCTCAGACATTTATGCTCAAGCATATCAAGCATGGGCAACATGAAGAATCTGGGTGTGGCCACTGGGTGATTTACAGAGGATGACCACAGGGTGATATGTAGTCCATCTGTCTCAAGTCCATCCAAGAGTACTTGTAGTTTACCTGTTTGTAGTGGAGCTACATTTTATGTACAACAAAGTGGCGCTCAGGGTCTTACCATGACGACATTAGCAAGGTGGGCTGACACCAGGGCGTAGACTCCTCCTGACGACCCCACCACTGGAGCAGTCATGTCTGCCACAGATACCGCTAAGGAGCCTGGGGGTGGGGGGGACATGGGCTGGTGAAAATGAAGCGAACCAAAACATTCAGATGAGCATTCCTCAGCTCTAAGCAGGATCACCTCTGCATGTTTCCGCTGCGGCACACAAAGAGGACACTTTGCCAGTCAACGAGGAATAGCCCGTATGTTTGAGTTTCACGATTAACAAGAGACACCCAGGCCTGGCTCACGACGGTGCGGCATGACTGCGCATAATGCAAACCGATCTTTAACTGGGGGGTACGAGCTCAGGATGCTGACAGATTTTAGGTATGAGGAGGAAGACACATAAGACTGTTGACAGGTAGACCTATAAGAATAGAACATGGTTATTACTAGTAAGCTGGTGTGGGTCTATTTAATTCAGACTA
>JAACJT020000075.1:5771237-5781257 GCA_009936485.2 Gymnarchus niloticus
CAAACCGATCTTTAACTGGGGGGTACGAGCTCAGGATGCTGACAGATTTTAGGTATGAGGAGGAAGACACATAAGACGACTCTAAAGGCAGAGTCAACAATCAGAGGTAGTATCTGTGCCTCCCAACGGCTTCGTCTCTCAACACTGGCTGGGTGTAAATGAACTGCCTGAATTATTGATACTAACTGTATGAGGGAGACGCACGCAGTACAAAGAAACGTGCAAAGTGATGGACCTCTCTCTAGAAATGAAATTATGTTTGCACGAGTTTACCGAGCAGGCGGGACAGGGAATGACTCCTTGATTAATGATGTTCCTGATAATCTGGCAGAGAGAGAAATATAGAAGAGAAAACCAGAGGCGTTCTTTTCCGGAGACGACTCCTTAACAATGAAGTTGCTCATATATACGAGTCTCCCACGAAATTTCAGGGAATGAACCGCTCAGTTCAGTTTCATCATGTATGTGGTTTCCTGGACCTGCGTAGTGTAATTATGCCAGAAACAGGGAAAAAAAAAACAAAAAAAAAAAAAAACTGTAAAACATTTATTAGTCAGTCTATCAGAAAAAAAATAACAGTAAAAAGTATGATTTATCTTTTAAAAGCTAAGTAATTGCTGGGTTGTGTATTATACATGCCACATATACATACATTATTAAAAAGCAATGTATTTGTTGAACTGCAAATATTTTAAGCAAATATTAAAAGAATACTGTCTGTTGACAGGTAGACCTATAAGAATAGAACATGGTTATTACTAGTAAGCTGGTGTGGGTCTATTTAATTCAGACTAGGGGGAAGGGCTGATTTTTCATAAGTTTTTATACAAATGGAGTCCTGTGCTATTACCCAAATAAAGACAATGTGAAACTAACATCATACCTGTCCTGGAATACTGAAGAATGTCACTGTTGCATCCCGGCCTGTACGCTCGCTTGCTTGTGGGAACTGTTTTTCTGGCTGCCTAAAGCATCGCCCACTCCACAGGCACCTCAGCAGCAAGCGTGACCGATATCTGTCACTGCCGGGTGCTTCCCGGTGTGACCGCACAGTTCTCGGTCCCGTCGAGCCCAGCACGCTTGACCGTACAGCCAGGAAAACCTGGCCTTCCACACACTGACTTCCCCAGCACTGACCCTGGGTCAGTACCAAAAGCAGCCTTGCTTACAGAAAGAACAATGCCTTTGCTCACCCTGAGTGTGACTGCGGAAGAGATGCTTCAAAAGCCTGGGCTCACACTGCGCACTAAGAACTGTGGAGAAATGTTAATTTAAATGCTAAAACAGTAATTAATAAGATACAGATAAAGAAGAAGAGAATTCATTGCTTGAAATGGAGCCACTATGGTGACAGCATTATCTGTGTATTTAAAAGTGTAGAAGCCCTCTATAGCCTGCCTATTCTGCTCTGCTTTGGCTATATTTGAGTGTCTTCAAGCAGGTAACTACACTTCCTGAGACTTGGCTCTGTTTTCCTATTCCAGGTCTAAGCTCCACCCCTGACCCAGCTTTGAGCAAACAGACTTCTGCGGACCGCCGACTCTTGGCATACCCTGATCTGTTAGTCCAGCCGAGTGCTTGTCCCCAAACACATGTCAGAAAAACAGCAATAAATGACCAGGAATGTAAATAAAACTGCGAGTCTCCAGGCCCAGAGGGCGTATATCGAATTAACACGGCGGGGGGGGGGGGACCCTTGTGAGAGAGACCCCACTGGCCCTTTGCTGTCTCCTGGTTGATTAATGGCACATTTCCACTCCCTGTTTCATGCGACAGTCAGGCTTTCTGCCTGGCAGCCCTGTTCTGTCAAACACCTCCTAGGCATGAGATGGTTAAAGGAAGTGTCGGCTGTGGGGGAAAGAGCTATGTGAAAAGCTGAGAGTTTCACCAGCCTAGCCTCCTGCAGAATCATTCTGATTCCATATTCGAATAAGCAATGACGATCTATGCAACTCATATTTGAGGAAAACCTGAATAATCACTAATTACTCAGCCAGCATACATGACCTGTGACACAATACCCTGCTGAATGCTAATCTGGGCTTATCTAGTTCAGTAGCTAAGTTGATCAAAGCCCAACTGTGGTACTCCTTGTCCTTGTCAAAATTACCTCAGCTGGTAATGTCATTGCTGAGACAATCCTAGCATTTTCCTCCATCACCTCTTTCTTTAATGGGAGGTCCAGATGCATGGCCCCTCTCACAACCCCCACAAGTCCCAAGACATTTGGAGGGGGGAAGTGGGTTAAGAGAGTGCTGGGGACAATCCAGTTTGTCTTTTGTCCTTCAGACTGAAGGCTCTTCAGAGAGAGAAAAAAAAAAAATCAAACCTCCAGACCATCTGTCACCATCTGAAGTGTATGTTCACGCTGTAAACAAAGGCTGTGTCGAAGGCCATCAGGGTCACGGATGAAGTCAGGGTCTGGTCGTTGATTCAGGCAGAGGCAAGGGCCACTTATGGGAAAACAAATGCTTGGATTGGGCTCTGAAGGGTTTTTAACGACACGCAGGGTAAGACCCACCTGCCAGGACCCCACAGACGTAGACCAGACCAATCCTCACTGCGCCATGGACCATCTCCAGAGGCACACCCACCAGCAGCTGCATGGCCATGTTGAGGCCGAGGTGCTCTATCCTGGGGGGGGGAGACATGAGAGTTTTATCCCAGGTTATAACCAGAAATGGCGGAGCGGCTCCCAACAGCAGTGCTCTGATGTCCTGGAAGTGCAATTTTATGAACGTTCAGGGCTCATTTCTTCTTAAAAGCAAAATATTATTCCAAGTTGGGCCGCATTGTTCTTTAGCTGAATAAATACAAGGTCCCATACTGGAAGTTGCAAAGAACTCTATTGTGGAAAACGTATTTTCCAAAGCTGCACAAGCAGCCGGGAGGAAGTAGAGTACTTTCACAGTGATGGACAGGGACGTTTCACATCAAAAGTCTCGGGCAGTCAGCTCCTGCTTTGTCGATAGTAACTTTATACACACGGCAGGATGGCCAGCGAACATCAGTACAGTGCTGACGACAGCGTCGTGCAGGCAGCTGGGTACACAGGAAGTCCCGCCGGCTGCTATCGGGGCTTCAGCTGAAACGCCTGCCTTTTGAAAACGGATCTGCCTGAAAGCATTTAAAGCATATGGGGCATCATTTTATGGAATCAAAGCTCCTGAAAGATTTATGGTGTGCCTCGATGATGTAACGGTTCAAATTCAGAAATGACTGCAAGGGTGCAGTGTGGACTCCGAGGGGTCTGCTATGGCCTGCTTGTCACATGCTGAATGACCTGCCTTCCAAAGCAGGTGACAGCTGCTTAATTTTATGCAAAAAGAAGGTTAAGATAGCCTCTTATTCCTCTGTGTCACACAAAGGAACTCTTCAAAGGCACACAAATCTCACAGGTGTCAGAATCAAGGACAGGATGGACAAGATCTGGCCATTCGGAGTCCAATCAATAAAATTTGTGAATATTAATCCTGTCTGCAACAATTATGGGAAGCACAATGACCAAAATGGCTGCACTTTTCACCATGTGTTAGCTGAAGGGGAGCTGTACTGATCACAATACTGACAGCCTTGCTAGCAAGGACAATGGTATTGATTAGCCTTCATGGGTAGCTGCCCACTGACAAAGTCAGCCTACAGTCACGGGCCAGCTCATATCGCAAAGGCCAAGAAAACTACCCGATGAGTGCAACACACATAGCTCTCCATTTCACAAACCGAATGCCGTTTGAGAGGTCTGACTCCTTTCACAACAAGTAAGGAATTAGCCACATTGAAATTATCTAAGTTTCAGAAACTAACTGTTATGGCGGCACACCGCTGACACTGAACGAGGTAAGCCACTGAAAGACGGATAGATGGACGGATTGATGGATGGTGCAGTGTAAGCTGTGGCCTTACACCTCCAGGGGTGGGCATTTGAATCCCACCCACAGGCGTGTGCGTGGACTTTGCATGTTCTCTGGTCGTACATGTGGATTTCCTCCAGATATTCCAGTTTCCTATTGGCTGTCCAAAAACAAGCGGTTAGGTGACCTGCGGTCACTAAAATGCCCTTGGGGCATGACTATGTGTGTATGAAGGTGTGCCCTGTGATGGACTAGCATCCTATCCGTGGTGTCCTTTGGCCAGTGCTTCCTGAAATTCTTCCTTCCAGGCTCACCAGAACCCTCTACAGGATAAACGCTTATGAAATATGATGGATGGATAATTCTAGTATATGGAATTGAACTGCAATGTAGACTAGTTTTATTATTCATCCATTTTCTTATTCTGGTGAGGGGCACAGAGGGTCTGGACCCACGCAGCATTGTACTCAAGGCTGGGGTTGCCAGGCCTGGATGGGTTGCCGGTCCATCACAGGGCACAGACACTTGCTGACAAACTACAGACACCAATTAGCCTAACAGCATGTCTCTGGACTGCAGGAGGAAACCAGAGCGGCCAGGGAAAGCATACACGACCTAGGAGCACATACAGGCTCTACGCGCAGAGAAGAGGTTCAAGCCCTGGAGGCATAAGGCAGGAGTGCTACCCACTGAGCCATTATGTCGCCCTGGTGTCATTATATTAAAATGTCATGTTAAAATTATAAAAGCTCATTTTCACGCTGAAGTTGCTCTCTCACCCTGCAACTCTAGCCAGGATACACAGCCAGGTGACTGAACAGAGATGCACTCTCAGGATTGATGGCAGACTTACGCTTTATGGCTTTTAAACTATTCTTTAACACATTTCATAAGTTCTGTGTCTGTTTCTACGGTATCATTTACTATTTTGAATAAATTTGGATAGGATAGGCGAGCTATCTGTCTGAATTTGTTCTGATGTAGTAATTGTATTTTACCTGAGTGGTTCAATTTATACACATTTGTAACTGAGAATGATGAAATTAATATTTCAGAATCAGAATATCTTTATTGTCATTGTAATGAGTACAACGAAATTAAGTGATTAATTAAGTAATTTGTTTTAGATATACTGTAAATTTATAAAAGTATGACGACTGAATTGAAACGAAAGAATCAGACCACAAGATGTTTAAAAACAAATCCCCTTAGGCGACTGTAAAACCCAGAATTAAAAATCTTTAAGCAACCTCTGTAACACTTGTAAAGACCTGCCACTTTTTACAAAGTGGGCTTCAAAAGCAATTACTAAATGACTAAATATAGGTCCAGAATTAGGTAATCGGGATGCGGGTATATGTACATTTCACTGCCTTTGAGAGAATGTCACGTATTACCAGGGCTTATCAGAGAACCTTCTGAAATATCTGACTGAATTTTAGATTCTCTCAGAATCACCCTGAAACCTGCCTCACAACCACGTTGCTATGCATTTTATAAATGAACCGTCGCCAGAGCCATTTCTAAATAATGATTAACAATCAAGAAATGCAAAATGCCTTACAGTCATTATGCATTATGCATGTACAGATTTTAGTACTCTACAGTTTAGTAATTTTAGTAATCCACAGATAAAAAGGCTGACAATTTGGACTTCATGAATTGTTTTAGTATTTTTTATAGTTTCTCCTTA
The DNA here is from genome assembly GCA_009936485.2 of Gymnarchus niloticus. Lineage (NCBI taxonomy): Eukaryota > Metazoa > Chordata > Actinopteri > Osteoglossiformes > Gymnarchidae > Gymnarchus > Gymnarchus niloticus. The sequence continues at coordinate 5,776,782 of JAACJT020000075.1, forward strand.
ACATTAGTCCCCAGAACACAAAACTCAGCAGATGATAAATATAGAATGGAACTCTGTGTCAGTTCAAATCCTTCTACCAGGATAATCTCATGCCGCAGACGTGTTTGTGGAGGCTTGTGACCCATGTCCACTTGTATGATAAAGTGTATTTCCCTCATGGCAATCTCCATTATAAAGAGATCTTACTGACCAAGCTATCCCGGTGTGTGATATAATACGAATGTCACTATACTGCCTCAGAAAAATTCACAATAACATTTATATAACCACCATCTGTCATCCACATGCAAGACATCCATCCATCCATCCATCTTCCAACCACTTAACAGCGTTTTAGCGCCTACCCCTGGAAGCATTAAGCACAAGTCTTGGATGCTAGGGAATGTGAGTCCATCACAGGGTGAACATACACTCACCATCATATACTCATACGCTTTAGGCAATCAAAAGAAACCAATCTACCTGACTACATGCTATAGACTGGGAGGAAATCAAAGAAGCTGGAAGAGAACCCACACGAGCATCTATTAGATCCCCTTCCTGTGCCTAAGGTCACTTGTGTTCAGGCGTGTTCTGAGAGTGCTACCTTCAGCAGGTGCAGCCTTCTGCAGCAGAGCGCAAAATGTTGTCGTTCAAACTACATGTGAACATCCTTGTCAGAAGGAGAGGACAATGTGAGGGCAGTGCGGACAGATCCGTTCATACGCTTATGACCACACAGAAGCACGAGGACCTGAAAGGGCTGGTGAGTCTGATATAACGTAGAAAGGATGTCGAGCAGAGAGTTAGTACCAGCACAGAGTGCCGTCCGTGCGGTCGGCAATGTTGTGCCTTCTGCACTTCATTTACAGCAGCAGGTTTGATTTGTTTAGTGCAGTGATCACAACATTCGTCTGCTCCTCCCACTCAAAATGCACTTTTTCTGTTTTACTGTAGATCACGGCTACCACAAGAACAAAGGAATCGCATTAAAAACGATCATCAGCCAACATCCATCTTCAATTACTGCATATCCATTGTAGGGTTATTATGATCAACGAGCAATGGTATTTGTAACTGTACAGATCGCACGGTGTTATGGGAGAGACTTTGTAAACACAGTCCAATTAAGGTGTTTACACAACCAGCACCTCTGCCACATAGCCAAGTACTCCTGATGTCTTAGAGGAAATTCTCATATGGGTCATGTCTTTCTCATAATAGGATTTTATGGATTTACATTACTTGTGTCACTTTAGTACAATGCTGATATCTGTGGTTATATGCGATCATTAGCAGACGTAAACACAGCTACTGAATACATCAGTATGTTAGCTAGTGCTCCAGATCCTACATCACATAAAAGTTTCTAATCTGCACGCACCGTTACTCGAAAATTCACCACTGCACGACTTAAAGACGGACAAGTAATTCGCGTCACACACACGCTCGTCAATAGCTCGTAATTCATCATTCATTAGCCTATTTATTTTAAAGCCCATCTGCCAGCATGAGGTCACACTGCACTGCCAACAGCAACGATAAAATTTTAAATGAACACTCTGCTAACATTTGTTTAGCATTACGTGAGTCTTGGTCATGGGTAATAAAGAAACCGTCGACCATCACACCAATGCCCAGTCCCGGGACGGTGCCTTTGCGGTTCCTGCTCAGGCACTGGCTATCTGACAGGTGGCCCGGCACAAATTGCAGCGCCAGGGACAGCGGCCACCTGTCAAAAGTCAGCACCGGTGTTGTGGACAGCTGGCCCCTTGCTCCGCCCTTAACCATCCACGGCTGGCAGCCAATAATGAAACCAGGGACTCCCTCGCCGGAGAGGACTGGCAGACTGAGAAGCTGGTGACCGGACCGCACCTCTGCTCGTGGTCACACAGCATCCCTCCACAAAGGAAAGGGTAAAGGTTTCCATACTGGTACAGGCAAGCGATACATGTCGTCCCCCATTTTCTGTATGATATCAACAGATCTACGAGTATAAATGTAGACATCTGCATAATGCAAGGACAGAAGCCATTAATAGTCCGGAGATGACCTCTTAAGGTGCTCTCACACACAGATTGTGCACAGCTGAGCAATTAGTCAACCTTGGCCAGACACTCAAGTCTTTTGCCCAGTGGACTGACCCACTTGTTCGTATTGTGAGCAGGCTGTGACGGTGCTGGCTTTGACTGCCCCCCCACCTGTGACTCACCCAGCATGCATGAAGACGTAGCTCAGGTAACGCCACGCCTGGACCCGCAGCTGAGGATGATAGGGCAACGGCCCCTTTAAGTACAGGGGGTCGGATACCTGCAGTACCCAGCGGTTCAGCTGCAGCCCGTAGTACATAAACACTGCCACCTGCAGGGCGGCAGAAACAGACAATCGACAGGAAGTAAGGAAATATCGAAATGTTAGACTCATCTAGGGTTAGGCTGCCCTCATTGTAGCTAACCTCTAATGAAACAAGCCGGGCCTACCTCAGCAATGGTAATGGCCAGGATAAGCCATGGTGGCGGACAACAGGTGTAGCTGTCAAAGTACCACTTTCGGTCAACCTCGCGGGGCAGTGTCTCGTAGGCAATGTGGCGCACCAGCCTCTGAGACAGACCCAGGCCCACCTCCTCCCGCAGGGCCGCCCCCTTGAGCTGCCGTCCGCCGTGCAGGATGGCCCTCCGGAAACTGTTGGAGCGCTTGTTGCTCATCTGGAGAAGCACACACGTAGAAGTATCAGTAAGGGCAGCCGAGCGCAGTGCCTTCTGGGAAAAAGCATCAGCGGACGCTGAGAAACTCTGGTTAAATTGCATGATGATCTGCCATGTAGCTCCATCTGAACTCCAGATGGGCTCTAAGATGGTTAGATAATAAACGAATCATTGAATCAAGGACTCATGCTGAAGGGACCTAGCTTGTTGCCTGTGGACTCACCATAGCTCACGGGGGCAGTCATGCCATGACACTGTGCTGCCCTTTGGCGCCTTGCAGTGGCCCTCTCTGTTTCCCATGTAGCCCTGTTCTGGGCCCCTGAACGCTTCCCCATCACTAGGCAACGTTTCAGGAATTCCATCCATCTCCAGCACTGTCCACAGCTGCCCAATCCACAATACCCCACAAACAAACACCCCCTTTCTGACACAGATCCCTGAAATAAAATCAGGAATGTCTTTTTCCCCACCCTTTAATGACCTTCACTTATACCCAGGCTTTGATGTCGGTCAATGAGATCAACAGATGCACATCGTGCAATACTGCACAAAAATCTCGAGACTATTTCGGATAAGCATTTGACAGAGAAATACACAAGTTGTATTTTTATGTGCCGTCAAATTATGCCACTGTAAAACCACAGCATTCAGGAGGAAAGACTCATCATCCTGAGAAGAGCTAAAACATTTAAGCACTCAATTATCAACACAGAGTCAGGCTTCACTCCATAATGGCCGTCGTAATTATAAGTTGAAATGAACTTGTGCAGTTGTTTAAAAGCAGAAGCAGTAGAGCCTCACGAAAGCAATTTAACTTTCTGCATGGATAATCCCTCAGCTCCTCAAATCCCACTCATTTCAGCCAGTTGATCCTCTTGCTGGAATATCGTGCATGTCTCAGCTGTTCCAATGCGGTTTTCCTTTAAACCACTGAAAGCTGAATTGTAATTTCTGCAGTGGCAGTGTTTTTAGCTATTCCCAGCCATGTCATGTACTGGCAAACAGACGAGGCAGATTTTGCCAAGGTCTACAGTACTGCGTCACAAGCCCAGTGAATACATGCAGCAAAAATACTCAGGTTGACAAAATCTGGCCGACGGTGCACTGCGCTTTCGCGGGTGTTTTTTGCACGCGTGTGCGTCTCAAATACCCTCTCAGGAAGTCCTCAGGCGGTTTATAAATGGTGTGAATCATTAAATAATGGATCGCATTGGACTGACTGACTCACGAAACAGGACACCCTACTGAGTGTATGGAACCGAAACATATTTGTGTTGGTGTTGCACGTACAAAATGATGTAAATGTACACGCATTGCTGTCTCGGTGTCTCAGTTTGAAAGTCCTGAAACACGTTAAGCGAATGGTAAATATTTATAGTTAAACCTTGTTTGGCAGACGAGACAGACAGACCCGGGGCAGGTAACCAGAAGGTTGGCAAATGCCATACAATTTGCTCCCGCTGTGTGTGCGGCAAACAGGAGGAGCTGTTTGTTTTTAAGATGCTATACACACTGCACTTCTCACAGCATTCACCCGCCCTGTGTCTCCGACACAGCTGGACACCACAAACTCGATGCCAAAATTCTTCCAGCAGGCTCGAGTGGGTCTTCCCTTGTGGTCACTGGCATGCCACGAAAACTTTTGTTGTTTTGTTGTTTTTGTTTGTTGTTTTGATTGTTTGCAGTCACAATGGCAGCTTTATGGAACAACTGAACTTGTAAGATGCTACTGCATACAACCCCCTGCCCACCCAACGCCTTGGTGCCCCCCCCCCCCCCCCCCCCCCCCCCC
>JAACJT020000075.1:5788035-5873781 GCA_009936485.2 Gymnarchus niloticus
CCCAAACCCCCGCGGCTTTTCCCCCCCCCCCCCCCCCCCCCCCCCTTTACTGTCTCCTCACCAGTTTTCATACTTCACTGAGCACTTTATGTTCAAAAGCGCTAAGCGGCTGGGACGAGCTGAGAAACTCCCCCCCAAATGAACCAACGCCGGCGGCAAGGTTTCCTCACTGCCGGTCCCTCCGATCACTCTTCTCATTATGTATTCACATCCCCCTCGTGTGCTCGTAATTATTTTTCACTGAAACAAACAGAGGCGAGCTCACAGCGGTCCCGTGAAGCGTAAACACAGACGCACACGCCTTCGCAGTGGCGTTCAGGGAAACGGGTGCCGGTACAGAACACCACATTCGACCCATCACTGCTGAATGGCGGAGGAGATGATGCCCGCATTATGTCCCCTGGCACCGTTTTGCCATGATAAAGGGATTTTTATTAAAAGCGATGAGCTGCCCGCATGCAAATCCTTCCCCACGCCGTACGAGCCAAGCATGTTTCTGAAGGAGTCACATGTGTGGCCCCAGGAGACAGAAAACAATGGAGCGACACCTCCGTAGTGAGAACGCAAACCTTATAATCCCACCAGCTGCGAGCTTCTTTTTTTTTACGCTCCAAATAATCCTGACATAATGGTACCCTGAAAATGGGCTTTCGTTATCAGGCTTGTGTGACCGACTCGCTTCTGAACGCGGGAGATGAACAGCAAACCACAAACCCAACGTGACTCTACTCGGTAGCTCTAATTTTCATAATACGACACGATAACGATAAAGATAAGGAGCTCGCGTTGACTACACGAGTTAAAGATCCACTCGCTGTTATGAGACCGAGCGACTCGTTTCCACCCACTGGAAGATTTTATCAAACCGAACCACAAATGGGAGCTCAAGCCGAGAACATCCATCTGAAAGTTGGTTTACAAATTCCATATATAATTTCAGCCACAGTCGGGCTAATCTGAGCTGTTAAACAATCTCTCTTACTGTGTGAAGCATGGCGACCCATGAAACGGCCTAAAAAAATGCCAAATCTGTGTCCATAATGACATTTCCAGGCGCTCATCCAATGAGCCTCCGGGGTGTCCTGGTAATCCCAATGACAGCCTTTGGACCTCTGGACGGAAACTTCAAATGACTGACCTCAAGATGACCCAACTAGGATGGGTAAGGATCTCCAGTGGCTTCTAATGAGTGGACACTTTGATCTAGACTATGGTAGATAGGCTGTGACCTCAGGCATTAACTTATTCAGACTTCAAGTGGTCTCTCATATTCACCTTTTTCAAAAATGGTTACTCATAAGCTGAGGTAACCATACATTATTTCCAGAGACCTTAAAGACTTATACGATTTATGATATATAATTTGTGGATACCCATTAGTATAGGCAGAGATTTGAGATTTGTAATAATTAGAACTACCAGAGGCTAACACAAGATGCAATAATTATTCATCGGCATAATTTCAAACCTTCTTGTATGGCTGAAGGTCACGGTACAAATGAATAAATCGTCATAAAAAAATGAACAAATTTCGAAGTGCAATTTCGGCATTAGCCTACATCTCACAGGTTCAGATCTCTCCACTGATCCCACTCACTTTTAGACTGTTTACTGAGCTCCCCCACAGGTTACAATGTAAAGTCTTCTCCACAAACTGTAAGATACTGAACCTGAGAAAACATGCCCAGACCCCAGTTGTGTGCGATGGGTTTTTCCAGCAGGGGTTGGCCTTGGGTGGACTGGCATGGTGGAGAGCATGATAGAGGTTTCAATAACGGATCCAGATGTGGAATACAACGCCCAGTTGAAACATCGATTGAATCCTTTCGTGTACCTTTTGTTACCTTTACAAGCCGTTTATACTGATAGAAAAAGATGGGGGGTTAGCTAACAGTCATTTACCTGAGAGCCAAATGGTAGAGCGGTTCCTAAATCCACCAGTTCCTATCAGTGATGCCACCATCCTGCAGCTCCACCCCCACCCCTTCTGCACCACCCACAGCATGTGCAGCTGAGGTGGATAGGACCATAATGAAAGGGGGAGCGGGGCTTTGATCGGCACACCATCTCTGTGTGCCTGTAATGGACAGCCAGAGTGCTCACTCCCGTCCCCGGCCACACTTCATGCCTCACGCAGGGAAGGGGATGAACGTGGTCATGCCGTGCCAGCTGGCATGCTTCACTGCAAAGTCCCACTCGCCTATCTTTGGAGAGGAATCAAACAGGCTACAGCTGGGAATGACTGTCAAAAGTTTACCATAACTCTGCACTGGCTGAGCAGTTATGGAGGATGGATGGCTGGATGGATGGATGCATGCATGACAGGTTGATGGATGGATGACAGCTATATGAATGTACAGATGGATGACCTGTGAATGGATGACAGATAGATGGTTTGGTAGATGGATGAATGAATGGATGGAAAGATGAATGAAAACTGAATGGATGCATGGATGAATGGATACAGTCTGAAGGAGCTGCCCTCTAAGGGTCAATTTACTAAAGCCTTACACAACCCATTTCCGATTTATAAAATCATTTGTCCTCTGTCTAAACCTTTGAAAATTCCCCTAAATATCTATATGACCTTTGCTGGCATTAAGCTGGTGTTTTACTAGCACAAGTGGAACACAGATCTACTGGTCAAGACAGAATCCACAATCCAGGGGCAGCCGGGCAGAGGCACCGGCTTCACTGCCTGTTTTATATTTATATATTTAACAATTTATTTTTATCTTAACGTGGCAGCTACGGTGCACAGCACACTGTTAACAGACACAGTACGAGTTTCCCAGACGCCGCTTCACTTAGCTTCCCTAATTAAAATCTACTGAGCAGCAAGGGCCACTTCACCCACACTAATTAAACACGAGTGCGGCGATGGAACAGGCACTCTCGCTGGGCCGCAAAAAAATTCATGGCTGGTACAGAACAATTTCAGTCTCCACCAATGCATGCCACTGAAGTAGGCAATGGGTGAGCCATTTTGTGCCGATCAATTGAGAACGGTAAAAGTGGTTAAAAATGGTATTGGCTCCTCATCCAGCGCTGAGATGGCAACGTAGGGGAGATCTCTGATTTTCCATGGATCCTGGACAATAAAGGCAGAGAATGTTGAGACAAAGAAAGACCACTGGCTTCGCGACCTAAGGAGTTCAGCTTAGCAAGTAGCCTGTGGGATCTGTATGGATGTTTTAAGGTAACTAATGCAGGTACTTGTATTTTTAAGACAGAAGATCAACCAAGGTTAGATCATCTTTACTTATCCTGTACCATCTAGTCAGGTCACAGTCAGATCAAAGGTAGATGTGCTTTGCTCTCCCACCTTGATGTGAATTCCAAGGGCTTGAGACGGTGACTGCAGCATAGTCGACTCTGGTGCCATCGAGGCCTCGAAGCCTCAGCCTGATGCTGCACCTGCCAGGTATTGCCGAACGGGGACACCCACTCCATTAAACAGGGGCCTCCCTAGACTCCCTTCTGCCCATATCTGGGTCTGCCCCCCCACAACTGCGTCTGGCTTCCACTATAATGCAAATGTGAGGAGTCGCGTGCCGGCCCTGACCTTGGTGAGGGGAGGGGACCCGGTGCATCCAACTGACACGTATATCTACATCCCAACTGACAGGGGGGCGGTGCTGATGTCAGCAGAGGTCTACAGGTCGCCCGCAGCTGGTGACGGCTGGAAACCCGCTGGGACCTGTCAGCCTCTTGTGGGCGATAAGCCAGACCCCAGCAGAGAATGTGGGCCAGCAGCATACAGCCGGCTGAGAAACTCCTAACACACAGTCAACATATTTCCCGGTGAAAAACCGTGGCTCAGATTCACAGAGGAATGTATTTCGTGACTGACAACCGGCCACACCTGGCGTTGGCCATTATTTATTTGGTTGGTGCGTATCACAAAAGCCACAGCAGGCCCATTCGAGAGCAGCGAAGAAGCAACTTGAACACACAATTCCAGGGTTGCCAAGTAACGGCTCCTGCCATATTCTTCTTGCAAGCTGTTTACAAAAACCTTGTACACAGTACGAGCCCAAGTAGAAAAGCCCTCACATGCTTATGTGCTTATCACAGAAGATAAAAAACAAGGTTTATGCTAGGAAAATAGTCACAGCTATCAGTCAAACTGGAGACTGTGAATGGGTGGGGATACAGGGTACTGAAACTTTAACGTGGGTCAAATCCAGGGCAGGCTGCACTGGGAGAGAAGCCTGCAGAGTGGTGGTCCTGCAGGACAAACACAAAATATCCCAACCCCCCACTGAATTTGAGTTACTGAAGAAAAGCCCTGCGTAGACAGGGGAGAGAAAACACTCTTCATCTGGGCCCTACTAAATCGAATCTGAATCCTGAGGGAGGTGAGGGGGCAGGGGTGACAGTGGGGGGGTATTAGAAACAAAGTCTTGTCATCAAACTGAGATCCCTCCCCCCCGACTGCTGAACCCCTTCAGCCACAAAATTCGCACACAGAGGGAAGAAGATGGAGGCACCACAGAGGAACCACGTCTTTCTACTCGTCTTGGCCAACAGACAGGATATCAATGAACGCACAGGCCAAGAGTTCTGCGACTTCAAAAGAGCTGAACCCCATGGTCAGCATGCGTGGGACGAGAGCCCCCCCCTCGATTTTGCCGGGTTAGTACACGCTGAGCATATGCGGGCAATATGCGCACCCCGCAGACGTGACAAACTTGCCAGGCGTTCTCAAGCTGTGAGGCCATCGGTGGCCGAGGAAAGGCATTAGCGGCGTGCCCCACTTCGCTGATGACCCACCCACACTGGGTCCCACTTCCAGCAGGCCCTTGGGGACCCCCTCATTAATGCCTGGGATGCTCCTCTTCAACACTCATCTTTGCACAGCTGTCTGCTGGGTGGGGATTTTAAACAACCGCCACAAGATTTCAGCAATTCCTAGGAAGACCTGAGTGTGTGAATATGGGGGGGTGCAATAATCTTCAAATGTTAATTACAATGGTTCGCATGGCAGATGCTCAAAGGTCACAGGCTGGGCCAGGACGGGAGCATTTATCATGCGACTCACACCCGATGCAATCAGCGGCATCAAAACGACGACTAATGCATTGACGGGACCCTTACAGCCCCCAGCCGAGCCCAGGTTGTGACACGACATCGTTGCATCTTAGGACAAGGCCACGCGTTCATACTGTCTGGTACCGGGTCAACCCGGCATGGTTCCAAAGAGGCGCACAACTCATAACGATACTGGTGGGGAGCCAGGCTAAAAAAAGGCAGTGATGAATGACCCAGAGAAAACCTGCACTTCCAGATAGAAAGCCACACCCGCAGGCTGCGACCGCCAGGGAAACCCTGGTCATCGCTGCCCTTGGCTGTCTCGAAGTGTACCCATAAACGTGCTACATTCTCAACCTCTTTTTAGGCTATCAACCAGGCAGGATGATTTATGACACTTTGTGCTATTAACCCTAAATCTTCTCTTTTTCCAAAGGCCTTGAAAAGAAATTACTGGTGTCATACATATTTTATATGGAGCCATTCATTAAGAAAACCGTTCCGCCAATCCCTGAAACAGAGACATTGATTTAAATGCATACTTGGCATCATATTACTCCACATATGAAACATACAGTATGTTGTCAATTTGCTTGCTACTCAGAAAAAATCAAGTGAGAACATTCTGCCTCCCTTTCACCAAGACGGGTCATTCATCATCTAAACATGGAAAAGTTTGAAGCTCTTCAGCTGGATGATTCTGAAATCCAGGCAAAAATGGCTAATGTAAACATAATCATCTGACCTTCTTAGTGCAATGGTTGCCATCAGGTAGTACAGACAAAGAGAATGTTGCAGTAGGAATCACTCCCCAAATCAGACATCTGTACCCCCAGCTGGGTAAGGGGTTAGGGAGGCCTCCTAAATCACAAAGTCCCCTTTGAGCTATGAGACCCACTAACATCCTCACTTAAGTGTCAGCATCTTACCTCAAAGCCATCGTTCTGAAGGGGAGCCAAAAACAATATTATTGTGCATTGGTTGCTGCTCACTAGTGGCTTTTACCTTTCTATTATCCGCCTCCATCAAAGCTAAGTGGACCAGTCGGCACTTCACAGAAATGACCATGCCTTGATACCGAAAGCAAACGGGAGATCGTGATCGAGGACACTCCCCCAGCCAGACCTGGCCGAGCCTCACAATCAAGTTCACAGTCAGGGCCTCTTGGGTAGAAAAAAGAAGCGCAACCATGGAAAGATCTACAAGAGGCTTAGGTACCTCCTGAGAAGATCTCCTCACAGGCTGTTCCAAGACTACCGTGAGTGAAATGTAAAAACACGCAGCGTTCATCAAGGCACCCTGCGTGAACCAATCGCTAAAAATGGGGCCAAACCAGGTGAGTCAGAGCTGGATTCTGCATGGCGCCAGAACTTCGAAGAGCCAGAAAAGTGGGAGACAGCGAGGAACAAGCTGCCCCCAGGAGACGTCTCACAAATGGCCAGTGGCTGGAAGTCGGACAATGCAGAGAGCGGCGGGCTGGGTCGGGACTGCGGATTAGGAACCAGAGCCACATCTGCTGTGCTGCCCACCTCTGCGGTTGACCCAACCCTCCTGCACCAAGCGGCGCTGCTTCAATATGTGACAGATGAAGAACAGACGACACGGCCTCCTGCATGGGATCTTGACTTTTCACGTATCCGCCAGGAGCTGGAACCCCAAGGCTGACAGATATGCAGCAGCGGGATAGACCTACCCTCTCCCAGCAGAGCAGCCCCCCCAAACCTCCTCCAAGCCCAGCAGCCCATATTTTCACACTCAGGGAAACGCCTGGCTCTGATGTACACCCACAGCTACAAGACACAGCAGATGCTCTGTAGCAGGAGACTGGTTTTGGAAACATGAGCAGGAATGGTGGCCCTTCTTCTGAGAATCGGTCTCCCCAGTGACACATTCGCTAAGTAGATGCTGGATGTTAACCACAATGTTATTTTTCTGTAGTACCAATCTGTGTTTTGCAGTATTTCCAAGGGTCGTTTACGAGCTCAACATCAGCGGCACGTAGACAGATCACGGTGGCCAGTAAGAGGTGATGAATACTGCACACCTTCAGCAGATAAGTACAGATTTCCCCACCCAACTGAGATCTTTGCCCCCAGCACCCACGTCTCGGGCGGTCTGCATATCTCCGGCAGTCATAAACCGCCTACCCTGACCACAAGCTACAAAACCAGGCCTCAGTGGAGGCTGACTACGGAGGGCGGTCCTTCAGTGTGAGCCCTGAGCTGTAACTCGTGGTTACAAGCCAGGGTGACGTCCCGTCCATCACCGCCTTCCTCATGCAACATGGGTCCGTGTCGAGGTTCTTCTCAGCCTCCATCCCAAGAGAGATCTCACTAGCGCCCCCCTCTCTCGCCAGGCCCCCAGAAGAGGCTTAAAACCAAAAATCCGGGTAATCCCGAGTGTCCGAGACAACGACAGAAAGGCCTGTCTGACTCGGTAAACAAAGACCCGCAGGCCCCCTGACAGGGGTGGGAAAGGCGGTGAACGCCTGTCTCGTGCTGTTAAAGACGACAAGCAGGTTTAAACACCGGGGTGTCACTAGGGGAAGGCAAACAGGAAATCAAAGAAAACATGCGTTTCTGCTCCTGGGGCTTCGTGTGAATGTGAAGCAGGCAGGCAGCTGGATGACTCTCAGCAGGCTCCTGAAACATGGGTAAACACACACACACACACACACACACACATACACACACACGCACACACAAAGCCGTACTGCCAGAGGTAAAATCCTTACAGAAATCGAGATTACTCAGAGTACTAACCACTGCAAGAGACAATAGCTTCTAAACCATGGCATATTTAATGATGTGGAAAAAGCCTTAATTACTATTGACCTCAGCTTCCATAAAGCAATTATTTACAACTAGTTTAGTTACAGGGCATGTGACAAAGAGGGAACAAAAAGCCAGTTTTCACTTTCAGGGGACGCATTCCTTTTCTTCCACTCTTTCAGCACCATCCCTCTTTCGAGAATTCCAGGTCTATTCACTGGAAAGATTTATGGGGTTTCACCTGGGGGGAGAATGTGGTTCCATGCTGATTTAGGGGGCGGGGTTTGGGGGTTCCACATCTCAAAGCTGGTATGGTTGGGTCAATGACTAAGGGAGTCTTCGACGAAGCCATGTGGGCAGCAAAGACGAGAACCAGGACAATTTAATCCACTAAAACACCACCACTTTTAGCCAAATTCTATTCCTTAAGCTGGTCGTTTGTCCGCCTGCCCACATTTTGTTGACACCCAGATCTCTCTGGCTGGCTGATATTCTGCCGTGTGATCTGTTAGAGCAACTTCTGTTTGGACGGTCCTGCTCTCTTAATCCCCTGGGAATCAGAGTGCAGACAGAAGGCAGTCTCACGCGGCCACACGGCAGAGACCAAGAGAATCTGACAAAGCTGCATGGGATAGAGGGGACCTGCTATTGACATGTGGCAATTATTTGTGAAAGTTGGGCTATAGTGATCTTGCAGACTAGAAGGAGACCAGGCTCTCCATTTCTCTGTCCAGCCTGTCATCAGCACTGTCTAAAATGGACAAAGTGTCCCCCTATAAAGCAATTTGCTCTCTCCAACTGAGACTCCGGAGCCCCAGCCCAAAATGCCTGCTGAGACTCTCCTATATTCCTTAAGGAAGTGGAATCATTTCTTCCAAGGAATGCCTTGGGAAACCTTCCCATGAATTAATTAAGAAAGAAGAGATGAACTCCTCATTCCCTTCCAATTCCCCAACTGTAAACTTATACTGGTAAAGCCAGCTAGGCCAGAGTTACAAATACGGCTCTGCCTTCTGCTAAGACAAAGTGCAGGTGAGCACCATCATGATTTCCGTGGGGGCTCCCTGCTGCGGCAGCTTTTAATGATGAAAAGGGGAACGGAATCTGCCCGTACACTCAGCAGCATCACCATGGTGTTGCCATGGCACTGATCACACCCTTTACAGGCACTTAGGAGTTTAACTGTCCCCCAGACGGCCCTGACTATGCAGGTGCACTCATCACTGCATTGAGGGCCCGGGCTCGTCGCAGTCAGCCTGTGGGCCCATTTTCTGCACCGTTTAGGCTACAGCAGACCCGTGTGACTCTCCGAAGACGGTGCCGTTCCATTCCCCAGGTGCCTCCGCCTCCTTGCTTTGGCTCTGTGAGCCACTCTTCCTGGAGACATGGAGCAAGATTTGTGGTTTTACGGAGGATGGTGTTCTTATAGAACCTCCACCTTGACTTGCTTGGAGTCTCAATAATATTACCACAAACAGATTTCCATCTAAGAAATTTATGCCCATGAAAAACTTATGGATACGGAAACAAGACAGGATAGCAGGGCAAACGAAGGCAATTTGCTATTTGTCTCTGCTGTTTCATCTGATGAAAAAGGCAGCCCTGCCAACTTCGGCAAACGGCGGTGGGGAAACCAAGTCAGGAACATTTAAAACTGGCTGCCTTGCCACTCAAACTGACGGCAGAATCGACGTCAGGCGACATCTCTGAGCGCTTACAGCCTGTGCCCCAAAAGAGGAGGTAAATGCATTTTGAAGATTTACATTAAATTGGAACAAAGATATCTGATAATCTATCTGTCTTCCAGCCACCCACCCAGAGTTTTGGTGATCATAGAGCCTAAGGCAAGGGAACACAGTTCATCAAAGAGCACACAAACTTAGAAACAGTAATTCATCTTACTGCATGTTTCTAGACAGCAAGAGAAAATTGAGGGATGACGGAAAGAACATGCAAATATTATTCGAACCCACAGCCTTGGAGGCAGAAGGGGCCACCGTGCACTCGAACCAAACAATGCACTTCAGTAAATGTTTGATTTTACGAGTCGTATTTACGGTTTGTGTGCAGCTGGTACCTGACGTTACATTTGACAGCCTACAAATCACTGAAAAGGGCCAGAATTGACTTGAAGGTCATTACCCTGCCCTGTAAAACATGCTGAAACATCAAACATCTCAGGATGTTTCAATTACCAACTGTTCTGTTTTACAACTGCACACGCTGCTTTTTTTTCCCTGTTGTCAGGGGTGGAGATGAGTAGACCCAGACGTTCCCAGGTAACATCCATCACAACCCGCACTGCTATTGCCGTCAAGCTTCACGGAGAACCGTCTGGGGCCCTCGTTCGGGAACTCACTGGAAAAAATGTCGGCTTGTGTCCATTGTCCGGGATTAAGTGTTTCACAGGAAACCTTGGATGTGGGGCCCAAATGCTAATACACACACACGGGCATCGTACAACAGCTTCTTGGGTTAAGGAACGTTCCAGAATGACAGTCCATTCCACTTCAGAGACAGAGCTACAGCTGTTACCTGTGGGAAGGCATTGCGATCTTTGACATGAGGCCAGTGTCTTCAAACCCCGCGCCTGTGAGTGGCACGGTCAGACAGGTAGAACTGCTCAGGAGGGGGTGGCTGAGGGCGGTGGGGGATGAAGACAGTAGTGGTTCCACAGGGACAGCTCTGCAGCTGCTCCGGTTTCAAATACACATCCAGTGCATGGCTGAACTTAGAGCCGGGTAACCGGATCCATGTTTTGTCACGGTCAGGGTTCGTGGGCCACGCCCACTGAGACACCAAGTATTAGGGGAAGAATGGCTTATAAGCAGCTACTTTGCTGACCTAATTTTGCTTAATTTATCTGCTGTGTTTTTAGACACATGGTGCCAAAATCTACTGGACATTATCCAGAAGAAAGCGGCAGTTCTTTTTCCATTGTTGTTGCAAGCAATGGTAAAAAAACAACATTAGCAACATAAATACTGTCTAACGGCATAGCACTGCAGCCAAGACGATGCCCGTTCATCGAGATGCTCCAGGTCACACCCCCTAGACTCCTGCAAAGTCCACAGGGCTGGCTCTTAGGCTGCTAAATGGAAGGCAGGAGAACGGATGGGAGCCTGGGCACACTGAGACGGGGAACCTCCACCCACAGCAGAGATGGAGCAGTGCGGTGGAGCCGCGGCTCACACACCGACGGGGGCTTGACGGCAATGCCGGCAACCAGGCCCAGCCCAGCAGCTGCTCTGCACTAGATCTCCTCCAGTATCACCCTGAAGTGCCACTTGTGGGCATAGATTTACCCCCCGAAAAACCCCCAGATGTAAAGCGAACCCCCAATTGATATACCTGAGCCACATGAGAACACAGGCACACCTGTACAGGACTCCCTTTGGTGCGGGTTCGACCGGGGGAAAACATAGCCTACGGCTGCCTGAAAGGAGGCAAGTGGAAACAACTCGACCGCCGAGGTTTCGGCTAGAGCCAATTAAAAGGTCTGCGCATCCGAGCAGACAACAAAGTGAAAAACCGTCTGGCAGGGGCTCCAAACGAGAGGAGTTATTTATAAATGGTTCAGAAAGAGCCCTGCTTTCACACTTCAGGCATGGAAACTTCCTCCCATTAACAGCAGCTATCTATTTAAAGGCCGGCATGAGGGGATGGTGGATCGCATTCTGGCTTAACATCTCCAAGGTTGTGGGTTCGATTCATACCACTGGCACTGTGTGTGGAGTTTGTATGTCTCCCTGAGTCCTGTTACAGTCTAAAAACATGTGCTTAGGGGAACTGGCATCTCTAAATTGCTAATAGTGTTTGAGTGTGTGCCCCGCAATGGACTGGCATCCCATCCAGGGTGTCTTGTTCTTCCTGAAATAGGCTCCAAGCTCACCACAAGCCTGTACTGAATTAGTAGGTATGAAAAATGGATGGATGACTGGACCCATGAGCAGGTGACACTAAAGCAGTGTTTTGCCCAAGGCCCAGAGACAACATGGCAAATCATGTGAGCAACGACAGAACCCCGCCCTGTCAATTGGGGGCACTCTCTTTCAAAGGATAAATCACCTATAGCAGCAGCTTTGGGGTTTACCAAGCAACAACTAAATCCATAGGCTGGTGAGCTGGAGCCACCCCCAAAGATGGGGCTTCTTCTGAGGACACTGCCGTCATCCCACCCTTTCATCTACAGGCAGACACAAGATGGTCCCGACAATTACCCCCCCTCCAAGCCTAGTGTTTGAGGTGCCCTTCTCATTATTCCAACTCAGGGGGACCAGGCAGCTCTGCCCACTGCAAACACAGACCTATAATTCCTCATAAACACACGCTTCCTCACTGCTATAAAATGAAAAAGAGGGCTGTGGAGCTGAATATAGTACTAATCTGATATTTTTCCTGTTTATTTTGTTACGACTGCAGGTGTGTAATCGCGGCTGATTCGCAGACCAGCAGGAAGACTCACGCCCGTCACCCTGGCCAGTCCGTCTTACACAGTCGAGGAACAAAGACTTTCTTGTATCTGGGCCTCAATCAAATGGCCATAGTGACCAATTACGGCTACCTATTTACAATATTTCCAGATGCTTGCATTGATATTCACACTCAGTTTACAGTGATTCACCCAAAATGACCCAAGAATTAACTCTAATATACAGGATAGGTCATTTCAATTCATTTTTCAACTGTCATGGCAGCGCGTGCTAGCTGGGCAAAATGACGTCAACACTGATCACATACTGGCAAGGGAGGGGAAGCGAGGGGCTACTTGGACAGCTTCCCCGAGCATGGAGCTAAAACGAAGGCTTTGTGGCGAACTGACACAGACCAACCAGCTCCAGGCACTGAATATTCGCAAAGGGCTGGACCAAAAAAAAAGGAGAGCAAAGCGGAAAAGCGCGATCGTGCTGTCGACATTTTACCACACTGGTATCGATAGGACAGGAGTCACCCTTTACCCATCTGGATTCATTTTTCTGTGTGGGAGCCACCTAAAACGATGTGGCCTTTGATCAAACGTAGATGGAGAAGCTTGGGGTCACACAGGTATGACCTGGGCTCTGGTTCGAGGAGCCACACGCAAAACGGGTGAAAGTGCTTTTCGGAGCAAAAGCCAGTCCGAAAAGCCTTGGGGAGAAGAGGCCTGTCTTACTTCCTGAGTCATAGCTAGTGGAAGGACAGGTGTGGACCCTCACTGTAGCAAATGCGATTTGTGGCGGGGAATGTTTAGCCCGAGGTAGCTATGTTCGACTCTCCTACACCCAAGGACGCAAAGCCTTTGTAGAAATCCAAATATTGGGCAGATGCCGCAATACGAAGTCCAATAACATAATCCTGCAAGTAAATCTATACCAAAACGCAGAATGACAGCTTGAGAAACGTTCCAACAGGACACCACTTCCTCAGTGACGCGTGAGGCGACGCTGTTTTCACTCAGTCCAGCGCTTCTCAAAGCGATTCCAAAACGGCTTTCCGACAGCACCATGGATCATTTCCAGGGCGAGCTAAGTGGTTCATGCTATGCTCGAATTCTCGACTCCCCTGTCACGGGCCGCACAAATCAAACGGCATCAAACCGTTACTTCCTGCTCTGGGAGAAAGAGCTTCTTACATTGCAGCCAGATAGTCTCCAGGGCACAGAGAAGGCTAAGACACAGCACAGGAAGCTTTGATTAAAGGGCAGCCAAGAGCTTGATCAATTACACGCAGACAAGCTCAACGACACTGCACCCTCGTTCCTTTTCAACGCTCGTCTTCTGCCGAAGAAAACCGGCCATCTCTGGATGCCGTGGCATTCATGTTTTTGGGGATGTCGCATTCCAGGAAACGGAATGACCTTCAGGTCTCCTCCCACATATAACAAGCAGAAAAGGTCACAGAAAGGCAGCCGGGAGATGATGGAAGGGTGACAGGGATGGCGGATGGAGCAGGTGGAAGATTTTTATCGGATGGTTCAGCTGAAGGCCACTCGAGAAACTCAAAGTGACGCCACATAAATGAGGAGTACAGAGAGGCCCCCTTTAGAGGCACACCACAAAAAGCCTTCCATCGGCCCCCATTAATCCAGTGCACTGCAGCCCCAGGCCTGAAAGGGTGGATCTGACACCAACCCTGGCAACACCCTCCACCCCCCACCTCGCCTCCCCGTCTCCCTTTGTCCTCCGCAGGGGGCGGCCGGATGAATGCTGGGCCCGCTCCTGGCAGGTGCACGGACAGACTTGGGGCTCACTTGCCGTCTGTCACCCACTACTGTGTCTCAAGCCCCGCCCACTTCACCGACTAATGGCAGGGAAAGCCAGAGACTGGAACCGAGATTAGGTATCGCACTAATTGAATTTGCACAGGTCAGTGTCGGCCACAACTGTTCTCCCGAACTTTCCCTCCAAAACGCTTGGGGTTAAGCTGCCAGCGCCCGGAAGAGAGGCTCCTCAAACGGAGAAACTGTGCTGAATCCAACACTTCCCAAATACCACACAGCCACAAAATTCCCCACAATGCCCTCTTACTGCTGAAAAAATATATATCCTAATAAATAGTTAAATTTAAATGTTCAGTCATGATACCTACAATATGGTATTGCAACTTTAAAAACAAATGACTTCTCTCATAAAGGGCCTTTTCTCGGGACGTCTGGCTTGCGAGTTACAGAGTACACGGACACAGCCTTCACTAGTCTGTGCAACACAGCCATGGGTGGCAAGACACCTTCAGCCAGCACTTGCATGAGGGCTACCTACCTTATCAAACAGTGATTTCCATTGCTGAGGCATGATGAGAGCCAGGTGGAAAAGAAAGAGAAAGGAGTATGAGAAATTTTTACTTAAGGAACAGTGAAGCTCCTGGAGTAATAACAAAGTAGGTAGGGACACGACTGGATGATGAAAGAAAGTCATTTTTCAGATTTTACTGTTTAGTTATTATTACTATGACTGGTTTTCTTTGGAGTGTAACAATTCGCATCAACTGAGGGCATTTCACTGGTAACAAATTGATATAATAGCCATATCCTTCAGAGATGGACAATAAGAAACAATCTTGTTTGCGCAAGTTCTTTCTAATTAAGAAACCGCCAATTGAAAAAACATGGGATAATTGTGCGCTTTTGTGCAAAGAATGCGTGTTTGCATTAAAAGTGACAGGGCTACAACTGCTTGAAGGCAGCACACCTTAACAGCACAAAGGAAAGTTCGGGTTCTTCATGCACGTAATGTCTGAATATGAGAGAAAACAAACAAACAAACAAACAAACAAACCAAAACAGCGGCGACACTGTGAAGAACCATCACCCACGGGCTACTCACGTCCTCCAGGGCCATGGGCAGGACATCGATACTCTCCAGCACTTCGATCTCGTCCCCCTCCGCGTTGGCCGCCACCGCCGGAGAGGAGCTGACCTGGGTGTCGCTTGGCCCTCCGGGCATCCTGCGTGGCTCTCAAGATCAAATCCCCCCCGATGGTGCTTCAGAAACGCGGCAGGCGACTGCCATCATCCACTAGCGCGGTGACAAGCGTCTGCGCGCGACATCGCGAGCGGCGTGTCGCTTCGAGCAAAAAAAAAAAAAAAAAAAGCCGTGCGCTTCAAATCGCGTCGCTCCCAATCCGGGATCGGTGGGCTTCTGAGACCCCGACAGAAGTGAGCGATCGTATATGTCGCTTCCCCCCCCACCACCACCACCTCCCAGTGCAAACAATCTATGCTGCGCCTCTTATGTTTAAAAGACGGGTTTTAGCTGTCAGAAAGTTGTTCGTTGACACGCCGCCGCTTCTCTGACCGAGCTGAAGGAAAGCGGTCTGTCATTTTCCGGAGCTGTCCACCTGCACCGACCGGCGCAGCCCGCGGCAAAGCCACCGTCTGCCAGGGGACACACGGGGGGGGGGGACAGCGGAGAGCCCGTGACTTGACTCACCTGCTGGAAAGACGAGCAAGCCTTCAGCAAAACGTCACGTCGTCTCTCTCGCGTACCTCTGATCCCACATCGTCAAACACGAAGCTAACAGACGCCGTACTGACGACGCATTCACGAAACAAAAAGTTACATTCGATACTTGGCGCGGTGCAGGGACCAGAACGCGTTAAAACCGCACAAACTCGTATAGCGCAGCGGGAATCCTGGTTTATCGCATTAAAACGCGGGTGGGATACGCAGTGACACTCCCTGGCAGGCGCTAAGAAGTCCCAGCTCAAGTAAACTGCTTTTGGTTTGGGATAAATGAATGTATTAGGAGGTGCGTCAGCGTACCTTGCCGCCGTCTACCGCGACGCAGCTCGGCTGCCTGCCCGCCGCAGCTGCGAGTCGGCAGCGTCCGTGGAACCGAGACCGACTCCCCCGAACTGGACCGCATCCAAACAGCTCACAGACGCGGTGCTGGTACCGCTACAGTGGAATCATGTATGGCAGCGTCCTGCTACCTCGCAAATTTTTCATCCTTCATAGTATATCGACCCCCCCGAACCCCCCAATGACCATAATCAGAAGCGGCATGGTAGCATGGAACCCCAATCCTCCACGTTATTAATCTTATTTACGATGGGGAGAGGGGGGATACGCTATTGTGTCAAGGACAGCCATTGCTCATTTATTCCCAAAAAGAATGAACATGTCCTATTTCCACCAATCTCTGATAAATTGCGTAAGGACTGGAGAGTTCTATGATATAATACGTAATATATAGGATTAAAAAATCCCAGTATAAGATGTGTGTGCAACTCCATAAACACGAGACAGAACAGTGCTTCAATATAGATATGTATACAGTATGTCTTAATTATCATTGGTGTATTAGTTTCTAATATTATCTATACTATCACCGTGTTTGGGCATCAGTTTTTCTCCACTTTTGCAAACTTCTGTACATTTTGAGATTTATCTCTAGGCCAGACAGTTGTAAAAATCATTGAATAGCCTGTTTCTGTTGCAAAGTTTGTATGTTTCTGACCTCACTTATGAGTAATAAAATTCATATTCCAAATAAGAAAACTGAGTCTCTTTAGTCATATTTACACAGACAAGCCCGACATGGATTATTTTTTTACTCATCTTAGTATGAAAAAGCAGGTATGGAGTTCTTCATGGCTGTGCTGTTACAAAATATTCGCCACTTTAAAAAAAATAAGGGAGTTTCGGGGACAATGTTGTAACATCATTTTTTGGCTAACCTCTGCAAAAACTAAAAAAAAGTCTAGCATGAAGCTCAGCAGGTCTAAATCGGAAACCTGACACACGGCAGTGTCCCTCCGGACTCTCGTATGTCACCCCTGGAAGGACGCAGTGGTCAGCCCCACCTTCGGGATAGTACCCGGCTGGCCTGTCAAATGCTGTAGCTGGCTAGTTCTGAAGTTCTGTGGTGTTCGAAACAAGCGTGGGAGATATGAAGTGCTGGCCTCTGATTGGTCCAGCTTCAAAGACTACATCCCCTCCTCTGGACTCAAAGGATTAGTTCAGGTCTACCTTCTCAGCTGAGCATATCCAGAACACACATCCCTTCAGACTTTTTTTTTTTAATAAATGAAAACAGCATCAAACTATTTGAATATATTTAACATAAAAAAAAAAACAATTCATTGTGAGAAAACCTTTATTCTAAATGCCATGCTCCAGAGTTTCCCATTTCCATGGTAACACCTTCACCTTATCAGGATATTTTTAATATAAGACTCTTTAGGTACCTGTACAGTATGCTTGGACCAGGAATGCCAGCCCAGTTCTTGTCCCTGTCTTCCATGGTTCCTCATCTATGTTCAAAAGATACTAACTGGACACTGGGAGGGTGTACCTCCCTTGTCTGCTGAGAGACAGATCACCTGACCTGATCCCCCCCCACTACTTTCAATTAGAAGTAATTGCCATTGTGACTGGGCCCTACTGTTACTGCCTGCCGTGTCCCAGATACAGTGAAGTGTTGCACTTGGGAGAACTCGCCGTGTATCCGCTTGGCAAAGACCCATCTGCTATAACGTTTCTGCCCTCCCCCCTCCCAGGATGCATGCTTATGCCCCCCAGTTGAACCCTGCTGCAGGAAAAGCCGTCTACTCCAAGAGTGGACCAAGTACAAAAACAGACTAAATTTGGGCCTTGCGGTTACAATAAAGAACACATAAGAGACATGATGAGTCAAAGCAGTACCTGTCAACTCTCAGCTCACGGCGTGGGGGGAACAGTGCATACCAGTCAAAACTTGCTAACCATTCTCACAAGTCAGTATTCATAACTGCTGTCATCAGCTTAATGATCTATGAAACACTGGAAGAAAACCACTGAAAAATAATCTAAGTAAAATAATAATAAAAAAAAAACATTAAGTGGCAGACCGAAGCTTAGCTGACATAAAAGACAGAATTTGAGACAGTCGTCTGGACTCTACAAGATTGTTGAAGCTGGTGGGATGTTGTAGAACCTATCTGCTAAACTCTGTGCAAACTGAGAAGGGAAGAAAACAGGAGATGAGCTTCTGGTCTTCAGCGAGATCTTTCATGTAATGGGTATCTTCAGATCCCCGAAGGTCAGCCTGTTTCAACGGGTGTCCAAAATGTTATGAATTAAGGTGTCCTTCTTATTACCATATCTTTTTGGCTAATGACACAGAATGGTATCAAGATGGCATTTATAAAGTACAGGTGGCCCCAGTGTGACTATAAATAAATAGTATAATTAGGAAAGAAATTTAAGCCTGTTAAGAGTGTGGAAGACTCCATGGATACATGCCATTAAGATAAACCCTTTTTGCGAAATGCAGCTGTTTGTGCGGGATCAAGCAGAAAATGAAAGGGCTGGTAAAAAGTCCTCCTCTCCTATGTCGACGTCTCCCCCGTGTGGCCATCAGTGTTACTGCAGGTAAATGAAAACGACGGAAGTGCTGTAACACACTGGCAGGTGGCATAAAGAGTTTACTGAGTGGTAAACACCATTCTGATATTCCTGGGCCAGCAAGTAAATCAACTGATCGATCATAGATTATGTAAATTATGGATTGCAGTGTTTTAGGGGTGTGAGGTTAAGATAATCAAGACAGAGGTACACTTCTAATGAATGTCTTTTTTTTAGAGTTGAAAGATATAGCATCTTAGATTGGGATTGCATAACAGTCTAATTAAGCTTTGTTAATTAAACTGTAACAAAAACCACTATTCACTGTGAGTCACTGGTTGTAGATGTACAGACATATCATTGGTCCTCAATGCTGGTGTTTTTTTCACTTTTAAGTGATGCACTGAAACCCTTCTTCCATCTATCTCCTGACTGACAGACAGACAGACCATCTATCCATTCATCTATCCATCCATCCAGCCATACATCCACAGACATGTATCCAGTATGGGGTGACACAGGGTGGTACAGGAAGCCTGGATCCTACCCCAGGCAGCACAAGGCCCAAAACAGAGGACACTCTGGATGATATGCTAAGTCCAGACCATAAACTCAAACATTACGGGTGATATACAGACACCGACTCACCCAAACAAATGCATGACTTGAACAAGGGACTAAGACATGTACAGTAAACTTCAGAAACACAGAGACAGGGCCAAATGCACAACACTGGAGGTGCGAGGCTGCAGTGCTACCCACTGAGGCCTGGCAGCATGTGATCAAGCAGAAGCAGGCGACAGACACAGGATCTGCAGATTGCCTCACCAGTGACAGGATGTCCCCATCTTCACCATTATTTACTGATGGGATAAATGAGGCTTCAAAACCTTTGGTGGGTGAGAGCATCCCGAACTAATGATCAATGGGTCTTGAAGCCTCGTTTAGCGCTACCATTGATTGATTAGTTTGGGATACTCCCACCAACCACGGGTTTTGAAGCTACATTTGTCCCATCGCTACCATTATTCATTATGTTTTCCACACGTCCCACCTTTCAAGCCCACTTGTTGGCTGTCTAACATCCATCAGCATTACGACAGGAGCTGCAGAAATGACGGCCCTCAGCAGAAATCCGGATAATGAGAGTTGAGACAGGACATATTCCGTCCTGCCTGTGAGGCAGGAGAGAAATGCGAGACTGCTTGAAGGTCATGTTATGTACAAAAATACAGAAAGCTGCTGAATATACATACTGTACGAATGAACATTGTACATCACACACGGCTTTTTACCTGGATTTGTAAGCAGAAAACCAGCAAAGCCAGCAAATTAAAAGAACACTATATCTTGCTAGGAAGTTTAAAAGAATTCTTTCCGAAACATTTGGGTAAAGAGGTTATATAAAAATAAACTCAATTTAATTCATCATTTTTGAGAGAATGAACAGCAAAAGATTTGAATGTGATATTGATTTGTGGTTCAGTCACACACAGAATGTGTGTAATGATAGTCCCTTATGTGAAAATACAAAAGGACAATAATTATTCATCAAACAATTCAAACAAATTCATCCCTCACTCGGTACAGAAAGATTGATTCATCCAGCAGGCTTAACTAGCCCACCTACCCACTTTGTCTTCCAGAATGAGAGGGTTGAAAAAAAAAAATCTGTTGGTTTGTCTTGCCTGGTTATCTATTTCAGCTTGTGACAGAAAACATCTCCTTGTTTTTACATTGCTTTGTTTTGAGCTACAACATGCCGCTCCCCCCCCAACAAAAAAAACTCCCAAGGGCACTCAAAGCCATTAGGGGCAAGAGAAAGGCAGAGGGTCACTTTAAAAAGAGGCTTGTTCTGCCATGTGGGATGAGGTGGGGGGATCAGGCAGCATTTGTCACAAGAGGTCCTCATCCCAGCTGGAACACCGCTTCAGCATGCCGTCCATCAGTGCCAGAGCTTCACCGGACTTGGCCGTGGTGGGAGGCATTGTAAAAGGGATCATTGTTTCTTGCTGCTGCCAAGCACACATCTTAACAAAGCCTGGGCCTTCATTTCTCAGGAAAATGCTAATAGGAGACATTTTCCACTTCTTCGAAGAGTTTGAGGTTTTGAGACGATGGGAAACAAGAGCAGCTATTGACATGTAAATGCATTGGGAATGAGAGCCGGAGAATGGGGGCCATCACTGTATATTAATGGGCAGCCAAGTTAAACCAACAACCCGTTTAGCAGACACATAGAAAACTACTCCAGTCCCCACTTTACACTTTCACTGGTTGAGGGTTTTAATTACCTCTTGAAATTGCTTGAGACCATACAAGCTAAGACAAACATTCATCCATTCAGTTTTCCCTTCCACTTGAGATCATGGTGGCAGACGAGACCAACTTAAACTCAGCTCCTAAAAACCATTTTCAAAAGTGCTGCAGGGAGTTTCAGAAGAATCCCTGTCTAGATCCATTACATGCATGACCTCTTTATTATGTATTCAGAATAAAGAAAGCTCTCATCATACTATATGAGCATAAATTATTCTTTTTTTATTAAACGAACCATTTGCCCAGTCAGCACAATGCCTGTTCTATGCTACAACACATAGAGCAGAAGGCAAACATGAGAGTCAGAGGAGACTTGTACACATTCATTCAGCACAGCATTAGGCTGGGCGTATATTTAAAAAGATGTGCCAACTAGCCAAATTCGAAATGCCACCGAACGTGTTGTCCGAGATAAACAACATGCTTGAAAAAGATGCAAAAAGACATTGTGTAGTTCACTCGGCCAACACAAGGGGGCAAGCAGTATTGCAATTTTGGGCCTTGTACTATCAGTTTAGTGGTGAGTTGTTATTTTATTATAATTAAAAATTATTTATCCAAGTTAGTCCCATTGAAATTTAACACCTCTTTTGCAATAAAAACCTGGGCAACATAGGGAGCAATAAAAAAATTTGACACAAAAATACAAAATGAAACACTGCGGTGGTAAAATGTATAATTCATGGTAAAATGTTATTAGTTCTATGTTGTTCTTCTGGTTTGGTTGCTTCCCTGGACAACAGTTTCTGTGCATGCTGGGTATGGATTATTGAGTTTTCTTGCCGTGAGGGAAGTTGGTATGTTAGAGTTTTTGGTGAACTAAAAAAGAGTGGAGTTTCTCTGGTGACCCTGCGTTCAGTCTTCCTTTCGCTACTGTTCCGTCTCCACCCTGGTGATGCCTATTTTCTCTTAGAAGTTTCCAAAGTTCATTGAACATTGCAACCAATGCAGTCGCTCATAAATTGCGTTTTGAGTTTTGGGAACAAAACGCTCTCGCCTGGTTCGAGTGAGCTGAAGCCCAGTTCGTCCTCGGGGACGTTATTTTAGAAGACTCCAAGTACTAGATGCAAGGGAGAGTGGTAAGTCTGCTAGATATTCCCCAGGAGCAAGAAATGTACACGATTTTTAAAAATTAATGATACATTTAGTTAGCGAGAGTCTGAGCAAGCTCACCAATTCCTTTCCTTACATGGGCTCGGAAAAATATAACCCCTCAGAGTCAATGGACCACATGTTAGTCCTGTTCGGCAACCCCCAGCTCTTTTATTTTTAGATATTTTTGCAACAGCTTCAAGTTTTTCTGCAACAGAAAAAAATGTTTATCTACCATGCCTACTCCCGATGCAACAGCACCTATGGCCAACTTTGCTACTCAGCAGATTTTTGTGACAGCCGGCACCATGGCCTGGCATCCTAAACCTTCCTGATTGGGTTTCTAACACGAGAAGTTTGAAAGCAGGATGAGAAAGTATCAACCGGCATGTAATTTTGACAAGATGGGAAACGGGTCAGTCGCCACTCGTCAACAGTGAGTACTGGCTATCCTAATGGTTTGCTTTTCATCACAGACTCTCTGGCCACCATTTTCTTTGTGACACAGGAGCTCAGGTGTCCGTGTTGCTGGCTACTAATCTGGACATGCGCACACCAGCAGAAGGCCCCACCCTTGCAGCTGCCAATGGTTGTGCTGTCCTCAATTTCGGGAAATGTGCACGTTAAAGTTTATGCTCAAAAATTGTCCATCGCTTAAGTCGAGTTACACTCCAAGGAATGGCTGGGCATTCACCATCCTAACAACCCTTGTGTGGCTGGTGATCCTGCAGCAATTAAAGTTGACACAAACGACATCACCACCTGCTGACCACTACCCAATCCCACGCATCGAAGATTTCTCGGTCCGCTTGACTGGCAAGTCTATTTTTTTAAAGGTAGACCTTACCTGAGGTTAAAACTAGGTGCCTGTCCAGCCCTTATATGTTCCAGAGATCACTGGCATCACACCATTTAGTCTCTTTGAATTTCTCTGGATGCTGTTTGGTCTGAAAAACACTACACAACATTTCCAACAGCTAATAGACACTGTGCTATGTAATTTGCCTTTCATATTCTTTCTGGATGACATTTTGGTTGCCAGTGCATCCAAATTTCCACCTTCTTGTTCATTGGCTCCAGGAGCATAGACCAATCATCAATCCCATAAAAAGCCAGTCTGGGTTACCCGCAATTGAATTCCTTGGCCACTGCTTCACCAGAGCTGGAGCCGTTCCATCGCTAGTGAAAGTGAAGGCTATTGTAAATTTCCCATGATCATTCAGGGTCATTTCCCTGTAGGAATTTTTGGGGATGGTCAAGTTTTATTATCGTTTTAGTTCCAAGGCTGCCTACCTCATGCAACCCCTTTATGGAGCCCTTAAGTGCAAGCCTGTAAAACAGGCCATCTCTTGGTCAAGGAAAGCCAAGACATTCTAGGCCCCTAAAGCAGTGCTTGCAAACTCTACTGTGCTGGTGTACCTCTTATCTGACACCACTGTGGCTGTGACCACCGATGCTTCGAATTTCGCCGTGAGGACTGTTTTCGAACAGCAGGTCAAAAGGTCATGGCTCAACAGTCATCTCTCAACAAGACAGAACAAAAGCAGATCGCTCTTGGTCGCCATTACATAGATGTGGTATTGCTTCCACTTTTGCTGAAGCTTCATTCAGACCAGAAGGAGAACATGTGCCCCCTGCTGATCCAGTGGGATATCACTGTGTATGGATATCAAAAAGTGCAGTATGACCTTGGCTTAGGTCAGGGAAGGCTGCCTGGGTTCACAACCTACCCTTTCATTAGGGTCTGACTGACAGGTCTATATGCAGCGAGGCAAACTTACAATAACAAGCTGAGGGAAAAGAAAAATAATAAAATGTACACCCCGTACCCATCTAGACTGCAGATCATTTGAAAAAGCTTTATACAAGTCTGAGTCACATCAAGGGTATGTATCCTTATATAACGTAGATTTGAATTCCCGCAGTTAAAACGTGGCCAATGCTTAAAGGCATATGCATCCATTTTTTGACATTTATTCAGTTTTAGGAAGACAATACTGTGAAGCATTCCAGCTTTAAAAATCTTGAAAAAAAAAAAAGACTCCTACTCACACAAACTTTAAGGTGAAGTTTAAATAAAAGACAAAACAGAGTTACAGTGCAGTTATTTATTGTAAATGTTGGAAATGTCAGACAGTCAGGTGGCAAAAGTGAGGCATTCAGCAATGTACAATTAGATCCGCCAGAAAAACCATCATCGGCCCCCTACAGTGTAACCGTAAGAACTGGGAGCTCTGAATAGAAGCAGTACGGGGGAGGAAATGTAAAAATGGCAAAGCCTGAAGACCGGACAGACACAAATATATTAACTATGCCTCAATACAACAGACGGACACGGAGAATCACGGCCAGACAGACAGACCCAGCAGGAGAGAAACTGGCAAAACGGCCAGGTCCAGGGGTAGGATGACTTCATCAAGGTGTTGAACGAAGACGGCTGAGGTGGATACAGTCACATCAAGAACAAGGTTCCACAGAAGGGCGAGAACCGGCGGAAGACATGAAGAATAAAAATCTGTGCTACTGCTGACTATACAATGTAAATAATAATGTTGACAGCAGTAATAATACTGCAGGAAATAAACTGAGCTGTGACAAATGTCGTGCGGTGCGGAACAATAAAAAAATATAAATTAAAGATACATGCAGAAACAAGACAGATGTGTCTGTGACATGCTGCATCTCCCAGCGTAGCTTGTTAATAAGCGTCAAACGATATAGCTGTAATCGTTAGCAGTGAAACTGTGGCGACCCCTGTAAGTACGCTCTAGAAATGCACACTATTTACAAGATCGATGATGTCGTCCTCACTTCCAAGCAGGCGCTGAGCCCGGCCGCGGTCTGCGTTCTAAGCCTGCGACCCGGAAGGCCTTCAGCGTGAGAACGTGAAGAAGCGACAGAGAAGTCATGAGGCCTGTCGGAACCTCGTACGAGTTGATAAGTCAGTAGATCCTCTCAGGTCCTTCGAACAAGGAGGAGCTAAGATGATCTCAGGCTAAAATAGATCCCAGAGAAACCAGAAGGCGCAGCTTGGTCTGCGTCACTCATATTTATTTAAATATAAAACCTAATGTATTCTCTGCTAATTTGTTTACATCAATGGAAGAAAGGCGTGGGCAGGATGAGGATGGGAGGGGTCTTTCTTATTGGGAGCAGGGGATTGACTGAAGGGTGTCACACGATCCCTTCCAGCCAATCACCGCTGCTTGAGGAGCGCTCTGTACATGGCAAAGCCCAGCACCGCAAACACTGTGGCTCCGACGCTTGCCCTCAGCCAGAAGTTGGAGCTCTTCAGGTCAGCCTGGGTCACGTGTCTGCTCCGAGAAGGAAGGGGAGAAATGAGAGCGCGTCAAGACTGCCATGTTTAGAACCAGACAGGAACCATTAAAAGAAACTCAAATGCACTGGGAAGCAGTTCAAACCAGGTAAATAAACAAACTGGTCAAAACTGCAGCACTGTGAAGGGCCACACCATGGCCTCCAGCAAAACAAACCCCGCCAACATCACAAAATAAAACAGACAAAACCCCTGCAAGGTGACAGTAGCAGGACGAGGTAAATCTCACGCAGTAGGCAAAGCAAGAAGCTTGGAGCCGGCTGCAGAAGTGCAAGTCATGGGGGTGAGCGATAGTGAGTGGGGTGGTCATGAAGGCATGTGGAAAAGTGATGCAAATGGGGGGCGCCACTCAGCATGGTCCCACAGGGAGACAACACATTCAATACGATGTCACTATTGGGCTGAGCTGGAAGTGGGAGGTGAGAATGACGGAGAGGTGGGCAGGACCCTGCATGTAGACGAGCATCTGAACAATCACACACTTTCAGTTCAAAGCAGAAGGGGAGGGTTAACCGCAAAATGAAAATGCAACGAGAATTGGTGGTGGAGGGTGAGTTGTGTATCACGGCATTGTCACAGTGTTCCTGCTGTAATCTGTTCTGGGGTGCACCTGGGCCCTTCCAAAGGCCGCCTTTTTTGCTGGCATCAGCACAGCAACAGATGGCACCCCCACAGGAAGCCCCGTCTGAGCAGATGATGTCAAGCGGGGTAAAAACCTGATCTTCTCATTAGCTAGTGGCAAAGCACCCTGCACACCAGTACTGAGCTCAACACTGCAGCCCCATTCCAAAATTTAAAAAAAAAAAATAATTAAAAAAATCCTTGCCTACAGCACCCTCTAGGGTCGATCTTGGACACAGCATCAATGCTGAGACTGGCTTAACCCTAATCCAGTATACAACTGAAAAAGACTGAAAAGCATCAACATTTTTTACCTGAAAATTGTGGCTAGAATCAAATAATAATGAAACAAATTATTCAATAAAAATAACCATACCGAGCACAAAAAACCCAACCAAATGTTGACAGGCTTTGTCAGTCTTTAACGTTGCCTTAGATAAACCACCGTCTTACAAACCGTTCACTACAGACACCAGACTGGTTCCCGGGACCTAAAGTACTGGTGTTCCCACTCACTGCATTCAGAACCGTTCATATGTCCAGATTAATCACCTGACTTTCCTGAAAACCCTCCAAAGGCTAAGGAACCTGTGGGTACACTTCAGCATGGTCCACGTGGAACGGCATGGATCATCGTTCAACCACCAACAAAAATCAAATAAGCAACCAGAAGCAGGAGGGTGCTGGATCAGAGGCATCTCGCTTTAAAGGCTCCTGCGGATGTTTCCGTCACACCCGCAGCTTGAGTTGTGACACCCAACACTCCTTCGCCCAATAATTGGCCGGCCAGCCGGACCCCACAACATCCATTCTTTCCATGGCCAGTGGAGAAGAATGTTCCACCTTTTCCCTGAAGCCAAAAACCCAACACAGCAGAAACGAAGAGGCAGGAAGTGGAGACCATAGCACACGCATGTGTGAAACTGCAGTGGCCGATGTGTGGGGGCCCCAGAGAGCCACCTAGACTGTAAGTGATGGTGTGGAGGGGACCCTGGGGACAGCGAGCATTGGGGGGGGGGAAGCCATGCAAAACTAAATTAAACATAATGAAACAAGGATGGACCCTGCAACCCTGACCAGGATAAGCAGTTAGAAGATGGATGGATGGATAAAGAATCAACCTTTTTTCTTTTGAGTGCACATTTGATTAGCCAGCAAAAACTGAGGCTGGGTTCATTTTAGTATTCCAAACAACTGAGGCATGCAAAGGAAATTTAATTTGGTCAGTTTAGTGAGTAGTATTTCAGTTCCTTTAAAAAGTTTAATGAATTGGAAGAATATTAAATGGATAAGAACTTCAAAAGTAAACACCCATAATGAAGCCAAACAGCTAATTAGTGAGTAAATCCAATTAATTTCCCCAAGCAAAGCTCACAATTAATTTCACAGTATTTTAAACACAAGTGTTTTATCACAGAGCCTTGTGGGTTTGGAAAAACTACCAGATTAAAACACCCTCACCATGGAAACAAGATAGTTAGGGCCAAAATATCCAATGTTCATTGGGATAAATACCAATTGCATCTGGTATTACAGTTTAACAAAGGGTCAGTTTTCCACACCTGGCCTGATGAACATCACTTATGGGCTGCGAGGCACTTCTATGAGGCTTCCAAGGTTCTCAGAATTCAAGTTAGCTTGATGAAGGCATAACTGCTATGATGAGCTAAGCCTAACCCTAACCCTACCCCTCCATCCCAAAAGGAGGCTGCATTTCCACGCAGCATACGTACTAATTCAGCACTGCCTGTTTTTAATATATTAGTAACTATGAGTAAGGGGAGGGAGAGGCAGCGTCCGTGCTATCTGTCCATCTAACCGGTAGCCACAAGCCACGAGCTTTCACGAGAGCAGACTTTAAGGGCACAGATCTCTAAAGACGACTGGAAATGACTGCTCATCTTTAAAACAGGCCGCATCACAAAGGATGTTATTTCGATTTCAGGGTCGGGCCGACGACACACAAGGTGTGCGAGGTGACATGGCAGAGGGGCCTGCAGCCTGAAAATGAGTTACCAGATGTGCACCTAGGTGGAGATTAATGGAAAAAATTTGGAAAAATGTTAGAAGGGGATAAAAATAGTATATCGATAAACCACATAAAGCTGACAAAGGACACTCGTTATGACATAACATGGACTAGCTCACCTACATATTTTAAAATTTCTATTTGAATGAATAAAAAAAATCACACAGGAAGGCAATATTGACTTGACAGTAAGATGTTTCAAAGGACAGCAACGCACTGCTTATCGAAAATTTTTAATTTGAATAAAGTCCTGCTCAGAAGGGGTCCGTGAATATGCAATGGACAACTGAGGGGGTGACAGACAGTAAAGGAAGGAGGGGGAACGGAGGAAGCATGACAAGAGGCACACAGACTAGGCTAAAGCCCTTCTCTACACGGGGGGCACAGCGCCCCCTGATGGCGGAGGAAATAAGGACCTGTTGAGAAGAGCAGTGTAGAGTTTGGTCTTTACAGATTGCAGCAACTCTGAGTTGAGGAGGTTCTGACAGATGCAAAAGGTGCACCTGTTGCAGGTACACATGCAGCGTAATCGGGCGTGGCTGCGGAGACATACAGAGGAAGAGCACGTCAAGACCAACACACAGCAGTGAGGAAACAAACTGCCCAGAGTCACCCCTCAGAAGCAGAACGCCCCCCTCCACCCAATTAGATATGCACACTTGGCAGGTCGGCATGACAACGGGAGAACCGCAGAGCTAAGCCACTGCTAGTTAACTAGAGTAATCATACTCACTACCTACTAGAGATAAACACAACTGAGCTCCAAAAATCACATTCGCGGTTCATTTGCAAGATTAAACACCTGGCACAGCAGTGCCACACCTACCTGCTGTGCTCACGCAAGCGATAAAACAGTCATCGATTCAGCCGGAGGGAAAAGGGACACTGCAAGCATCCTAAGCCTAGAGACTGAACTTAAGCAAGGGCAGAAGCAGAGTATAAGAAGCAAAACAAAAATGAGGAGGAAGCTGGTGATTAAAGAAGAGAAATCACTCTGCCTCTGTTATAAATGTACATCACTGCATCAGAACATCTCCTGGGTCTGAAAAGTATTCACTATTCAATTTACATGACAGTTAAGTACTTTATGGTGGCCATCCAGAACTTCTCCCTTTGGAATATACAGCCAGGCACCAAAAATGAAAACATACAAGGGCAATAATAAATTTGACACCGCTGTCTAATATCCTGATTTTTTGGTAGCAACGCAAATGTTACTTCATATCCCACAATCCTCTCCCACTAACAATCAAATACTGTCAGCCCCTGTAAAGCACAGTTCTCACACCTTCAAGACTGTAAGTTAGTCGGTTTTTCCACCCTACTCCTCACACATCTTCACAGGTCTTGGAGGACAGTGCCAATCACCTTGCTCTGCCCACTCACCCAGCTAACAGCAGAGGCCATCACCAAGCGACGGGAGGTAGAGAAACTCTGTAGCCTAAACTTCTCGGGCAGATCGTGAGCCAGCCTGTTCTCCGTTCACTGACTGGAGGACCTTCTCATCAATATCTGCAGTTGCCCAAAACTTCTAATAATTCCGTTTTGCCTCTTCTACCAAAAAAAGGCATGGGAAAAGCAGCCTATCAGATAGCAAGGGATGAAACTCTCACTGCTTTAAAACAGGCTTCCCTTTGCCTAAACAAATAAGCAGCTTTTTGTACTTCCATTGGAGTCACATTACAGCTGTGCAGCTCTCTTAAAACAGGGAACTGCTCTGACAAAGTGGAAAGTCACATTTTAAATTAGACATTTGAATACACGCCAGGCATCGCCACGTAATCTGAGCTACATAAACTGTTACAGACGTATGCTTCGTTTCCATGTTGACCCAACTCTGAACAGAGAGACCGCAGGCTGAAAACACACAAGTGATCAGCCCAGTAACATGCTAGGAAACCACACTGTAAGTTTTCATATGTTAATGCACGAGAACTGTGAAGATGCGGGATTTACATACCCTAACATATGGTGATCAGTTCAAAACTAATTTAAAATCAAATACAGAAATATAATTATATACATACATATACATATATGTATACTTTAAGAGGGATTTCACAGGATTCAACGACAAAACGTCACGTCAAAAGGCGGGTAAAGTGTGTAAACCAGTACGGTTCTTATCAGGCCCAACCTGAGCTGGTACTATATAGCTGCACCTGACCAGAATTGTTGCCATTGCAATTTGAGCCCCTCACTCAGAATAAATATCAACTGAATCCGTCGCCCAGCGATGACCCTTCTCGACCCAGACACCCCTAACGTAGGAAGAGCGGGCAAACCAAAACCGGAGCTGCACCAAAACACAAGTGAAAGGCCACTGATGGTCAGACATGATAGGGAGAGGGCAAAGCAAACAAAACCAGCAAACAAATAACCATGGAAGATGGGTGGGGCATTAGGACCATGCGGAGAGGGGGAAGGGTCGGGGAGGCATGTGGGCTGGCACTCACGGGTACATGGCCATGGTGGTCAGCTTGGTGAAGACATCCCTGCTGGGCGCGTCGGCTGTGTTGCAGGTAAAGGCCTGCGGTGGTGGGATCTTGTGCCTCTTGCAGAACTCCTGCGGCGACACGCTGTAGTGCTGCCGGGCTTCGTGCAGGTCTGATTTGGCTGCGACCACCATGCACGGTGTCTTGCTGTCCAAGAAGTACTTCTACAGAGGTTGGACGAGACAGGTCAGACGGGACGTGAGATAAAGTGCTACATCACTGAACTCACCAAGTCAGGGGTCTCAAACCCTCCTCCAGGTGAGCTACTCTCCTGAAAAGTTTGGATCCAACCCTAATATGATGCACCTGATTCAATTAGTTAGCGCTCTGTTAGCTCTTCATTTACCTGCAGCAGACGTTTTCAATCCGGATTGAATCTAACTTTTCAGGGGCACTGGATTAACTGAACCAGCTGTGATGTATTTGGGTTGGATCCAAACTGTTGAGGAGAATAGCTGGCCAGGAGGAGGGCTGGAGACCCTTATACAAAATGCTTCAAAGCTCAGGGGTCTCTGCTTCCAGTTCCGCTTTAGTTACTCAGCAGCAAGTCTGTGCATCTGAAGCAACTTAATAATTTACTAGTGTTTATTTACTCATTTGATACGGGTGGAGAAAATCAGGGTCATACAAGCAAACACATGTGGATCAAAAGACAACAGACTCAGATTCTGTTAGGTTTAGCATGAGATCGGGCGTTACATCATTACAGGTTCTAGAACAGACCGTCTTCACACTGGGAACAGACCACTCGACCCGAGTCAAGCTGACAGTCAAGACCAACAAGAATTGGGGCCAGAAATGCACCTTGAAGAGCTTGGCACAGTACTCAAAGGAGTTGGGGCTGCTGACATCATAAACCATACAGACGACATCACAGGTAAGTTCTGCATCTGAGAGGTAATCTGAGTCAGGGGTGACCTCATGAAGCTGCAGGAGGGAACAAATAAAAGTCAGAAATAATCCACCTGTGAAAAAGAGCTTAGTTAATGACAGGCTGGCCTGGCGTGCTATAGTCCATGAGGTAACGAAGAGCTGGACTTGTCAAAACCATCGACCAACAAAAAACAGGAGAGCTACAATCTTAATATCTGAAAAATCAAAAGACGTGATTACACAAATCGAATTCTCAATATCTGTGGTATTAGATGATTATCACAGAAACTCCTTAGACCAGAACATGATCCTGCACAGCGAAACATCAGAAAGCTTAGACCATCTCACCAGCAAATATTTCTCCTGTCCATAGACGTATGTGGTGCTGATGGCATAGTAAGATCTATGATCTTCTCGTATCGTCTTCTGACGCTGGACAGGAGGGGGAAAGACAGCCGCACTTTAGTAAGGAAACCGCACCTGGAGAGCTAAACCGCAGAGATGCCGTTCGGATGAACGTCAGAAACATCCACACTGACGTACGCCACCGGTGCCAAGAGGCAGCAAACTTGCCTTCTCCATCGTGGTAACTTCACTCGTTCCACGTCACTGGAAGCAGTGCGTTCTGACCGTCCTCCTGTGTGGTTACAGCACCCTGACCTACAGCAGGCCACGCTCAAAGGCCTACTTACCAGCAGGTTCCTGCCCAGGAAGGCCTGCAGGAAGCCGCTCTTCCCACTCCCGTCACTGCCAAAGACGTTGCAGCGAAAGACGTTGCGCTGTGTCTGCTTCTTCTGCAGGTCTATCTTCTTGTCGCGTGTCACTGCATTCCAATGCCGGGGGATCGAAGAGGAGGCGAGGAGAGAAGTACGTCACACAGACATACTTAAAGCTACTCTTAGGTCTCAAAAAACATGCCACGTCACTCCAAAGACACACGTATATTAATGCTGAATTTATTATTCCTCAGGTGACTCTCAGCATCGCCCTCAGTACAGAGAGGTGACGTCAGGTCTGTTTACAAGCTTATTTATGACACACATTGGTTCAGTACTTTGTCATAGCAGCCACTTCGCCGTTTGTGCATATCTATAATAAATTTAGTTACTAATGAACAATCAACCAGACATTTAAAAAAAAAAAAAAAAAAAAAAAACCACACTGGAAAATCTTTTTTGGAAAGCTAGAGATCTTTGGTTGAAAAGCTGATGTTCTAATTGGTAAATTTATAAATAACGCCAGCATTTAAACATACAAGAGGAGTGCCCTGGCAGGGAACCTATGACAAAAACATAGACAGTAGCACATAAAACCAAAGGTAGTGGTATAAAGACTCATCCATGGCTCATCGCCATGACAACACGGGCCCCCTCCCCCTCACCTGTGATGGCTGCTGCCTGGGATTCCTGCTCACAGATGATAGAGTATCCCAAGTAGCCTAGGTACTCCAAGCAGCGCTGCACGTCCAGGTACGTCGTCAGCCTGAGAAGAGCAATGTGCAAACGTCCCGGGATGAAGGAGGTGGGTGTGTGGAGCAGAGAACCACGGCGAGGGTGTGGATGCACGACGTCCAGAAGGACCTCCCCTTTGGACGGGAGCCACGGCGGTACTCACGTCCACTGGGATAGGTAGCCCTGGTAGGTGATCCAGCCTTGGTCGTTCGTACACACCGTGGTATTGACATCCGGCCCCCAAGGCATATAGGGGAAGACCTTGAAGAGGTCCTTCAGCTCCTCAGGGGACAGGGCACAGTCCCGGTCCTGGGATGCAAGACACAGAGCCAGAAGAAATTTTTTTTTTTTTTTTTTAATCATTACTGATTTTTTTCTGATCTTCCAAGCAGACAGTCAGACCCAAAATGTAGATGCTGTCACCTTGTCGTGTTTGTCAAAGATGCCCTGGAGGAAAAGGTACGCGTTGTGGTTGAGCTCGGTAGTACAGTCCAAAGGTATTTTTAACCTGAGGGTTGAAAGTACAAACACTGCAATTAGACAGACAAACGCCCCGGTGTCAACGAACTAAAGGAAGAGAGACTGTGCTCCTCAAGAACGCTTCTGAGAACCTCTTCTCACTCATTAGTCGCCCCAGTCCATAGGGTTATGTTTCTCTGAGCTGGTCATTTTTCTCAACATGGCTGTGCATCATAAGCTCTACAATTACAAATCACACTACACAGAAAAAGAATGTAGACAGTCTCATCAGTAAGATGACGCAGACAGGTTTGGGGTTTTGGCCTCATCCGTCAAGAAGCGGACGTGTGTTTCTGCCGAGTGGGCCAGAAAGACTCACGGTGGGAAGAGGTAGTCCTGGGTGAGCTCAAGGTCATCGTCGTAGCCAAATCGCCGCAAAACCGTCCAGGTCGTCTCATGCCTGCCCCTCTGGATGAAAAGGGTGTGAAGGAACAGGAATCCTGACAGAAAAACATCACGATGGAGGTCAAACTCATCAAAGCCATGTTTCCTTGCAAGGCCATGTAGGTCACACCTGACCAATCAGATGCAGCAACACCTCGAAATGGAGATGGAGCTCAAGGTGGACATGTCCACCTGTTAGTGAGCTGAATTCTAAAATAAGTTTGGTTCTGGAACTACGAGGTAAAGATGAGGAGCTACACCCGCTCCGAGTCACCTTTCAACGTCAGGCCATTGTCACGCACTCCGTCCGCCATGTTCTTCCTAACAACGTTCTTCACGTCCTCCAGCGCTTGAGGTGCCAGGGGGGTATTGAAACACGTCCTCTGAAAAAGCACACAGTGACACTGCCGGCTGACCCGCACCGCGATGGGTCCAGGAGGACATCTCAACAAGAGCACCCAAAGCAAACAGAGGAAAATCAACACCAACGCATCTGTTCTGTCCAGTTTAGCATAGTTAGGATCACATGACCTGACCTGCAGGTTCAGACACTCCTGTCTTCCTTTAATGCCTGTCACTTCGTATTACTTCAACCCAAATACTGAAGCTTTTTATAATAAATGAATCAATAACTGAGTTACACAAACTCATTGACACACATTTAAGTGACATGTGATGTGTTGCTAAAAGGGATTCATATTGATCAGATGCATTGATAATAAGTTAAAATGACTACATCATTAATTGGAAATATTTTAAATGTAATGATGGGATAAACAAGCCTCATTTAGCACTGGCATTGATTGGTTAGTTCAAGATACTCACACCCACCACAAATTTTGAAGCCTCATTTGGTGCCAGCATTTATTGGTTAGTTCAAGATACTCACACCCACCACGAGTTTTGAAGCCTCATTTGTCCCATCACAATGTAATTACACTGAAAGGATATTTCATAGTGTATAAATGAATATCAATAACATTTTACCTGAAAGAAAATAAGCTCATTATCATTGAGAATGCCATCGTTGTCCAGGTCAGATACTTTGAAGATGCGTGTTAGGGCCTTGACACAAGCGGGTTTAATCTGTTGAAAATGTCCATGTAGAGTCAGATGATCTACCATGATCACACCTGGCAAAGGTTTTTAATTATGCAAGACTCATTAAATATTTTAAAGCAAATGTTGTGAATTCCTGAAGTAAGGAAACTGTCATGGTGAAAATCTGTCAAAAACAATCAGTATAATTACTGCACAGAGCCGACATATTACTGAGACAAAAACCCAACGATAAACCAGCTGACAAAATCAAAGGAATGTCTAGGACATCTCAGCATTACATCTGTTATAATGTGTATACTTATGACGGCAGAGACACACAGACCTCCTTTTCCTCAGGACAGTAGAGCGGGCCGGTGGGGTGCAGAACAGCCTTCTGGGCATAATAGAAGAGCTCCGAGATGTTCTTCAAGTTCTTTGCGGAGCACTGAAAACAGAGGCGGACTTCATGCTCTGCAAGGAAAACTCCAAGCAACTAACACCAAGACTAATCGGAGTGAGACAACACGGAAGGTTTTGTAATGAAAGCAACACCCTCTCAGCTTCCCAGAAGCATCCTTGGCCAATCACCACTGTTAACACTGCACCGCAGTGTGTCTTTGAATGCCAAGGACCAATCAGCAGGCTTTATGTTCAATGAGAATCATGTCTGGTTACTTTCCAAAGAGGACCACATTTCCCCCCCCATTTTTTTTTATCACTGCAAAGCTAAGAGCAGCTTATAAAAATTCTAGACACTCAATAGTGTATATTGTAAATGTTGTAATTTGTCTTTGCAAACCACGAAGTTCTGCTCCAGCCATAATAAACCATAATAACCATAAACCATGTCCCCGGAGTGTTGGAATGAACTTACACAGCAATATTTAATACCCCTTGAAAGAATGCCTTGAATTTGCTCTGCTGTTGTAGCTGCTAGAGGAGGCTACTTTGATGAAGCAAAGAT
Organism: Gymnarchus niloticus; assembly: GCA_009936485.2. NCBI lineage: Eukaryota > Metazoa > Chordata > Actinopteri > Osteoglossiformes > Gymnarchidae > Gymnarchus > Gymnarchus niloticus. Next base: position 5,823,771 of record JAACJT020000075.1, read on the forward strand.
GACCAATTTTCTTGCTAATAAAGGTGTTCGAAGGATGGTAAATGTGAATGTATGATTTTTTAGCAATGAATACTGAGTGTCTAGAATTTTTTGTGAAAATTATGTGAGTAACATTGATAGTGTAGAAAATCTTAGTGTGTTCAAAAAACTTTTGACTGGTAGTGTATATTGCGAATACCCCAATATTTCAGCATACAAATGGACTTGGTGTCTAAATAATATTGATACACAGTACTGTGGAAAAGAGAATGATGAAGACCATGTATCTGGCCAGTATGTATATATTTACATATACAAGAGAAAATAAACTTAGATGAACACACACTAACATATACACAAATAAAAAAAACAAGGAATTTCTTCTGCTCTCCAAAATGTTCCTGATTTCTGGCTGGATGGCTAGAAGAACACAGCTTTGGTTCCCAAACCTCTTCTCAGATGCACCACAGCTATTTCTTGAATTTGGTAAATTTCCACACTGACTTACTAAATGAATAATCTTCTTTAGCTGATCAACTTTATGAGATACTGATTAGCCAAACAAGGTGGCCTTGTAGCCAAGTTCAACAAATACATGTGTAAACTGGATGGTAACTGCCAATTCTGGGGAGACTGGTCTGAATGTTTTGAAATATGTAAACTGACACTTAGACAGTTTCACACACACAGAAATGTTTTGTTGCCTGCCTTGACTTTTGCAGAGTATTGTATGTTATTAAATTAATGTCAGTAATAATCGTGAAACAATTTTTGCGTATTTTTTAAACACGAATTATCACAGCTGCCCCTGCCTCCCACAGAGACCCCTTCACCCAGATTATCAGGACACCCTGAGGAGAATGCCAGGGCTTAAGGACGATCTAAGATAAGCCTTGCAAGACTTGGTTCTTCTGTGTTCAGGGTGTTAACAGATGCGACCCGTCTCTTGGTTCGACCTAGCAGCCTGGCTCCACCAGGAACAGATCACAAAACTCTTTCACTCAAGTGAGATATCCCACACTTAAAAAGCAGATATCCCAGAGAGGAACACTGACAGAGGCCAGGCATGAGGTGACCTCAAACCTCCTGGCTCCTGCTGTCTTTTAAACTTCCCCGAACAACTAAAGCTGCAAAGAACACAAGTGAAAACAATCACTGCCACCGTCCAGAGTGTACACCAGCCACGGAAAAGCGGAAAAACACATCAGACTGCAGCATCACCACCCAGCCTCGCTGGCCTGCAAACTCAAAGGGGTGCGGCGACCGTGTCCTCGCAGCACTGAAGCTGTACGCACACGTACACACACCCCCCCACCCCCCACCTCCACACATGTCTCGATCTCGCTGTACTGGTTCATGATGGGCAGGATGGTCTCCATGCTGCTGTGCTCCACCAGGTCCGACTTGTTCCCCACCAGGATCAGCGGCACCCTGTTGACAGACGAGCAGGCCTGCTGCGTGAAAACATCCATGGCATCCTCCTACGGTCGGCCAAACACACGGCGCCACAGATCTGCTGGAAGACGTTCTGACTCTTTCCCACCCGTCCATCCATCTTCCATAACCACTTTGAATGCGATGCCACGGTGAGCCGGAAGCCCATCTTAAGAAGCGGACGGCCCAAGGCAAAGAACCGGACGCTAATCCATCACCAAGGGGCACCTCTTCATTATTATTAAATGAACTGCAAAGCCAAAACTAATGTGCCTTTTTGCGAACACAATGCTTACAGTTACGGGCTCCGAAATCAAAACGTGCGACTCCAACATCACATCCCCACACCGAAATCTCCACATGATGTACCCACAGCCTGTACTTTATCACCCCTCTACTGGACTTCTCAATAAATTTGACCTGCATCAAGTTCCCTTCCCTACATAAGTGCCCTATAGCGCTTCACACATGCGTATATAAATACCGGTGTGTTGGATATCAGGCCATTTCCGGTGAAACAGCAGTACATACACACACGACTCGTCTTTGAGCCCCAGGCTGAATTCTGCGAAAGGTGCTGCGTAGGTCATCCGTGGCAGCAGTCACATAGTAAGCCAACGCTATCTACAGCCTCTCCTGTTACAAGTGCTGCAGGCAGCCCTTGAAGGGGCATAGCCCTCCCCCAAACACAGACGCCTCACGGGGTTCACTCGACGGGGTCGACACCACACACCTGCTATCTTTGTCCGTCCTGTCATTTATGAGCGGGATCCAGCGGCTCGTCACCTACAGGGATCATAAACGTGACTCAGATGAGGACAAGGCCAAAGCCACATTAAAGCGGTTAAGGACTATAGAACATCTATAGTCAATCGGGGCCTCAGTGCAGGCACCTAAACCTACCTTTTCTATAGACTTCTTGTTGTTAACCGAGTAGACTATGCATATTACATTGGCCTGCAAAAAAGAGACTGTCAGCATAAGCCAAGCAAATACAAATTGGTTTTACATTCTGAAGGGACACTTTATGTCTTACAGTACATGTCACACTACTATAACAACTAGTGATGGGACAAAGGAGGCTTCCAAATCTGTGGTGTTATCACCAACATTGAATCGTAGTTCAGGATACTCCCACCCACTGCAGGTTTGGCAGCCTCATTTGTCCCATGACTGAGAATAATAATGCGCTGGTATTAATTTAACAGTTAAGCTGGACACAATTTTAAACTAGTATTTTTGTGTTATAGTGTTGGAATTTGCACCAAGTGGCTCATGTTGACTTTAATAGCTGACCTGAACAAGACCGACAGAGTAAACAATCAAACCCGAAGCCTCAACGATCGTACCTTTGATATCTCCTGAAACAACTGGTCATCAGACTGCTCCGCCTCTGCAGAGGTTAAATGGTTTTTTAATGAGTTACTTTGTGGTGGCTTGCACCTGTAATTCACACCGTAGCTTTAAGAGGGCGCAACGTTCTGGGTGACTGCCACCGGTACCTGAGTAGTCCACAATATGAGTGGGGACCCTCTCTGGGGTGACATCTGCCGGAATGGTAATCTCTTCTGCACGCAGAGGAACCTGTTTGACAGGACACAAGGTGGACCAAGCAAAAGGAGCAAAATCTGGACTCCTCCCACAAGAAATCATACACTGGACTAGCCATGCTGTACGGTAAAACAATGACTGGCCATGAATAAACATTGAGTTGCCCATAGGAGGCGCCAATATCTATCAATTCTATATTATATCTTCCACACAGTGTCTATCACTGGAGCATTCTCACTTTGGTGGATGATTTACTGCAAGAAAACTCAAGTCACATCTCAATGAGCAGACCTGTGCACCCCTAATAACCAAGAATGCTGGTTTGCATGTTCTCCCTCTGTTTGCTGGAGCTGCTCCCCAGTGTCCATAAAGGCAGTCAGGTGACCTGGGGGCCTCAAAATTGCCCTTTGTGTATATGACTGTGTACGCCCTCAGACAAACTGGCATCCCACCCTGAAACTCCCCCGAGTCGTGCTCTATGGTCCAGCCCACAACCCTGTACCGTGAAGATGGGCCGATGAAAAAAACAATAAAATATCATAAAAAAAAAAAAATTCCAAGGTTTGAGTCTTCATACCTCATCTGGGAATTCCTCACTCACCAATGACATAATCAAGGAAGTCTTCCCCACTTTGGCTGTTGAGACATAAAGAGAACAGCTAAAAGCACACACACAGAACACTTCAACACCCCCCAACAGAAGCTCTGGACTTGGCCCAGTCACCAGAACACTCGCAGCTGCCGCCAGTCAAGACACATCAATGAACTGGAAAACCAGCCCCGTAATGGCAAGCGCAGCAGGTCAGAAGGTGAACCCGGTCACCCAGACAACCTGTCATATGAGGTGTGGATCATGGGGGCAATTTAAGACAAAATGGCTTCCATAGACGTACCAAACAACAGAAGTGCTGCCTGCCAGTTTTTTACATCTGGCCCTGGGATGACATTTTCCCTCTCCATGCCACTTCATATTGTTCATCTGGTACACGTATCGATTTCTGCAATGCGGTTTTGTCTACCATGGGGAGTGGCACCACCATCATTACTAAATGAATAAAACCACATTTGGCAACCACGGTAACCCCTATTATGTTTGGATGCCGACACGAAAATCTCCACGATGTCCGGCTGACGAGGTGATCACGAGCAGGACGAGGCCGTAGGTGTACCAGCTCCGAATCGAGGAAATTGAATCGAGAGGTTAATCCCTGGACGGTCCTTAAAATTAGCGGAATTTCCCACTTTACCCTAATGACTGGACCGTGCTCAAATGAGTGACGACGCATCCAGACTTGAAGAAAAACTGCTGCAAAGTGTTGCTGTGACCCACTGGAGTGATAATGCGAAAGAACAGGAACAAGACAACAATACACATTAAAGCCTGATGTCATGGGATGGACACAGAGCACCACAGTTGTGGTTGCAACTGCCCAAGACAGCTGCATTTTATTAGACACAACACGGCAAGACAAACACCACATACAGGGCAGGTGGACATCAGGGCATGGCCAAGCAGTGTCACACGGTCCCGGACGATAGTCTTCCTCATCACTGCCACCCTCCAGCCTGCCCCAGGAGAGTTATCCTGTGTTGTCTCAAAGCTCTCTCTGCCCTCTCTGGCTCGCTCCTGCTGTTTTTATGCCCTGAAGTGACTGACCAGCTCCAGCTGTGGCTCCTCCGACATCAGCTAAGGCAGTGGTTCCCATTCCTGTTCCTGGGGCCCCCCGTGGGTGCAGGTTTTCATTCCAACCAGTTCCTGCTTCCATCATTCTACATTTACTGTGTCAATCAGCACATTCTCAGTCTCGTTTGTTTATCTTTTAAAGAGTTTTATTTTTTTTAATGGGTAAGACAGTTGTACAGCACATTGTCATTGCTGCTCATTAGGGCTTGATGCGATATGAGATAATGCATGTTAGCACTTTTCTGATAATTAGCAACAAAGAGAAGGAAGAGTGACAAACCTTAAGAAGCAACATCACTATGTCTTACCCTTCAAAAAAATAGAATTTTCAAAAGTTGATCCCCGCTGATAGGCTGATCGACATAGTAAATGTACAATGATGGAAATATGACCATGATTAAATGAGGTAGGGTTCACTTACAAGCAGGAACCGGTTGCAATGAAAACAGCACCCACGGGGGGCCCCAGGACTGGGAACCACTGAATTAACGGGAGCCATGGGCTCTGGAGCCAAGGATATGGCGATCAGGGGGCGTGGCACCCTCAGAATGGCACACTGTTTAGGATGTGTGCTCAAACCTGGAGGTTTACTACACTGTAAGCTTGTGTAAATGACAGTCTTCACAATAGGCAATGCATACCACAAGTCACACTGTTATTCTTAACAGCCTGACTCCTAAAAGTTTTGCAACCTGTATGTAAAATTTCGAAATGTATTGCAACATGGTTATTTTCCTTATGACTATACCAAAAAAAAAAAAAAAAAAAAACTATTTTAAACCCTCAAGCTAGTTTGAAAGAGCACAAACGTCAAGTGCTGCAAATCCAAGGCAAGTTAACACCGAAATGTGCTTCATGCCAGGGAAGAAGATCTGACTTTGCTCCTGACACAAATGAATGGGTCATACAGGGCCATGCAAAGAGGATGTAGGCCACTGAGCACTGGCACCAAAACACTAAAGACAAAAATAGGTCTGGTTTCACCAACAGTGAGACAAGGCAATGAAAAGCTCTAAAACCACGGCGCGAAGCTGGCGGAGGCGGTACAGTATCTACACCAAGGCAGACCTGCCTTTTAAATGTTTACCCCGAGATGACAGCTGGGAGCACCGGCCGTGCACCTTCATGTGTAAATATGGCTCTGCTCATCACTTGACACGTCTCTGTGTGAACGATGCACTTCAAACCCGCTTTATTGGAACTGTAGACTGAGCATTCAGATCACACATTAGAGAGATTTATATAATTCTCTCCATTATCATCCTGAAAGCGATCCAAGTAAGGACAGAGGTCTTCCGTGTGACATGACAGCTAAATGCACACACCATTCGGAAAGTTAACTGTGCACACATTCATCCAAGGTTACGTGTTACACATACGCAGGGGCTGTACACTGCATCCTGCGACTGAGGAACCACAAATCAACTCCAAAGACTGATTTTTCCAGGAGGGACGTGTGTAGACGCCAAGAGAGCAGATCAAACTTGTGGAATACGCTGGACAGCCTTGGCTTTTTCTGGATGGCACCTTGCGCAGCAGGCTTAACTCGCTAATTTATAGATGAAGGTAACGTCCAGTGACACCAGGCTAGCTGGGTAGCATAATACTTACACAACACCCGTGTGATCGGCATCACACAGCCAGCCTGTGGCCCCCCTAAAGCCCACAATATGGACTTACGTTCTCCCACAAGTAATATCCTGACGTCCTTCCTCATGGTCCCCGAAAACGTGGTGTATGGAGATTAAAAGGACTGAGTCCGTTTACTCAATGTCATCTAGGACTCTCCCGCGGTGCAGGGCTTCAGCCGGCTCCAAAGAAGGAATGCCGTGCGCAGGTCACTTCCTCCACCAAGGGGCTGGCGCCCGGGTCTCTCTCGTAGCACAAACCGATTCGTGCGATCTGGAGCTTTTTACGGCTACTAAACGGGGTTATTTGTTCAGACGTCGACTCAGCTTGAGATTACTCCAGAGCATTTCGACGACGCCCCCGGGTACAGCTGGTAACTCTGTGATGTTGTGACACTGCGACACCTCCCTCGCCACGCCTCCTCCTACTGACCCCCACGTGTACCGGACGGGTGCCGCGAAAGGACAAACTTCGCCAAGGAATACGGAGCGCGCGAATCGCTGTTGTAGTGTTACGCACAGCCCCTGTCACGATGCATGCTGATTCAAATTTGACAACGAAATAACAACGAAATAACAACACGAAGACATACCGGGCTTTGAAGGTTTGCCTTGGGTTGTTTAATCGTGTACAAAGTGCTTTAATGCGAGTGTATGATCCGCAGTCACTTTTTCGAACAGTTCAAAACTTTTTATCCCCGAAATATAATGTGTGTAAACGTTTACACCAATACACCAGTCCAAGAGTATGACCAATACATTTTAATATCAATTAATTTAAATATGAAGAAAACAAACATATAAAATGACTACAGACAGCAATAACTCAGAAACAGAATATTAATAGAAATATTTAACGGAGTTCAAGAAAAATCAAATTACCACAAGTTTATTAAATTAAAAAAATAAAAATTATTGAGTATTTGAAGCAGTTGCAATGCTTCATTCTTGTCTCGTTCTTTCACTTCCCATTCGCCACAAAATTAGGAATTACGAAAAATAAGGCTTGGGTCCTTATCCCATCTCAGACTGCTTGTTTCATGTGGTTGCATTCTTGAGTCAAGGTAGCCACTGTCAGCCCTTTGTTCTTGACGGATTGCACTGAACCAAAACACCTAATCATATGCTAGAGTGACATTTCACAGCCTGCTGATTCAGAGTTTGGTATCGATTTTGTCTTGTAACTGAAACCATTGGATGAAACTCACAGCTGAGGAGTATACACTCTGGTCCACAGATTGCCCTTCAAGATGATACCGTCATTACATCATCAAACCTTGGATATTCAGACTAGTGTCGACGAGCTGAGCGGTTTTCATCACTGAAGTGCTTTCAAAAATGTGCCCCAACAATCACTGAGATCTGGCTATGATGGTCCTGCCTAAAACCGTTACATATGACCAAAGGATGATAGGATGTTAATTGCTTAATTAACACAGGAGGTACACTTATAATACAAAAAGCACTTAGGCACCATACTGACAAAGGGAAAAAACCCAAGGACCAGACCTTTTATTTTTCAATCCTGTATTACACGTTAAACAAATGTGAACACGGAACTTAATCACTCTGTCTACATAAAGCCATGTTTCCATGGTACCTCCTTCACCTATGGTCCAGTGAAAACCAGGCTGTTTCCACAACGCAAGCCAAACAGCCAGAACGCAGGCCTCACCGGTTCCTGAAAATGGACCGATGCACTGTGCAGCAGCATGGCACCGTCACCATGCATGCCATAAAAGGACAACTGTCCGTTATCGATGTCAAGCGAGACTGTGATTCGCCTGAGACAGGTGTGGTTCAGCTGCTCCTCCTTGTTGTTGTGCCAGTAGCTCAGCTTTTGTTTACTCCACTCCAGACACCAGGAGGCAGCAGTGCGACCCAAATGGTCATCGTGACCAAGGCAGGCGTACGCCACACCTATGGTCCACGCAGAGCATTCACTGCAGTCCACATGCCAATAGTGTGCACCGTCTATGAACTCTTGTTCCGCCATGACCTGACACACTGAGAAGTGGCTGTGTTGTTTCAGGGGCAGTCTACCCTGCTTGCGCACCATTGCTTTGCGTCTGTCCTCAGAAAAACTCAGCCTCCCATTTCTGAGAATGGGACTGAAGGTTAACCTCTCGAAGCCTGCAGGACAAAGTAGAGAAAATCAGTCCAGTTGATTTTCAAAAACCCTATCAAAGCCCCGTTCTTATATATTGCCTAGACAAAAATACATTGTGCAAAAAAATTACATTTTGAGCTACAATTTCAATATCATCATGATCATTTTCAAACTACTTTTTCTGGTTAGGGAACTACTACTTCCAGTTTTTAAATTATGTAGTACATTTTTGTTTGAAGTTTTTAATATTTAATTGCGTATTTAATTATTGATAATTGCTGAATTACTTAACCACATTAATCACTTTAAAAAATAATCCATTAAAAATTTAAACCTACAGTGGGGGTACAGTGGCTTGCTGGTTAGCACGGTCACCTCACACCTCCAGGGTTGGGGGTTTGAATCTCACTGCTACATTGTGTGTGTGTGGAAATTGCATGTTCACCCTGTATGCTGCTCAGGCAGAAAGGATTATAACATCACATCCTGGTATTCAAATGATACTTACATCCCATAGGCCTAGATGATGGGTCTACCGCTCCAACTTCAGGCCTCTCAGAAACACTCTGCTCTTCACTCAGTCTGACCACTGGTCTTTCTGAAAGTTCATCAGAGCTTCCTTACTACTTTATTTCTTTCTTACAAGCAAATGACAATAACTACTTATAAAACATTTCTTTATAAAACCTACTCTGAATAAAATTGCCTTCTTGAATGTTTTTCATATGAGAAATGTAAAATTCAAACTTAATTTACAGGGCAACTCATAGTCAGCATAAATTTCTGATTTTAGTTTCATTGGGATAATCACTTTATTAATCTGGAGGGAAATGAGAGGTGTTTATCAGCTGTAATGCCAACACTGCAGCGTACCTTCTGGCTGGTCCCTGTAAACTGGTGAAGTGCTGGCAGTGAGGTCCAATGTGTTTTGTATGTCCTGGACCGGACAAGAGGTGGAGGCTGGTTCTGCTGCAACATTAGGCTTTAATTTTTCTTGCCCATCACTCCAGATATTCGACTAGGAAAAGAATAAACCTGTTAATTATACAGGGTTCAACAAAAACATATAGAAACCATTTCTGAGTAAACAATCAACCAGTGCAAGTAATGTTTACACTAACTTGCAACACTTTCAGGAGATTATATAAACGAAATTTCTACTAATCAATCAATTTTCACTTATCCAATTAGGGTCAGTTTGATTAAGATTGACTCTGGAAGTTTAGGGCAGCTACAGGCAAAGCAGGACGCCTCCAGTGGAACATGCCTGTCCTTCACCCTCCATTATATTTACTGACCAAAGAATTAAGACAAAGTTCCATCTTCTAACTGCTTATTCTGGACATAACAGACTTATTTAGCAATTTTTCTTGCTTTCTATATACGTTAAGATGTAAAAATAATATATAAATCTGAAGATTCACTCCAGTATATACAATCCGCCTCATATGTTTGACAGCAAAGTAATTGGAAGAAGAAATAAAAAATAACTTACCACACTTGATTCGTCTGACAAAATGTTCTGCCAATTCTGTCGGCCTAAAACATTTACGATACTACAGAGCGTAACATTTTTCTGTGGTTTATAATCCGAGGGAAACGGTTCCCTGCACTCCGGACACCTTCTCTCCGCATTCTTTTCAAGATGAGTTTTCAAACACCTTTCGCAATAGCTATGCCTGCCACAGGATGATGTCACGGGGTCTAAAAAGATTTTGTAACAAATACAACATTCTAGGTTTTTCGCTAAATCGGCGAGAACCCCAGAGCATTCGAACGCCATAACTGCTCAAAGTGTAGCGATATGACCACAGGAGGAAACGAAACGAAACTGAAAGCATCTTCGAATGGCAAGCAAGCAAGTATTCGTCGAGCAAGTATTACTACGTCCTAAAATGCAACTACGGCGGCGCAATTAAAACAAGGGAAATGCTACTTACAGAAATACACAAACAATAATCCCTTGTTTATAATATGACCATTTCTTCCAGGTTATAACCTGGAATCTTCATCACGACAAGCAGGAGACATGTTAAAGGTCAATATTTCAATGTATTCATTAATAAAAACAAAAAAATCGCTATGATTTTTGGACGTTTAATATATAACAATTCAGTTAAAACCCATAAAACGTAAGCACTGTCTCATGAAAATACTAAAACGCTTTGTGAATAATTCTGTAAAATATATGTGAACTGAATACTGAGTAAATCACACGTTATTCACATTATTCGCTGGTGATTTAAGTGTATTCACCCTACTGACTGTCCACCGAAGAGCACAGTTTCGCACTTTATGTCTGGATTATTTTGGGAATATAATTAAGGGTAGAAAAGCACTAGGATGTGGGTCCCTGAATTTGGCTGGTCATATTTTGTGAGTTAATGTTGCAAGTATACAAAAACATGCCTGACCTATCCATGAATACATATGCGGCAATCCACTCAGGTATTGATATTTAACTTGGCTGAATCTCAGCACCACATGCCGAATGGAGGTCATCTGTGGATGATTCTGCGTGGCTTCAGATGGCATCGACCCACAGTTGGCCCTGCTGTGAGATGTCCCGGAGTATGCTGCTCCTGAGTGCCAAGAAAGGTGACACGGGACTCCCGCTTCTTCTGTCCCTTTAAATGCACTTCATTGCACGTGACAGCTGTCATGTTCTCGATCTTCGCCTCAAACTGGCTTCAGCTGCAATAATGCAACAAACGAACGAGAAGGTGGAAAAAACAAACACAGCAATTCTCCGACTAACATTCCCTCCCAATTGCTATTGATATTTTGTGACGTGGACAATGTCTTCACCATACAAATAAAATTAATAATTATTCTACCTTTAATAAGAACACTGTTTTTTTGTTTTAAATATGAAGAGCCCACTACGAAATAAAATTGAAGTAGGTTGAGTGAATAAACAATAAATCAGAAGAAACTAAAATCAATGGTGGATAAACAGCATTCATTAAAGTATCGCTTATTGTTTATGTAAGGTATTGTGTGTATTTGCTGACTGTACGCACAAGTTCATGTGGATATTACAACCCCTACCGGTACATGTAAGATAGCACTCTGTACATTTAGAGGCATGTCCACCTTGCACACTCCTGAAGGAGCAGCCATTACTGGTCCTTACTGGCATAGTCCTGGGGAAGCATGGGCTGAGCGATGACCTTGCGGAAGGCCTCCACCCACTCCTTCTGCTCCCGCTCTTGCTCGCACATGAAGACAAATTGCCGGCCTGGCGTTTCAATGGTCAGCCCACACTTCCACTTGTTCCCCCGTGCACCCTTGGGCTGGCTCTCCCTCACTGAGTAGCCATGGCTCTCAGAGCCTATGAATACAGCTCCCAGCTCTACTGCATCCTTCAAACATACGTACACCAGAGCACACACGGATGGGCACATGTGAGGATACGGAAACGCTAGAACATTTGGTGCTTACAGCAGGAAAGCTTCACGATTCTCAATATCTTGCTCTCACTAAATCTATGCCCTGTATAAATCAAGCAGATATGGAGAACTTCCTTAATGAACGTTGAAGTTTTAAATACAAATGTGAGGAACAGACGACAGGAAACGCTAAAGACAAAAAAAAGAAGTTGCTTTAAAAATGAAAGTACGAACAGATTTTTTTTTGCCATTTTAACCACATTTTCATTTGATCCGTATAAGAAAAAAAAAAAAAAACAAAATTCTGCAGATTTAACACAGTAAAAATTCACTGTTCATACAAGTTCATGCCATTTTATCAGTCAGATACCAGTCTAGGCTTAGGGTGTGTTGGCAAGGTGGCCTTGCTGAGGAGCAAAGCGTATCGAGTGACACATGTATTCTGCTGTGATTTTCATACCAGAGGGGTTTTAAAGTAGAGCAGCTTTCTATCTTTGGAGTTCAGGATGAACCACCTCTTTTTAAACAGCTCCCACTGCTGTCCAGGAGGAACAGGAAAGGAGAAGCAGGTAGCAGAGCGACAGAAGAAAAAAAACACAGATTTTATGTTGAATGTTTGTGCTTCAAGTATCAGGGGAGTTTCTTAATTAAACCCATTATCCAGTAGAGGATGGTGTAGAGCCTGGAGCTGCTTATCCCAGGCACCACAGGACCAAAGGCAGCAGAACACCCAGAATGGAAGGCACACACACTATGGACAATTTAGATACGCATATCTTTGTGATGGGGGAAGAAACTGGAGTACCCAGAGTCTGGAGGAACAAACAACTGAAGCACAACAGGCACACAGCTGACAGGAACCAATTTAGGTACAAGTGCTGCGAGGCTGAGCTTCCAGTCACTGACCAGAAACAAGTGCATGATAGAAAACCTCACTTCTGTATTGCAACACACTTGCTAATAACTGGCCAAACTCAGATGCAACATACAGTACATTAAAGAAATATCTCCCAGGAAAGAGAATTAGTTGTAAGTGTAATCTATAAAGATCCAGAAAAACATGTAGTGATGTTAAGTGAACTAGTTCACAACGGATGACATCAACAGCAGATGGTGACCCAGTAAGGTACATAAACCACTCATTAAAATAAATCGACTACTTACCAATGGCCCTGTCTTCTCCATATAGCCTTCTTTTGAGTAGCTTTGAGTTAACATGGGTACGAGCTTTGAAAAAGAGAAAAACTAACTGGGTGGAAAGAATTATATATCTCTGCGGCTAAGCCAGCAGACGTGCTGGAAAAAACTGTCGCTCTACAAGGCAGCACCATTGTTCCATGAAAAAGAAGTGACTAATTTTCATTTTTCAAGAAATCACCAAATCGTGACATTTGCCAAGATCATTCATTCATATATAAAGCAGACAAAGAAAACACTGAATGCTTTTCTCCCTTATTTAGAGGCCTTAACGATGAGATGCATTATAATTCACATTGCCAAGGCAACACACATTGTGGAGCTTTTAATTTCGCCAGAGGGCCACAGTAGGGCTGCTCACCTCACGGTCTCTGGCTCCGGGGAATGACATTTTCAGGTAGACAAACCGGGCAGCACGTATGGCATTGAACCAGGAGACAATCTCCTAGACATGAAGGCATTTTTTAAACACATCTGTAAGAGTCACAGCCTGTTCCAAGTCAACACAACTGTTTTCCCGGGCTGCTAGAGGCTTTCACTTGGCTTTCAGCTCACCTGCCCCTTTTCATGGTATACAAACAAGTTCCTGGTGTGCTCCTCCTGGGTGTAGATGATCTGGAGCCCATGCATGTGACCAATCTTCTCTGGCTGGAAGACGGCATTCAGATCTTTTATGGCAATGACTGCTTTGGGTGTCTTAGACTGCTGTGGGTGGAATGTATGTCTATTTAGCATGTTGCTGCATCACACACACCGAATATTTCTTGCTGAGTGCCTGCCAGTGATAACTCTGAAATGGGCCCACTCACATCTTCCTTGGTGAAGTACTTCAAGGTGAAATCTTTGTGGGAGAGGAGGAACTTCCTTTTCAAGAACTGTTTGTTGTCCTTGCCTTTCTTCCATAATGTCCCTTCGTAGATGCCTGTAAAAAGAACCCGGGAAAGCATCATTTATGGTTTACAATGTGCTATTTTACAAAGCTTCTGACATCTGCCTTGTAGCAATGTTTTACCGTCACCTGGGTATATGAATAAATATTATGAATGAATATGAATATCTTAATGCAAAATGGTGACAAGGTATTGTGTCACTCAAATTTGCACCTCCTGTTTAAATGTCAAACTTTGGAGCCGTGACACCATGTGCAAATCAAAACTCACAAACAGTGACTTGGCATAAACAGTCTGAACATTGACCTCTTGGGAGAGAAAGAAGGACCAACTTAAACTGAAACGAAATGTCTGGGCGGGAACATTGTATGCCAGCCTATACAACTGGAGGAAATAAAGTCATCCTAGAACTAAGATTAAAAAAATCGACTAAAAATGCCGGGGTTTCGAACCTATTCGTTGATACAAAAACAAATGCCTGTTAAAGGAACGAAAAGAAGCTTCAAAGGAAATGAGCTACACATCAGTATGGCTTTTGAGGACTCGTCCTGAATACCAGAACAGTAGGCTTGCTGAAATGGTGTGCTCTCCACGACAAATTCCTGCCGCTCATACTTGGCCCGGATCCACTGCTCTTTCAGAACTCTGAGGTGAAAAAAAACAAAGGGGGGGAGGGAGGAAGAGAAAGAGAGGATTGTTGCTATAGTAATTTTCCCTACCTACAAAGTATTTAAAATCCCATACTGCATGTCTAACTAAATGGGGTGACTATTACCTCAATTATCTCATTTCTGACAACACAACGTAACCATTCATTTTACATTAAAAAAAATGAATGGTCATAACCTCAAGCAAAGTCTGATATACTTCACAAACACTGCAATACAGCACAACTTGACATTAGTTTTTTTTTGTACAAATTGTATTAACTTACAGCCCTGAGTTTAATTCAATGTATGCTGCTGATGTTTGAAGAAAGTAAGATATAGTTTGAATCTAAGGTCATCAGAATATAAATGCAACTTAGACTAAAACAATTACATTCTCCCAACATTATTTGCAGTATACATTTTTTACGACTAAAATGTAAATTTGCTGTGGCAGTGGTTATGAACATTGATTAAAGTTTAGATAAGAACTGTAAAATCTTTATCCCTGTATTTTAATGAAGACGCAGTTTTAACTGCTGATTTATTGCTGACGTATAAATAAATGAAATCCATCTATCAGTTTTTAAACTGTTCTAGAAACTATTGGCTAGTGTTCAGTGGATAAGACTTCATCCTACATCGAATTTTCAGCATAGGGTTCATTTTAATACTGAATTTGATCACACCTTTTTTGTAAGCTTTTGTGGTAGGAGGAATATGGTAAAAATACAAGTTTTACTGTTACGTCTATCGTTCCTTTATTTGCTAGGTGTGCAAATGGTGTGTAATCTTCAGGTGTGGAAACATTACTGTCCCCACCCACCACGATTCAAAACAAATATAGGAACTGATAAAGTTATCTACTATGGTAAACAGTCAGGCCTGATCTGTGGAGTGTATTAAGAAGCATTTTGACTAGTTTAGCCAGGTTTTTTGAGGCATACTTCTGAGTTTTCAGTACTATAAATCATAGCTCACAGTCATAGTGCCGTTTACTACTGATTGTGTTAATCAGGGTTAGTAATCCAGCTTAATCGAGTTAACTCTGGATATGTAAAATTCGCTTTGTAGCACACCCCACTGGGCTATGTCCAGTTTAAACATGCCTAACCCTGGTCCTTATTGTTGAACACAGGTTCTCAAATCCTACCATGCCATTATAAAAAGATTTTCAATAAGATCTCTGGGGAAAGAGGTGTTGATGTCAAGCAGCCTGGAAAGCCTCTAGGGATCTATTGACTTGAAGTCTGAAAGTTTTTGACCAAAGGACTTGTTCCAGAGAAGTATGGGATATCCCAAGGTGTAAAAATGCTGCCAGAATCTTAGTTTTACATTGATGTTATGCCTTAAAATCTACCAAAACATTACAACCCTTGAGCAACATGCAGAAACTGACAAACCTCATTTTACTGAGATGAATGTTAATGAGTCTGGGCATCAGAAAGAAAAGGCAAAAATGACAATCACAAATAGCAAGGGCATCGCACGGTGCCTCACTGGGCTGCACTGTCAGCTCACATCTCCAGGGTTGTGGGTTCAAAGCAAGTCTCTGCTATGTGTGTGGCATTCTCCATGTGCTGTGTGGCTTTCCTCTAGGTACACTGGTTTCCTCCCACAGCCCAAAGACACACAGACAGCCTGGTGTCTCTAAATTGCATGTATGTGAGAATGATTGTATGTGACTGTGCGTATGTGGTCTGTGATGGATTGGCATCCCATCTAGGGTGCACCTCAGCTTTCTGCCTGATGATGTCTAGGTAGGCTCCAGGCCTCCCTGCAAATCTGACCATATTCTGCTCACTAAAACAAACATCAAACTTTGTTGCAAGTTTGCCAAATGTTCTGTAAACAGACAAAGTTCAAAGTGACACTATTTTACCAACATGGCTCATTATGTCCTGCAAAAAGCAGTAGATTCTACAATCCCAACAGATGTTGTCATGGGCTGTTGTTTTTTTTTTTTTTTTGTAAGGCCACGAATTCTGCCCTGCATCCTTGAGCAGATTCTGAAGCACAAAAAGATGAAACAACAAAACACACGTGTCATTGAAGAACGAGGAGCATTCGAGTCCAGAGCGAAACCTTGCAGAGATTTGGCATAGCTCAAAAGAAGCAGCTCATGGTAGTGAAACCACAAATGTCGCGGTGTGGAGAAGTGAACTGAAATGGCAGCATGGCACACAGAGTCTGCTGAATGACTACAGGAGCCATTCAGCTGTATGGGGATTTCTTCAGCCATGGAGGGTTTCGCTACTAACATGGTCACCTAAGTATCATATTTCCTCTGCTCAGTCAGGTTCTCATACATCTAATATTGAGGCAAAGATCAGATTTTATCAAATATACAAAAGCATGCAGGAGAAACACACAGCAAGCCAGTATTTTTTTTTTTTACCAAAATGTACATACATTTTGGAGCTTTCAGACACCAAAGCACTTTCTACAAATCAGAAATTAATGGTGTAACTCCATTTTTAAAACAGTTTGAAGACTAATGAAATGCTTTGAAGTAGAAGTCTTATTTTTAAGAGAATGCATGGTGAAGTGACAAACTCATTTTTCAATCCTCTTCCAAATACAACCGAAAACAGATCAATCAAAACTATATACCTCTTAAAGATTAGTCCCACGCCTATTCTTAAACAAACAGCTTTGAGTGCCTTTCTGTGGGTACACTTATCACATCTGTGTTTCTAATACAATAAATCTGTCGAAATTTGCCGTTGGTAAATTAGGATATTTCTCCTTCATATTAAAAACAATGTGGAACTGTTCCCCAGACACCCCAGTGCCTCTGTTTTCCATTCTTCTACTTCCCAAATTATGTGGATGTTAAGAAGTTTTTTTTAACACTTCCTTTATTGTATTACACACTTCCTTTGTTGTGTTACTCTGAAAGAACGAGTCTGAAACCACACAAATCTGGTCCTTAAGCATAGTCAAGCAAGAAAATAGCCCACTGGACGTCTAAATACCTGTGCTGTGAATAACTGCCCACAGGTTTTTAGATGCAGCAAAGTTTCCGGCATTAACGGTGTTATTTTTTACGTCAGTCTTATCCACGGTTAAGAGGAAGCCATCTTTCACGTCTCGCTGCTTTACTCACACGCAGTCCTGGTGCTGAGGCCGATAGTAGAAGACGGGGACTGAGGCCTCGTACACCCTCCTGGCTGCAGCATTGCCGTTAGCTTTCATGACCTCCACAAACATGTAATCCAGAAAGAGAAGAAAGTTAATCCACTTAGTGTGTGCTCCAGCGGACCCAGTGTCTGGAACAGGGGCAGAAGCTCAAGAGGGGACTGGTTTGCTCAGCTGTGAATAACTGGGCCTTTCCAGGACATCCAAAAAAATGTACTCATCATCAATACAGATCTCAGAATACTGTGACTTCTAGTCACTGTGACATTACTGCCGACGACGATCTGGCTGGACTGAAAATTCTTGTCAGGAGTTTTAATTACGGGCATGAAATTATGGGTGTGACTGTTCTTATTTATGTATTCCTATAGAAGTCTGTACATTTTGAGGGTCAACATGCTAATGACATATTAAAAGATGCTTTTATTTTAATTTCCCATCTGAGGGTCCTGTTTTCATGCTGTGAAGTTACAGCACACCGGTAACCATGTAGTTTAATTTGCACATATAATTCCTGCATGCCCTTTGCATACACTGAGCAACAACAAACAGGATCAGGAAGAAACCTAATTATTCATTATGGTAGTAATAGTACTAGTTATATGAATGCAAGAGTGTGTGCTTGTTTTCTCATTTACTGGAAAAGGAAATTTTGCGGTTGTTTAAGTATCCACAAAGAGAATGACCACAGTTGTCCTTCTGAATAAATGGAAATCAATCAAAACTGAGATGTATTCAGGACTGGAGGGGTTTAATGTCAGATTTTTCATCTAGTGTCACTTCTGTCAGGGCAGATTCTTTTTCGTGCACGAGATGAGCCAGCAGAATAATTCCTGTCCAGTAGTCGTTCGATATCCGGGTTGTATTTAACGACTGCTTCTGTTTGTAAATATCTCTAAAAATAATACGAAGAGCTGTGCATTTTCATGTGCTCTACTCGTCCACATGGATTTACTTTGTGTCAGCATATTTGCCACGTGTGACTCAGTAATCCCACAATCCTGCATTAGGATGACAGCAGAAATACTGTGGCAGTAAAATCCTGTCCTCATTCATTTTTTGACTCGTTTGATTGGTCTTGCATAGCCACGGAGCAGGATTGTGATATTTGTGAGGTCATATCATTGTAAAGTGTACAGCACCTTTAACACTGGAAGAGATGAATGCTGTCATTGACATACCCTACAGTATTTGGTGGTGCATTGTTTAGGCAAAAATAACAATAAAAATATTATATAATTTAATGACTGATTAAACGGAACATAATTTAAAAAATGGTTTATTTTTCAAGCAGACTGAAAGCCTGAAATGAGGAAATCAAGCACAAACATTCTATTCTGGGTTGTACGCTAGTGGTACTGATGCTTCACACCTCCAGGAGTGAAAGTTTAAGTCCCGTCTCCATTCTGTTTGTGTGGACATCACACCTTCTTCCTGTGTCATCTTGGCTTCCTCCAGGTATTCCGGTCTATTCCCAAAAGGAATGATGGGCGTCACTAAATTGCCCACTGTATGAGAGTGTGTGTAGGTATATGTCCTGTGATGGGCTGACAGCTCAAACAGGGTTTTCCCCCAGGCTTGTGGCCCATGCTGTCTGAAATAGGTTCCAGCCAAATGACACTGACCAGGATAAGAAGTTGATAGGTGTGTTCAATTACAATCATTTTGCTCTACTATAATAATACAGTGTTGATTAAAACTAAAAATGAAACTACACTATACTGTAATTTAGTATTATTGAAGATACTATAATTTATTGAAGTTCCTTTACATTAGTGAAGAGGTTGGGCCTCCCCTTTGAGTCTGGTTTTTCTCAAGGTTTCTTCATCCTTGCCACTGTCACCTCAGGCTTACTCTCTGGGGACCTTGGACCCAGACTTCTGTGAATCACTTTGTGACGGTACTGCTTTTTAAAAGCACTATACAAATAAAACTGAACCAAATGACTCTAGCATTGTCGATCTCTGGTGCCATCTTATATACACTCAAAACTTGGGTGAAGACAGCTTGGAAAACAGTGTATGATGACCTTAACAGCAACAGAACTCACTCTTCTAATGGAAGTAAGAACAAACATCTTTTTGCATGTCTGTACCCATGTAAACAATCAGCACACGGATGCCCATAAAGGTAACATCGTGACAAATACATTCCCGGTGTTGCAGAAAAGTATGTATCTTTTGCTACAGTTCGATACCATGGTCTTGGACTCCAGGGGGCGCTCTAAGTGCCGAAAACACACATAACCCTATATGGAATGGTTCTGTGACACACTGCAAGAAAAAGACCATACCTCTACCAGGTCATTGTCCCAGTTGTCCAGCCGTATGGACTTGATACGACTGATGGTGGGCATGTTGCGGTGAGTCCCCGAGCAGTTGAGACACACAAAGACGCCAAGCTTGTAGGATGCCCAGTCTGGGTCTGTGATGAGACAAAAGCGCAGAGGTCACAAAAGACGTGCTTTCTGAAACAAAACGTTGATTTTATATGAATTAGCCTAAAAATTTTTAATCTAAACATCAATATCAATATTATCTGCCTTGCTGCTATTCCAGAGAGTGACACATGGAAGATAACATAAATACCAAAATCAACTTAAATGTGGCTGACGTACGTCACAAACATTAAGGTGGCAAATAACATTTACTTTAAATGGAACTTGTTAATAATGACATCTCTCACAGGCGTAAAATGATTTCAAACAATAAAAACAAGTCTTACTGCTCAAGCTTTCATTTACTAGTTTAACTACTTCAAAATAACACCCCCACTCCCCCCACACCACCACCACCAACCATTTAGTAAGGCTGAATTTGATCTCATTACTCTGAAAACTTCCAGGGAATATTGCAAACAAACAGTTGGCCCTCCTCACAATACTGAATCACGCCTTTATAATATCCTTCATGTCACTGATAGTCATTTTGCAAGTTTACTTTTAAATCCCAACCCAAGGCACTCCGTGTCGTGATTCAAGTCTTTGTCATATGTACATCAAAAAGTGCATCTGCAGTACACAACAGTACATTACACGTCCTCTGGCTGCCATTTAAAAAGTACTACACAATAAAATTATTAAAACACATATTACAGAGTTTGTCACCATTAACCTGAATAACTGTGCTGCATCTGACTGTACTGCATGCCAGTGGAAACTGCTACTCAGTCTTGTTGTACAGCTGTTATCACACCTGCACACTGGCAATAAAAATCCTTGATCGTTGATCCTTGGTTGTGCAAGGGCTGTCAGGAAATTTGACATGGCTTAGACTGACCACCTCACTCTTCTACAGCAACCAAATATGCAAGTTTCTTCTCTACAGCCTACTAGTTTTGACTTCCCAGAAGATTCACATTTCAATCTATGAAGTTCAATGCGTCTGTACTGACATGGCACGACCACCTAAAGCACCAAGCCATTTTACCTCCAAGACCTCATCAAATCCAAGAAAGCCTCTATTGTTCTCAGAATGAGGAGCTGAAGCTCTTCATTAAACGGTTGCAGGTCTGCACTGCATTTGAATGCAGCTGTTTTAACATCTAAGACTTAAAATATGTACTTTATTACATTTGGATAGCATCATATCTTAACACCACTTCGCCTCATATGTGTAACTATTGTGTCAGTGTTCTCCACTTCGTCTATTCTGTTATATTCATACTTTTATACGCCGATTTTACACCGAGCAGCATAATAATCAGTAAGTAAACATATTAGACAGTACATGTAAATAGAAGTAAGCATGATTAAGTAAAAAAAAAAAAAGAAATTTAACATGTAAGGCGTCCAATCCTAAAACCATGTGAAATTTCTACATTGGGATTTCAAACATTTGACTTACCTGGAGCTCCACAATCCGCGCATCGGCTATTGTCGGGAAGTTTAACCAATTCCAATAAAATATTTTTATTTCGGTCCCAGTTTGCCATAAGTAAAATATACTTCTTTCATTCAGTAACTAACTTCCTATCGGATAGACTGCGCGCGTTGTCATATTGTCATGTACAATATCTTGACAACACCCCTATCTTTTTATCAAAGTTTTACGCACACATGTTCAAAATGATCGCATTTACAGACTGTTGAATCGCAGCGAAGTTGCTTTTCGTGTCATTGAATTCAGGAGCCGTTTAGTTAAAAGTATGAGGACCGTCGCCGATTACTGGTAAGCACGCCTACAGAAACAACGAAAAGGGGAAGTTACCAAGTATCAAAATACAATATATACTGGAAAATTAACGCTGCACATTGTATTTAATAAGTAGCATAGGCGTGAAGTTTTAGAGCATAATTAATCTTCTAAAAACATAAAAATCATCAGTGTTTCTGAAGTGCGACTTTGAAACAAAATGTAAGATTTACGTTTTAAGAATTTATTTTTAATACTTAGGTACACACTGTACTATTTCGTAAAACAAATTTAAATGGTCATGTTTATGATTCAAGAGTAATGGTATGAAGCATCTGATTATTTCTGTTTGGCTTTAAAACATTCAGCAAAGACCCCAGAATTCTTAATTTTTAAACGGTGCTGGGGAAAGAAACGCGTTCGCTTCGTTTAATGTGTGGGGAAACTGGAGCCTTGCGGAACCAATTGTTGGTTGTTATTGTGTGCACATCGGCCAACGGAAAAGGTTGCGCTGAGGGCGAAGTAATTGTTGTATTTTGCATAGGTGGATGTAATGTCAAATAAAAAGATGTTGTGGGTTTTTCGCTATCTGCTGCCTACCATGGTTCAAAGGGGTAAATGTCGTTTTTGAAAGATGTATAAATAACTAACGATTTGACACTATACTGGTAAAATGGAAGCTGTGTTTATAGCTATATGATTTTGTATTATGTTTTTAATGTATTCGTAGGTCACCATGGCTTGTTGCGACGCCCGCTAGGCTCCATCCCGGAACTCGATCATAGGTACCTCCACTGCACGTGTTGCTGGCGGAGTCGGATCTCCACAGCAGGCTTTGAATCCAGTCTGTCGTCTGCAGTGTGTAAAGATGAACTTAAGTCTCTGGATGAGTGCTACACACCGGAGCAGCGTACTGCCATTTTGCAGATTCTCAACGCGGCGTCAGAGAACGAGCTGGCTGCTATTAAACTCTTGAGAGGTCAAAAGGCGGTTAATATGGTGGAATATAGGAAAAGGAACGGACCCTTCAAAGATCTTGAAAGCATTGTAAATGTACCACAATTAAAGCACAAAACAGCTACAGCCGTGTTCAACTCTATCCTCTGCCCTTCGGAGAAAAAAGACAAAAGAAAAGGAAACGTCCAGATTGTCAAGTTCCTGAAGCCTGAAGTTGACCGCAGTATATTGAAGGTGATTTGTCGGCTGTAATAGTGTTAAACTAGCACGGTTCACCTCAAACTTTCACTTAAGTGTGACATACATCTTACAGGAGGCCAACTGTATCGTGTCCATCATATGTGGCACAAATAAGATTGCCTGGGCACATGTGGACCGCAGCCTAACAGTGTTGGACTGGCAGCAGGAGTATTGTCCCAGTTTCATGCGAGGAACTTACATGGCTTCAGCATACTTGGAAGATGTAAGTGAGATACGTTTCATGCATTTTTAGGACATCTATGTGTGCATCTATCCATTTATCGTAAGCACTTTTCCAGTACGGGGTTAAGGTGAACCTAGAGCCCATCTCAGAAAGCACAGGACACCATGCTGGGGGACACACGGGGTGGGATGCTGTTCCATTGCTGGGCATTAGCACACACACTCCTACACACTATGGGCAATTTAGAGGCACCAGATTACTTAACCATATGTACTGTGGGAAGACATTATAGTACCTGAAGGAAACCTGAGTACCGGGAGAACATGCATGCATCTGGGGATTTGTCAGGACTGTGCCATTGCCAATTCTTCTATTAAAGCAAAATAAAACATTACAGAAGGGCAGCTTTGATACAGGTCAAGGGTCATGGGTATATCTGTTGAGTCCATGTCCCTTCCTGGGAACATAGTCTTGCTTCTTGTCTGGTTCCTCTTCCTTGTACTGCAGTTTCACTTGAGTGAATGCAGCATCGAAGTTCGATATTTACACATCTTTGTATATCTTGTTCTACAGGTGACCGCAGTGGTGTCTCAAATGCCAGCAGCAGATTTGTTTGTGGTGGAGAAGCCGGGAATTTCACTACAGAACACCGCCCTGTATTCTGTAATGGCCCACCTGCACACAGTGGAGGCCATGCTCTTTGCTCTTCTGGGATCGCCACGAGAGCCTGGCGCTTCTCCCAAGGTCCTCAACATGATGCGTGTGGCGGTGGGGCGGCACTTTGGGTTGATGGTGGGCAAGTCACGAACCAGTGGGGCGCAGACTGTTCGTGACATGATGGACTCTGCCACTCAGAAAGCCCCTCGTGTCTCAATCCCACACGAGCTGCTGGTGCGGTACAGGAAGACGTTCCAGGTGGGGACACGTAACCACAGCGAGGAGCTGTGTGATGCCTTGTTGCAGGCTGTGGCCTTCTACGAGCTGCTTAGCGAGTAGGCTGGGGATGCTCAGGAACTGTACGTCTTGAAATATTTCACAAAGTTGTTACTTTCTGCTGGACTGCTGTTCCAGCAGTCATAACTTTGCACTCATCCTACGTTATACTGGCAAAGAGACAGCCACATCCTGAGTCATTAACAGATGGGATGTCACTACAGTGGAAAACACTGGCTCAGCATATCAAAAATTAGACAGTGCAGAGTTCTCTGGATGAACTTATTTACAATGGTATATTAATACACTTTGCTAAATGATTTTAATCCCATTCAGATCCCCTCTCCCCTTTTGATCCATATGGATTTCCTATAGGCAACAGTCAGGTTTTAACACCCATAACTAACTGGAGCAGTAAGTTTGCCTTCTGCTGTTTTGGTAAGCGTACAGTTATTGTGTGGCACAGTTTAGTGTGAACCCTTGTGTGGAACAAGACTCTGCATCACCGAGGACTTCTCTCCAAAGTTTTGTATTTAACCCTGCAGCAATTCTGGGTTTAATATTTCCTGAATTCCATTCTGTCATACTGGGAAGATTTCAATAAATGCTCACAATGTAATGAAAGAACTTGGAATTTATTTCCAATGAGCAAAGAGATGGGTCGTGCCACCTTCTGAGCTCACCAAGTGCAAGTTAAACTATGAAATATTGAAGCAATAGTTGTACGTCTGTGTCCCACCAATTGGGACATTTCATATGCTAAAAGTCAGACATGATTGTACAGAAATGTTTGCTGCCATAAATGTAAATTTATTTCTCTAAAACATTTTCAAAATCTAAAGCATGGTACAAAAATACAGGATGCTGACCAAAAGCTGCTTTAAATATACAAAATCACAGCAATAAAAAGATGTATAAAATATTCTGGTTAAGTTACTACACAGTTTGTGGAGGAATTCCAGCAGCCTGGGGGAAGGGCCCCAGATTAGGGGAAGTCCTCAGCCAGACGCTGAACTGTGCTCCTGGGGAGGTTCAGGTAAATGCTATCGAGGTAGTGCAAGAACCTAGAGAGGCAACACCAAATGAGTCAGTGACTGAAGTTCACACATCCCACCCGTGATGGAAAAGATCAGTGAAAAATATGAAAGTATGGCAGAGTGCCAGTTATCACAACCAGTACCTTAAACACTGAAGTAAAACAACGAGATACTCCAGTTAGCAGTTGAATATCAGATCCCTAACAGTTTCCAGTACATGTGTAAGGTAAAAAGAACACCGAAGTGTCACAGAAACTGCTCAGCGAGACCAAGATCCAAAGATGACAACTTAATTATTTAGCATAACTTTCCAAAATTCAGCTCTATCAGTTTTGGATCAGTAGAAACACCAAAAAAGGTAGTCTGAGGAACTGGCCAGTGGAGTTTGGGAAGCAGCGATTCCACGGGTGAGGGGCATGAAAACAAAAGGCCAGAGTGCCAAATAGAGCTAAAAA
This sequence comes from Gymnarchus niloticus, assembly GCA_009936485.2. Taxonomy (NCBI): domain Eukaryota; kingdom Metazoa; phylum Chordata; class Actinopteri; order Osteoglossiformes; family Gymnarchidae; genus Gymnarchus; species Gymnarchus niloticus. The sequence continues at coordinate 5,849,363 of JAACJT020000075.1, forward strand.
GCAGAAGGGCCACCACATTGAGGCTGACCATGGGACCCATTGTGGCCATTTATGCATCACAGGTAGTATTGTAGCCAAGGTCACTAAACTGGAACCTCCAGTCTGAGATGCAGATATTTACAGTGCACAAACTTTAAGCCCATTTACTGGATATGGAAGTTCTGGTCACAAGCTAGAGAAAGTGCTTAAAACACAATTCTTACTCCACTGTACACCTTTATCAGAAGTTATAAAATCCAAACCCTTTGACCGAAAATCATAAATGGTTTTGATAGGTGCCCTGTCATTTTCACAGTGACGAATACCTGAGGACAGTCAATGTTTTGCCGGACAGCGTTGAGCCTCACCTGCGTTTGACTTTTCCTTGCTCCTTCAGCCTCTCTGACCTGCAGATGGTGCGCAGAGTGGGCAGGTAGTCTGTGGCTGCGGCAGACTTATTACCCAGAATGCCCAACACTCGGCTGGAGACTGTAGTCACGACCTCAGACCGCTTCTCAACCACACTAAAGAAAAATGGGAATGAAGACGACTTACAGTAGCCCCAACTTAAATCTTCACCTGCAGCAACAAGCAGTTCCTTTTCCTAAAATTCAACAGCAAGCACCCTCCTCAGCCTTGGTCTTAACTATCATTCTGTCTGAAATTGCTGTGTGCAGAGCTTTCATGATCTCTGTACTTCTCCCCAACCATAAAGACACTCACCTGAGTTCACAGGAACTGATCTGGCCAAGGCTAAAACCCTGCCTGTGTGGGGCCACAGGCAGACTGAGCTTTCCACGGACCTTATCCCTCGCCTCCTGCCCCAGCTCCTGGGTTCCCATCCACACCTGTTCAACGCCTGCCTGGCACCGCCGGAAACTCATGCCCTCCACTGCAGCTCTGATGTCTGCCGCACTCCTCCTGTAAACTTTCACAGTTGGTTCATTTCCCAGTTCGTCCGTCAAGCCATCCTTCACCCCAGCACCCGTCCAGCCGAATGCTCCCAGCTGGAACCCTCTCTCCTCCTGGACGCATACCAGCGAGGAGTCCAGGAAGGACATGTGGTCCAGGAACTCGGCCAGGGAGTCCAGACAGCTGGATACTAGCTTGTTGGCCTGCTGTTCTGTAGGGGAACAGTCCGCCGTTTTCTCAGGCCCCAGACACTTCCTCGACACTGGAAGCACTTTTCTGCATCTCTCCGACTGATGCCTGCCCTCAATTTCCTCTGATTTTGAGGTCACCGTCTGAGGGGGCTCGCACAGCGAGAGAAAACCACCATCCGAGTCCTCGTCCAATAGAACAGCATCCCGGCCTGGGTGGATCTTGTCCCTCTTGCTGGACGACACCTTCACAGGGCTCTTACCGCTCAGCAGCTCATCGATCGGTGGGTGTGGCCTGCAGGGCCCCACCTCCTCCTGTGGCACCTCAAGAGGTTTGGGGTCACACCCCCCCAGGATGCTGCTCGGCAGGGGCAAGAGGTGCTCCATGTTGGAGTACAGGAGGGCTACCCCCCTTCCCCAGCTGTCTGACAGTAACTCCCAGCATCTCTGGATCTCTGGTTCTGTAGGCGACTTCCACTGTGAAAATAAAAAACAAAGCATGCACATCACTGCAAGTGAAGAGCACAAACCAATTCAATATAGAGGCTGGCATTCTGGTTATCCTGCACCCCTCTTTGTGGATGACAAAGTCAGCAGGAAAGAACATAGACCAGCCATTGCTAGCTGACGGCCAACATGATACGAGGGCTACCCTACATTTCTTGGGAGTGAGAGGATGGACATCCCACCTTGCACAGATCTGGAAGCTCCAGAGAAGGTTCGATGTTTAAGAGGCCCAGCAGGCTTTCAGTGCAACTGGTGTCACAGGGGGGCAGGCCGGCCGGTGGCTCCTCATCCTTGGCTGGGTCCTGAATATCTGCAGCCGAACCTGATTCACCTGGAAATGGAAAAGAATGGAGGAAAAACAGGGATCATGGCAGCAAAAGGAGAAACATGGCCTTGAAACACACAGGGCGGTGGGATCACCATGTGAAGGTAATCATCAGCAGGATCCAATGAAATAAATGAAATCTAACAAAAAGTAAGCAATGACTGAGTGTGGGTGGGGGTTTGAGCCTTATTCCTCTATCATGGGGCCTAATCTCTCAGCAGAGGCCCTAGCACAGCATATTAGGGAGCAGTACCTGTGATTTTGGTGCCTGAGGCCAGGATTGGCCGTGGGGCCGGACGCCCCCCTCCACCTCGCACCCAGAATTGCAGCTGCAGCAGGCTCTGGCGCACGTCGCAGCCTGTCCAGCGTAGCAGACAGGACAGGTCTGCTGTGTCGGTCCGTACGTTCTCCGCCAGGCATACCAGCTGTAGGTAGGTCCCGACGTTCACCTGAAAGTAGCACATGACGTCAGCAAGTCTCACCTTAAGTTCCATCTTACCTCAGGATAATTATCACACAATTATACTCTAAATTTAGAAAATTAGCTTAATGAATATTTCCTTAGCACTGTGGATCCACATCAAAGATGGCTTACTGCTGATGGAGTTTTGAAATGGATTTCTTCAAAGTCTCCATCGAACAAGGTACGAAATGTAGGATCTGGATTAAAAAAAAAAAATGTTATTGTGTTTAAGTGCCATAACAGCCACTCTAAGTAATCGCTGAAGAGTAATATGCTTACCACTGGTGGTCAGAATCACTGGCCTTTTGGTTGTAGTCATGAATGTTTTGATAGCAGCAAGGAATCCTGAATCATCTTCAAATATGACATCAACCTGCACAAATTAACATTACACTTTGCTATTAAAAAAAAAAAAACACAACACCTGGAGGCATATTTATTCTGCCTGCCTTCTACCATTGACAAAGGGCAGCTCACCGCCCTCTGCTGGTTACCTCTTCAAAGAGAATGAGTGATGTCGCGGCCTTTTTGCTCTGGTCCTCAGCTGTGGGCCCCTTCTTCACCTCTGTCGCCAGCTTGCTGGTGGAGATGCTCTTTTTTGATTTCCCAGCATCTGAAGGATGGAGAGCTGCTTGAATGCACCGAGAGGACAGACCGTACTCTGAGATAAACGCACACTGAGTCCAGCCACTGACCTCTCTGCAGACACCCTGCCTGACCATCTGGGGTCTTGCCCATAGGTCTGCATATATTGAAAAAGCTGGCCAGTGTAGTGGGAGCCAGATTGCCCCTTTTGGAGGCTGTACCCCGGGGGGAGAGTGGTGGTTTTCTGGGAGAGGAGACCACCTTTCTGGGAGAATTCCCTTTCCCTGCAAATGGTGAGAGGCAAAAATGTTGGTTTATAAATGCAGCCTGTCTTATGCCAAAGGACAAAGGAATGTGGACATCCCAATTAATTATAAGAACTGGTTACAATCTCCAGCAACAAAAAGTGGTATTGGAATGGGGCATACTGATGAGGTTAGTGAATTTCAATGTGGCTGGTCACACAAACAGAATGGGACCTGATTGGCCAACATCAATACCCAGCCTTAGTAAAGCTGTTATAGCTGAATGGCAGCAAATCCCACCAGCAGTCTTCCAACATCTAATGAAAAGCCTTTCCAGAACAGTACAGGATATTATAGCAGAGAAGGGAGGACCAACTTCCTGTTCATACTCTTGGTTTTGGAATGAGACTTTGCACAGGCAGGTGTCTATGTATATCACATGGCTAAAAGTAAAAAAATGTAACAAAGTCCAGACTTCACACATAATAATAAAAATCGTCAAACCATGGGACTCCCAGGATGACCAACACTCACTTGGAGATGTGCCGCATCGGACAGACCCTGCACTGTAGCTGTTGAAGTAGGAAGGCTTGAAGATCCCAGCACCCTGGAGGTCCACCTGATGAGACTGGGTAGCCTCCTTCAGCTGGGACATTATGTGACGACCACTGCGCTGGGAGGAGGCGTTCACCTCAAACACCTGTAACCACATTCATTAGCTTATATATCAGCGTGTATCAGCCCGCGGAGCTCAGCATGTGGACATGGTGGAGCTTTGAGTTCAGCACCTTGAAGCCCAGCTCCTGGGCACAGGCGTACACCGCTGCGGTCTTTCCTACTCCCGAAGGGCCCGTGATCAGAAGTGTGTTACACAGCTGCTCCTCGCTTGACCCCTCCTCCCCACGGAAGTCGCCGGAGTCCCAGCAGTCTACAAAAGCAAAACATGCTCAGCTCAAATGTTGGCAGGAGATGTGAAAGCTCCCACAAAAAGAACCACTGGTGTTCGCGGTGTCTTGTGCCTTCTGACTCTCGGCTGACTGTGCAATGAGCTTCGTGTTAAACTCGCAAAAGTCATGCATGACAGGAGCTTCCTTCACCGTTGCTGTCATCCTCCAGTTTCCTCTCCTTCTGATTCCTCCTCTCCTCACGGTCCGCTCTCAGCTTCCAGTCCTTTAACCAGCTGATCAGTGAGACATAGAATCAGAGGCAGGAAGTCACACACAGGACACACTCATCCCCAACAGCAACACCTGCTGTTTACAAACCTATTTCCTAACCCCGACACCCACTGCCTATCATTAGTGCTTTTCACTAGTATGAAAGGGACAGCAGGTAACCATGTGGTCAGGCTTCCCAAATATTTCAGATAAAGCGTTTGCCAATAATCTCCTCACCTGTGAAGCTTCTTCACAGCGGCCGAGTTCCCAACGACCTCGCCGGAGTGCTGCGGCTGGTACTTCTCTGTCCACAGCACGTCCTCCTTCACGCAGCCTGCGCAGCAGACAGACCCATATGACTGCACGAACAGGTGAGTTGTAACCCTTCACCGATTTTACCTACACACGAGGGAATTTTTAGACAAATCCAATGGCAACAGCAATACCTCCATTCCCAGCATGCCCTGGTGGTGTCGCCGAATCATCAAGTACAATTATCGGTCCATTCTTAACAGGCATGCTTTCATCTTCCTGCTTCTTCTGCCTCCGAGTTCGGCTTCTACCCGGCAGCTCCGCAGACACCCCAGCCAGTGGACTGTCCTCGATCACGATGGGCTCCCCCCGGCTGGAGCGTCGCCGTTTGGGCAGCCCCTCCCTTCCCTCATCCTCCAGCCTGCACTTCCTCTTCTTGCCGGCAGACTTGGAGGAGGCAGGAAGACGGGGAATGTTCTGGCTTTCGTCTGAATCTGCAGAAGACAGTCAAAGCTGAGGGGACGGTGGTCGTGGGCCAGCATTGACCCTGCCCTCAGTACGGCGACTTTCAAACCCACAAAGTGACAATTTCAGTCTGACTTTTAATCATACTGCACATTCAAAATTCTCCAGTTCATGGATTACAATGAAACATTGGTACAATTAGCCCATACCAACCCAAAATAATCAATGTTTGAATGAACAATGAATGAATACATTTAAAAAAATATTTCATATGTCAATTTTGCCAGTCAACACAAATGTTTTCTTAACCAGTTATCTATGGGTCTGGTGGAAACAAAAAGAATACTCTTGTGCAAGTGTAGACAAAATTTAATAGTATAATTAAAAAGTAAAGCAACCAAGGGTCCACAAGGTTAACTGACTGCCACGCCCCAGCCATAGGTGGCGCCATAAACTTACCTAAGGCCAAACACTGCAGCAGATGGTCAGCACGCTTTTTAAGGAAGCGGGTAAAGAACCTGCGTACGGGGAACTGGGGGTTGGATGCCCTGACTTCTTCAAGCAGACACTTGCGGACCTGCTCGGACAAATCCTCCCTCCAACCAGAGCCCTGGAACATGCGCACAAAGGTGAAAACTGGTACAAAACTCCACTCCACAAAATGACACACCAATGAATCTTAGCACATACAAACACGAAATGATTGTCTGAAATCAAACCACAGTTAATTAAGACAAGGGTTGCTTCATCCGAGTTATCAGGGATGAGCCTCACCTTTTTTTTGTGGGTTCTTGGTGCAGGAAGGGTCTTGGCATAACCAAGCTGTTCAAGGGGCACAACAGGTTTCGGGGGCTCCAGGCAAGATGTTTCCAGGTGTTTGAACAATGCTGACCCAGGCCATGGTAAATTCCAAAGTGGACAGTCTACAACAGGGTCAAAGGAAAACAGAAAACATTCAGGCCATCAGCACAGACAGCCTCACGGGTCCTACTATCAGGAGACAGACTCCCATGTGCCAACTCACCCTGGGTCTTCTGGAGCACATGCACCACGGCCTGGAAAGAGGCACAGACCGTAGAGTAGGCATCCTGACTGGCCGTAGTCCTGGCTATCTGCTTCCGGAAGGATTCGGGGAGGCCACTCTTCAGGAACTCTCTCCGGGCTTTGAACTGCTCGTCGTCCTGCGAGTTCTCGGAGCCTTCTCGACTGCAGGGGTCGGGGTCAGATGCATCAGTCTTGCATTCCTCACTCACTCATCTGCAACATGCCAAATGAACTATGCCCAGAGCTGAGCCATAACATGGGACACATGTCAGCTGGGTGCACAAATTGAAGAGTGATTTATGTTGGCTTGGGCAGCCCCACAGACAGAAAGAGGAAGAGTGCGTGTACTGTTTAAACCAGCATTCTAAATTACCAATAGGGCTTCACAATCCTATCAGAACATATGCACATAAGCGCTTTCAAACTTTACCTGCTTTCGTCAAAAATTGAGATGACGGCTGATGGCTTCTGCCCCTTTTTCCCGAGAAAAACGGGAGCCACTCTGGGGGCTTCAGAGGAAAGAGTACTTCATTACATCGCTGGTATAAATGTCAACATCAACTGAACATTACCATGCACCAGAAACTGAGGTACCTGTACTGCCCTTGGCTGCCTTATTAACAGCAGCAGTCTTTCCCAGCACTTCGTTCAAGCTGCGCAGTTGTTTCTGACCTTGGGCCTTTTCTTTAGTGCCTAGGTTTTCCTGATCATCATCCAGACACACCACGGAGTCCTAAGAACACACAGACTGGTCTCTGCATTTTTATATCAGCATTTCTGGATCTTGATGCTGCTGTATCTTGTTCTGCAGTAATGCCCGAATTTCTCACATTTTCTAACAAACGAACGAATGAACAAACAAACGTATGCAAAATTATCTACCCAGCAAACCTACACGTTTATAAGGTTCCTATGTTTAAATATCTACTAATTTAATAACCAAATTCTCAGAAAATCATCATAATCCATCGAAGACAACGATCCTCACAGGCCCAAAGTCACCAACTGCTCCAGGCAGTGAGGGCAGGTTCTGAGCAGATGTGGTGCCCCAGAGTCTCCGTTTGTGTACCTCATCCTCACAGTAGGCAATCCTCAGGTTCCGATTTCTCAGGGAGCGCCGGACACAGCCTTTGTCTCCAGTGACACTCGTCTTCTTATTCTGTCGGAGTGCACGAGCTTTCCGCAGGAGCTTCTTGGCCTGCACTCTGCTCTTGGATGCACCTACCTTTAAAGTTAATAAGGCAACCAATAATGATTTCATGGTGTGGTTGCGTGAACTATTCCTTTGCATTAAAAAAAAAATTAAAAGAAAATTACCTGAGTAGTTACTGGACTTAATATTTCAAGATCACTTCCATCACCAGATTTAGGTTTGGAGTCCATGAGCACTCGGCGGAATCTCATCCTGAGACCAGACATTAAAATTAGAACTGGCACATGGCAAAGCAGAATAGACAGTGAAATATTTTGATTACTTTTTATCAGAAGATTTTAAGTATACAATATAGGATCTTTTACTGGCAACAATAAGAACTGATATTTCATTTAATAAAATAAACAGTGATCACACAGGAAAGCTTCATGTTACAAGTCTGCCTTTGACCATCATTATACCACCAAATGTCCTTACAACACAGCTATTAATGAAAGCTCAAGTTGGCTGACCTGATAGGGCTTTCCTTGCTGTCCGGAGGTGAGAGCATCTCTGCCCTGTACATGTCACGCTTGACCTTGCGTGTCGTAGGAGTGGCTGCCAGCAAGAAATCCCCCGGAGAGCATTCCTCATGCAGCCGCTGCCCTTTCCGGCTCTTTTGGCTCCTGGTTTGCGGAGACTGAACAGTTATGTTTGACTCCAAAGCTGTTTCCTGAGGACGGCCCCTGGTGGACCTTCGAGGTGCGTTGGTTACAGCAGGTGTGTTGCTGCCATTGGCAGCTGGCTTTTGATTGGTTCCCACCACAGGCTTCTCCTCCATAGCTGGGACAAGTGAAGGTTCTTCGATGTTCTTCCTGCCTCCTCTCCTGAGCCTACTGCTGCCTATCTTCCTCCCTGATCGATCTGGGTTGTCATCTTCCGGTGGCCGGGTGGCAGAAGTTCGTCCTCCTTCCTCCTTTGTGGTCTCCACACCAACTGGTGGGTCTTCCTGGACCTCAGGGGCCGTTTTTATTGCCGGCTCCTGTCTGCTAGGACCCCTCTTGGGTTTGCTAGTTTTCCCAGTCTCCAGACCAGTCTGTCTGAAGGCATTCATGAACTGCTTTCTTTCCACCTGACTGCATTTGGGAGTGGAACCAGGCTCAATGACAGCCAGCTCCAGATCCTCCTCATGCAGGACGACATTAGACTTCCGTCTGGGAGCTGGAAGAGACTCCGGCTTTTCCTGGGAGGACCGCAGACCCTCTACCTCGCTCTTACCATGCTCATGTGTCCATCTCCTGGTAAATATAGATGCCAGCCTCTTCTTCGTATTAGTGCCTAATTCAGATGCATTGGAGACAGGATGAACCTCTGCCTGAACGGTGAGGGTACGTGGGGACACTTGTTGCTCACTCTGAGCGGCCGCGGCCACACACGGCTCCTCAGAATCATCGGCAGGCGCCTTTGGACTGACCGGGGCCTCTGCCTGGTTTTGACTCCGCAGAAACTCCTCAAACGAAATCGTGATAGTGCTGTCATTCAGCCCAGCAGCCTTACTGTCCCCTGCCCTGACATCACACTGTTGCGGTGACCTAACCCCAGCGTCCCCATTGCTCTCGTTGCCATTTTCCTCCCGGGATTCCAAAGAGCAGCCCCAACTGTCCCTCAGCTTCTTCCTGACAGAGGCCCTTCTTTTCGGAATCTCTTTAAGGCCCTTGTTGTGATGTGAGTCTTGTGCTGCTGAGCTCTCCACAGAGGGAGTCTTTTCTCCACCGAAGGCTTCCGTGATGACCTCAGCCAGGAGGGCAGCGGTCTCGCTGCCCAGAATGACAGGAGCCATCCCTTCTTCACCCACCGACGCACTTTCATCATTGGAGCAGCTTGACCCGGACGGCGTGCTGGCCACCGAGGGGCTCTCTGTGCAATCACCCTGAGCCTGTCTGTTGAAGCCCAGCACCCTGCTGGATTTTCTGCTCCTCCGAAACCTGTGAGCCTTAATTGGCGTTTCGTTGCTGCCAGGTGTTTCTCTGTGGTCCTGCAGGTTGTCACTGCTCTGCTCTGACATGCTGCTCTTCTCCAAAGCCGGTGAGGTTCTTTTGAAATAATCTGTGATACAGTGGGACTTTGGGGGTGAGAACGGCTTCTCTGTAGGCTTCGGCATGGGAAGGAAGTAATTAGTAATGGGCTGAACTGAAGTAGTGTCCCCATCTTTTCTTTGCTTCTTGCAGGGCTGTAAATATTAAATCCACGATTCAGAGAAAGAGAATATTAAGCTACTTGAAAAAAATACTCCAATACTATTAAAGCACTTCCCTTTTAAAGACAAAATACACTTCATAAAACGGTAATCCATAACGCAGCGTCAAAATAGCAACGGATCGCACCTGCGTGTCAAAATCTTCAATTACAGACGCCATAGCAACGGCCCCAGCCATACCGCTCCTGGGGCAAACACCTGGATAAACGGGGAAAACACATGAAACAGCAGGCATACAGACTGCTGTTTTCTACACAGGACGCAGTCGAGCCAATGACGTAGTAAACCTGCGGAACCGGCCGGTTGAACAACATCGTAACAATTTATCTACTAGAGACAAAAACAACAAGCGCATAATTAAAGAAGCAAGCGACTGAAACATTTGAGAAGAACGACGGAAAGAAGTAAACTTACCAACTTTGTGCTGTGTAGGTTACAGCTGAGGCAGCGACACAGTGTGACACCGGATTGTGTCAGCCATACATTTTCTTGTTTTCCAGAAACGACGGAGAACTAAGCGACAACTGTTCAGCCGCCTACTACTAGAGGACCGGTCTTGGGGTAACATGCGAATTAACGAGGAACGTAGTGGACAAGCATGCAAAAAACGAATTCACCCATAGTGCAGCAAATTGTAGACGAACGTCAAGTGCTTTATTGAAACAGAAGTAAATAACGCGGCTGTCGGCGCGAGCGCGTTAGCTACAGCTGACAGAAAAGAACTGGCAAAACCGACTCAACAGACCACTGGCAGAATAACACAACGTTACGCTAAATACACCACCTTACATCTTATTAATCGGGGGAAGAAAAAAAACCGAAATTTCCATGTAAATTTGAAAAGAGCGCCTAATACTACCGCTCTTCGGGATCTGTTCGGACAAATGGCGCCAAACACCCGTGACCTTTGGCTCGCCGGATTCGACCAATCGCTGATCCGCGCCGCGGTGACGTCACGGACACGCTGTGGCTCGCCCTACAAACAGGTCACCTGCCTCCCCTCTCCGTGTCACTTGCAGTTCTGTCGCTCTCTGTTCCCAAGCGAGTGGCTCTTGTAAAGTGAATGTCATACATCGTGTTTCAAGAAGCTCTGTACGATCAGATTTTTTTTTTTTTTAATACTAATGGCATAGAAGTTCCCCGGGGCTTCGTTTCCATCATGTAGTAAGCAAAACAGGAAAAATCAGCCGATCAAAGGCTTTGGGTGAATATCGCTTCTCATATATCTTTATGGGATAGATGTTATACATTGTTGGTGTACCCCGTCCAGAGGATCCCCTGCCTTGTGCCCTAAGCTGCCTGGAATAAGCTCCATCCACCCCCCTCTCCCCCTCCCGACCCTGACTAGGAAAAAACGGTCTGAAAAATCGATGGATTTATGCTTCCACACATATTAAACAAATTCATTTCAATGGGTTAAAATACGTTTTGGCTGTTGTAATGGCTATTTATTTTGAAAACGTATTTAATAAAAGTTCTGAGATCCGTTGTGCCGTATTTTTTCCTCTGTGTTTAATTCTTCGATATTTTCCAGGTCTGGATGAACAGTGACCGCTAAGGTACACACCCCAGCTGTATGTGACTATCTTTCATTGGCTGGAATGGCGCGAAGACCCGCCTTATTATTTGATGATTGGGCATCGCTGAACTTGATTGACAGATGTGGTTTGCGCGATGAACTTGTACACTCGGACTCGGGAGGAAACGACTTTCAAGTACTCGTTTAACCTCGCAGTATGAGCTGGAACTGAGATCGCCCCAGGTGGGTATTTGCTTTTAAAATGGCTGCCTATGGAAAGTGATTATTTTATACGTCGTAGTGTATAATATGCATGTTTTGTGGAGGAAATACGCGGAAACTTGTGCCGATTTTCAAAAGGAAACTTTAACAATGGTGCCGATTCCTAGTTGTGCTCGGATGGAGTTCGGAATCTACACAGAGAAGCGCTTTAATTCCTAATGATGCGGTTGTTTCCCCAGCTATCGGAATGATATCACGTGCACTGTGAGGGACGTTCCTCCAAGTTCATTTTTTCACGGGTTTCGGCACGTCCGATGAGTCTACATGCAGCTTGCATTTAGCTACCCCAGCAGTCTTGCTTTACATCAGCAGATTTAGCGAGAGTTCGGGTGATCGGTGGCGTCTGATTTTAGGTAAGCCTTTAAATGCACGTCGATATGGTCTGATCGCATTCATTTCAGGCCAGCCTCTCGATCTCCGGATGTTTCTGTGTGCTGCTTTTAGACGCGTGGCCCCCTGCATGTGCTGAGTTCGTGTGTGATGCTACAAAGTAACTTGGGAAGTGAAATCGTGGAGTTTGTGAATGTATACTTGTATCTTGTTGGGTATAAGACTTCGGGGACTAGGATCTCCCCTCTGGCCAGTAACATCTAAATACTCCCTTAAGCACTTTTCCCCTTCTTTATTTTATGGTTGACATGACCGCATAAGCTTCATCTCGACTGCAGCCGTCATCGATTAATTCTCATTTCTGTGCGCCTCTCTAGTTACTTGCTTTGCTCACCCAGATCAATATGGATCCTAGTACTTCAGCTTTGCCTTTAATCTCTAAGTCACTGTGGATGTTTGATGATAGTAGGATTCTGCGCTAAAAATCAGCCAGTCCTTATCAGACAAAGGTCATTTAAAGTCACCATTGTTTTTCTTATTCTTTTTATCACAATAAAACGAAAAAAACAAGCAGAATGGTATTCATGAAATGAAAGCAATACAGTCTGGAAGAATGTTCTGTAAGCAGTTAAGTTGCGCTTAGAGGTGTGGTAGCAGGCTGCAAGTGCATATCCAGCATCTGGATGTTCACCGCTGGACAATATTCTTGTACTGTGTGTTGCATCAGAATGCATTCCGCAGACTTGACTGTGGCGTGATGCCGTTTTAAATTATATTATGTAGGCAGATCGAAGCAGTCTGCCGTCATACACTTAGCCAGGAGTAGACCATCTCATCTGTAGCGATAATGCCTCAGATCAAGTTGACCATCGCAGTGTTTAAGTGCCGCTTATGCCTAATATTAAAGGTTTAACAGCCTTTTTAGTGGGAACGTTACTGAAATGGTAGGTCATTCTAACGATCGCTCAGGTTATCATAATGAAACACTGAACACGTGACCGCTGCTCGATTACACTTTGGCCTCGTGTGAGGCGCAGTTCCTCGATGATGTTGGTCTTCCCAGTTTAACCGCTCAGATCGTATGGAGCGTTACAATACCATGTCAGTTTATAATTGCATGCACACTAATTGAGTTCAATCATGCGGGGAGGTCATGCTTTAATTGACAGCACCAGCAGTAGTAGATTGCAGTTAGGCAAACTAACTGCAAGCTGAAAAAAGCAGTGCACATTACCGTGGCTGCATGCACTTTGTATACCACTGGTTGTAATGTTCGCACGATAACTCCTGCTTTGTTGTGTTGTAAAACATTCTGGTTAAGAAAATCCGTGTCTGGCTCAGAAAGAGTGCATTGGGCTGCCGTGCCTTTGCAAATAAAAGCACCTCTTGTATTCAAGATGACGTTTGCAAGAAAATCACATTATTCACTGGGTTATTAGGGCAACTGTGAAATGGGGCTCATTGTCCTATTTTGGAGACAATGAGCCATGAGCTGGTGTCTCACACATTTCTTGGTGGCTGGTGTGGCCCCAGAATCTTCGACATGCAATGCTGCGGTCTGCCTGAGTGTCACGCACCAAATGGTGTCTTGCAATTGTCCGCCACCCACCCCGTTGGCCTACAATGTGGAGGCAGTGAGAGCTGATATTCTTGGCTTGGAGATGTCATTGATCCCCGGGGAAGAGGATGCATTGAACTGTTAGACGAGGGGTAGGCAGGTATCTGTTCATCCAGGCACCCAGTCAGCCTAGTGGATGGGGGGTGGGGGTGGTTAGGGTTAGGGTAGTCCTCTGACATTCCACAGAGTCATTGTTGTTATCCGGGGTCTGGCTTGACCGGTATAGTTGCTATCTTTAGCAGGGACAATAGCGGTGTGTAGAAATTGCTCAGGGCTCGGTCTTATTGCCTTTCACCCAGGTGCCCCTCATTGTATTTTGATGGCTACATGCAGAAGGGGAAAAAAAACGTTTGTGGTTTCCGTGTAAAAAATGTGAGGTGTGCTTGCCTGTTGTGCTCAGGCTAGGGTGCAGACTTGTTATTTCCCTTCGGGGATTAATAAATTATCTATCTATTTAGACTTAATGTCATGGAGTGTTGAGTTGAGGGCAACGCTTGCATTCCTCTCAGAGAATCAGGAGGGGCAGTGACTCCTTCGGGCACACTGACTCATTCACAATATGATGGTAAAGCTTTGACGCCGGCGAAGGGGTTCTGTCAGCTTTGGGTGTGATACTGTCTTGTAGCGTACGGAAGTGGTTTTGGTGATATTCGGCTCAAGCTGTTGGCACTTCCTTCCTCCAGTTGCCTTATAAGGTGATTGTGAAAGTCTGTCATGGTGTTCAGACGACAATTTCTCATTCCTTGTTTTTTTTTTTTTTTAAAACTCCATTTGTTTGTTGCACGATTCCCCACATCTACGTTTCGGTTTAAAAGAGACATCTGTTTCGGTGTGCTACCCATCTTGCTCCTTCCATTTGTAAGCAGTAGCTCGACTTTGCGAGATGGCGGTCGCTCAAACGTATGAGAAGCGGGTCCACGTCGAGGTCATGTGCTCCGTGGCCTGGCCTGGTGAGCGAAACCCAGTGGAGGGAGAGAAAATGTCAGAATAGTGCGAGGCTGGGGAGCAGTGAAATTGAATCCTCTTCTGGTCTCGCTGAAGAGCTGTAATAAAGCAGATGGCTCCAAACAAATATCATCAACGCATTTTACAGATGCCTTTAGCGGGAAAACAGATGATCCCCAAATCAGGGATGTTGCCACTGCCAGCCATCTGTTTGTGGTGACAGGGTGATGCATGTGACACTTAAGCCTTGGTTCCATAGAGCTGTGAAGCTCGTTGGGGAGCCTCTGCCAAGTGGAGAAGCAGAAATGGAATGCCGAGCAATGGGAAGTGTATAAAGAAATGAGCCGCAGGGTTTCTGGCCAGTCCTTTGGCATCAGGATCATGGTACCGTGTGTCAGAGCAGGGCCCTTGAATCCGGCCTGTCTGACATATGTTTTTATGACAGGTCTTGCTGGAATTTGCCACAGGTGAGTTCCTGTCACTCTGCTTCTTTTGACGGCACCTTATTTGAGCGTCTTAAGGCCTGCCGATATGCCGCTGGGGTCGTGTGTGGCACGGAGGAAACCTGCCTTTCCGGTTCGCTCCACATTCTTGTGTAATGAGCAGGTTAGCGGGGAGATGGGCATAATGTTCACATGTTCTCCTGATGTGTTCATCGGGGGCGGCCCTCGTGGCGACAGTAATTAACGTTCTTATATGCTTTCGTGAAGTGTTTTGCTGTGGCTGAACCCCCCCCCACCGTTTTTGGACGCGTGCTGCTGCAGGGGAGCTGAAGCATGTCGATCGAGGTGGACGTGCTGCTGCAGGAGGCGAAGGAGAACATCGAGGCGGCGCAGAACTACAGGGCCGAACTGCAGCAGCGGCTACATGGACTCAACCAGGCGCGCAAACAGGTACGCCGAGCCAGGGGCGATGACCAGCCTGCGGGGTGTTCTGCCCCTCGCGCGGGGAGCATTTTCGGTGACAAGGCGAGGCTGCGATTCAAGGCGGAGCCAGACGGGTCGCCACGAGGACTTAAGGCAGCCCCCAAGCCTGCCCAGGAATGTCTCAAGTGTCTGCTCTGCATGCTCCCTCACACACCCCCTCCCCACTGGGAACTTCCTGTTTTGTGCCCGCCCTCTGCTTGTAAACACCACTCTTACTTCCTGCTTCTGTGAGGCAGAGTAAGATACAGAGGAAAGACAGGCTTGTGCTTCTCTCTGTGGGTTCTGAGGTCTGTCTTTTTGGCGGCAGGCTAACCCTAACTGTAACCCCGTCACCCCTCATCCCGGGGTCCCTCTTATCTCCACAAGACCACTGTGGTCACTGGCTGGAGCCCTCAGGCCAGTGACGCGAGCTGGGAGTAACTCAAAGCACTGAACATATTAGAGGGAGTAAAAGGTACAGGCCTTCAGACGGATGGAGGCTGTGTTTGGCACCGAGGTGCACCCTTTCCCAGTCATTTGCGCTCGACAGTCTCAATGTGTTGTGCTTCTGTGTGATTTCGATATTGATGTCCAGAAAGAGCAGCCAAAGGGAGGGGTGTAGCTTGCAGAATTCCTCTGGTCCCTATCAGCCAGCTCACATGCAAGGTTAGTGTTATGCATCAGGAATGTTGTTAATCCCCCCCCTCCCTGCATTGAGGGCATTTCCCCGTCCTCCCCATTGCCGTATGCTCAGGGTACAGGGCAACTGGTAGCCAATACCCGAGGCCCTGTAGCATGCAAACGAACAGTATATCTGACGGAGGGGCCGCCCCATTCCTGATGCCATGAGTCAGTATGATCCGGCGTGTAACTTGTCTGCTTGGACTCGCATGACCCCTCCCCCTGCACCAGGCCCGGCCCCCTGAAAGTCGATGCATGTTCACACACACGCTCCCTCGGGACGCGAAGTCCGAAGCAGCGGTTCTCTCCATCCGGTGATGCAGGTGACAGCAAGAGGAGCGCGTGCCGCAGGTTGTGCCCGCCCATAGCCGCCACTTCCTGGAGCCGCAGTGGCGGCAGACAACAGTTCTAATGTAATCTGCTGCACACTTCCTCGTGTTTTTTTTTTTTTTTTTTTTTTTTTCTCTTTCTTTTTGTGTTTATCAACTTGTCCTCTCCTACTCGTTTATCAGTGCAACACCAGCCTCTGCTTTCCGTTTCCCTTGGCCTGGATGGGATTCCCACCCCCCCTTCCCATCTGGGTCTCATTAGGAGGAAGGGGGGGACACTTTGGTGGGCTCAGACAGGGCCACTCACTGCATGCACGCAGTTCCTTTAGGCGATCCCTCTAACGTGGTCCGTCTAGGCATGGGGAGGATGGTGGACTGGCCTAGGAGGGGTCCACAGGGCTGCCATCAGCATGTCACACCTTCAAGTGCCTGACCAATCGTGACCCGACACAAAGAACCCTATTTTTGTGCTGTGTTTACCTTGGTGAAACCATGTTGTATGCCATGTTGTTTTGGTTCGTTAGCTTTGCTTTAAAGGAGAGTACTGAATCATTTTTATGTGGGAAGACAGCCAGGTTTTATCTGCAGACCCTGCTGTGCCACAGGTGGCTGAGCCTTTACTGATTGCACAGTGATGCTTCCCCCTCAGCAGGGGACTGGTGAGATAGACCTGGACACCAGGTGCTCGGGGGGGGGTTTCACGTCACCCTGTGATTAAGTTTGGCGTTATCTGGAATTCCAGGTTCTGGGTGGAAGAAAACAACAGGTCTACTAATGAAGTGAAAACTTTAACAGACTAGTTACAGAGTAGCCTAGTTATTACTGTCCAAAAGCTATTTTTAATTTGCTTTTAATTAATTTTGCTTTTATTACCATTGTTTTCATTTGTATATAGGGTATTTCCGAGTAGTAAATTAGTTCTGAACATCCTTACTCTGTGTTTTATGGACAAGTAACCTAGATAATTTTGGCTATGTGAAAGGACTGAGACCTACAAGCTCTACACTCCTGGGATGGGGTATGGTCATGTGATGGGCCTCCTGAAGCGACTTCCCCAGGCAGACTCTCACAACTGTATGCCTTGCAGGTGCGGGGCAGCGCCAGCCAGACGCGGGAGGTACTGCGGCGGCACTTCCAGGAGCTGCAGGCAGGCGTCTCGCGCCTCCTGAACGAGCGTCTCGGGGCCCTGCTCGACGAGGTGGACGCCATCGAGCAAGACAGCGTGCGGCCGCTCGATGACTGCCAGAAGCTGATCGAGCACGGTGTTAGCGCAGCTGATGAGCTCCTGAGAGAGGGTCAGCCACTGCATGAGCTTTATAGCAGCCCCTGTTGGTCAGAGCCCCTGCCCTCCATTCTGGCCATATTATTGAAAACCGAAGGGATTTAAAAACTTGTCCATTTATCCATCCATCCATCTTCAAACCACTTGTCTTGGTCAGGGTCGTGAGGGGGCCTGGAGACTATTCGAGGGATCGCCCTGGGTGGGATGGTAGTCCATCAGAGGGCACAAGCGCGCACACACACACACTTAGGGCAGTTTAGAGACACCAGTTAGTTTGACTCCATGTGTTTGGACTGTGGGAAGAAATCGGAGTACCTGAAGGAAACCTGAGAGACATGGGGAGAACATGCAAACTCCACCCACACACAGCGGAGGTGGGATCCGAACCCCCAACCCTGGAGGTGTGAGGCAGCAGTGCTAACCACTGTTTAGCAGATGTTGTTTTGTGTAGTGAATTTTTACAAGCGCTTTTTAGTAGATTTTTTTTTGGGGGGGGGACAGATGAACCCCAAATTAGGGCAGTTTGGTCAGTTTAAATGTTGAAAAGGACAAATCAAAGCCACCGTAGATCCTTTACTTGCATCAGCAGTTTAAATAGGCAGATGCTCAATTCCCTCGCTGACATGCTAGCTCTAATCCTCTGCATTACGCCCTTTGGGAACGACACTGAATGCTCTTTCGGCTGCATGCAGGCGAGGCTGCGATTCGCTGCGGCATCGGGGAGAAGGACGACAAACTGGGAAGCTTCACAAAAAAGGCACTGCAGATCCAGTTGGACAGGTAAAGGCCAAACAACGGGATAATTAGCACATGGCGTGAATTAGCCAGGTGGAAAAGCATTCATGCAGTGGGAAAGGTCACTTGAGGTCATCCCTATTCCTGTACTTGAGTCTCTGCTGGAGATTTTACCTCTGAGGGCAGCTGGATATCGGGGGAGGGCTGATGAGATATGCCTGTGTATACAGACACTTCCTGCTCGTCATTTTTGGGATTCAGCACAATAGGGATTGTTTTGTTTTTTAAACCCCCTTGCCTTCTTCTACACAGGCCACTTTCTAATGACATGTTTCTAATGTTAGTTAATGTAGCCGGCTACAGCTGGTAAAATTTAGAACAGGTCATGCTATAGTACCTCTTATTTGATATAAAACTTTGGTTTAAAATGATAGAACCTACTGCTGTTATAACATCCTGAAAGAATGTGACAAATTTGAAAATGCTGTGTCTATTAATACCATTTCTATATATGTTTGTTTGTGGGTCTGGCTTACGGTTTTGTTTGTGATTTGTCTGTTTTCGTGTGCACGTGGATGCATGGGCACCGGCGTGTCCCAACAGTCTCCCCGAGGTGCCAGCGCTGGTGGACGTGCCCTGCCTGTCTGCCCAGCTGGATGACTCCCTCCTGCCGGCGGTAACGGAGCGCATCGCCCACCACGGCAGCGTGGCCTCGCACCCCCCAGTGCAGATCGAGGAACTGGTGGAAAGGCCGGGGGGTGTGCTGGTGCGTTGGTGCAAGGTGAGCCCCGGACATGCCAGCCGCACGTGCCCCAGTGTGGCAGTACTGACCCAAACATGGCACGCTGCGGGTCCAATCCTTAGCTTGGCTGCTGATGTACCAAGGCTGTGCTGGATTAGAATACAGAGTAAATATACTGAGTTTAGTGCTATTGGGATGTTCATGTGTTAATCTTAATGAAAAGAAGTGACCACTCTATTGTAAGTACTAGATAAGCTGAAGGCTCAGGGTTCTGCTCCCGTATCTTTAAACTGGATTTTAAGCCTGAATTCTTGAATTAGAATATCCTACTGTATGTTCAGGAGAAGCTATTAATGTCTTTGTGTGAATTATGAGGGTTAGCTGCCCATCTGTTTTGGGAAACAAAGTGAAAAGGTAATTAGCTGGAGTGTAAATCCACATCATGTGATGAGGGCAGACTGTTTGTGGAGTACTGTAGCTGGGCCATACAAGCTACAGAAAAGGGTGTCCATGTGAAGCACAGATCTTGATGGACTGTTAACAGTGAACAAGCATCCTTTGGTTAGGCTCGGTGCTTCCGGGAATGTGGGCTGCCGGTCTGCCTGTGAACGATGGTGTTCAACGTCACAAATGGCTTGAATGAAGAGCATTTTTCGCCTAAGACAAACAAGGGAAATGACAGTACGGATGGGTGAGCCTGGGGTGTGTCCAAGGGAGCACATGGCAGGACACACTCAGGCACACAATGGGCGTGTCAATCGCCTCTTTAGACTGTGGAAACCTGAGTGCCTGGGGGAAACACACAGACACACGGAGAACATGTACACTCCGCACACAAAGTTAGGGTCGGGAGGTAAGAAGCCATGTGGTGCTGCCCTCTGAAGCCGGATGCCAACCAGTCCTCCTGAGGACCACAGCAGTCTGAGGTGGTGATTTGAGTGGCAAAACTGATCTTCAGAGGGCTGCGTGACTGAACCCTGGCTGTGGCCCTACGCAGGTGGATGACGACTTTACGGTACAGGACTATCGGCTGCAGTACCGTCGCAGCAACGCCAACCAGTACGAGGATGCATACGTTGGCAACGACACAGAGTTCCTGGTGCTACACCTGGACCCACACACGGATCACCTGTTCCGGGTCTGTGCCCGGGGTGACGGCCGCGCCGAGTGGAGTCCCTGGAGCGTGCCCCAGACGGGTTACACCACGCTGGCGCCCCACGGTACAAGCCCTCATTCATGTGTGAGCTAAAATTAACGAGCGACATGGTCGCTAATTTAGCTAACGATGCTAAGCTAAGTGCCCCCGCAGCTTCTGAATGCATTGTGAATTTGTGCAGCGTGTCATTTCGAGTCCTGCGGTCTACGCTTCTCAGATGCAGGGAATGCGAACGGGCTTGTGTTCGTGTTCTGTCTGGTTGAGTCCTCTGTGACACAGCGCCCCCCGGTTGTCTGACTGAATTACCACACTAGAGCTCGCTGTATTGT
Source organism: Gymnarchus niloticus (assembly GCA_009936485.2). Lineage (NCBI taxonomy): Eukaryota > Metazoa > Chordata > Actinopteri > Osteoglossiformes > Gymnarchidae > Gymnarchus > Gymnarchus niloticus. The sequence continues at coordinate 5,869,727 of JAACJT020000075.1, forward strand.
GTGTCTACCACTTATAGAGTGGCTCCCAGGCAGTGAAGGCTACATTCTCAGCAGCCGCAGGAACATCGCCATGCGCAATGACTCCCCATCCTGTGCCGGGGTCCTCTACTCCAACGCTCCCACCTATTTCTGCGGACTGACCCTCACGTTCAAGTAAGCAGCCACTCCCAGTGTAGTCACACTCCCTGAAATAAGCTCACTTCTGTAAAGATCCATACGTTCACATTGCATGTAAGTGGTAGATGCATCTTCCCTTGGACTGCTGCGTTACCTCAGACCATTTCTTCTCATGAATCATGGGAAGTAGAGCTTCCTTAACTCTGTGTGTGTGTGTGTGTGTGTGTGTGTGTGTGTGTGTGTGTGTGTGACACAGGATCATGGCATCAGGTCAAGTGGACAAGCGGGACAGCCTCGGGGTGTGTGTGGAGAACACGAGTGGGGCTGAGTCCTTGCAGAAGGAGAGAGCTGTCTGCATCTCCACCAATGGTGAGCCAACACCCGCCTCCCCCCAGTGATAGCAAGAGTGTGTGATGGACCATTCCTCTGATTTACCCAAAGCCTGGTAAGGCTGTCCTTTTATTGTGGAACCTTCTTGTGTTTCTTTTCTTAAACTTTACTGTACACTTGAACATTCATTCTTATGGACACACAAGCCTTCAAACAGCACAATGAGGGCTTGACGCATTCAATTCAATTTTATTTGTATAACGCCTTTAACAAGAAGCATTAGCTATGTGCTTGTCTTAACACTTGTCATTTTGTACCTTTACTAAGTAAACATGGCTTTCTTTGGCTTAACTTTTTTATTTCAGACTTTATGGATTTTAAGGTCAACAAACACAGCAAAATTAACTTAATGGGGGGTGGGCATTTTTTATGGAAAAAAAATGTCAAACAAGTTTTATCTTCTTTCCTGAAGGTGCCGTGTTTGTGAATGGAAAAGAGATGACCAATCAACTGCCAGCCATCTCCCCTGGCTCGACAGTGACCTTTGACATGGAAGTGGTCAGCCTGTTTCCAGTCACCAATAACAACATGAATGATGGGGGGAACTTCAAGCTGAGGGTGACAATTGGTTCCGGGAATAGGGAGGTGGTGTTCGATTGGCTACTGGATCAGGGGGTGGACTGCCTATTCTTCGGTTGCTCCTTCATGCATCCTGGATGGAAGGTCCTGGTCTTCTAACCTCACTGCCTTCCCAGTTAGGAGCAGCATCCTAATTGAAAGGCCCAAAAGAGACAGAGCCCAGTTTGCGCAATTGCTCAGTCTAAAAAAAAATATAGTTGCATATCATACATATTTTAATTTTCCTTCAATATCTGAGCCTCATGTCCTCTGTGGTTAGTATTGATGTAGAGCTTTGGGATTCCCCAGTTTAGATTTGTTTCAAATGTGACATTTTGGAAATATATGAAATTTACAGTTGTCACAGCTGATGTGTGTCTTAACCATCTGAAACCGAACAGCTGCCTGTATTAGATTAAGGTGAAGCTCGTTCTGGAGTAGGTGACAACAGGTTGGAGTCAAATTGCCTATTGACATGAGACAGAAGCAACACAGAGTTCTGTCAAAGGGCATCGGACTGCCTACCGTCACATCAGCACAGGTCAACATAAGGTGAGGTCATGGGATTTTTTTTTCCCCCCTCCATGTATTAAACTGAAAACTCATTAGGGGAAACCATCTGGGATAGCAAGTGCCTTTGGAGCATCGGTGTGACTTTTTTTTTTTTCAATTCACCGAAGTATGGAGAAGACAATGGATATCTCAAATGTGACTTTCTGTGAATTTTTCTGCAACATAACTATACACAAGGTTATTTTTTTGTTGTTGTTAATAATCTTAAAGAAGTGTGGGTATTTGGGCAAGTCGCCTGATTTTGACACCCAGTGTCAGTATGGGAATGGCAGGATTACAAGGGATGACTGGATGTATGAAATTTTAGTTTTGTTTTTTGTATTTTTAATTTTTAGGTATTTTTACCTCATGAACTTGTCAATTGCATGCTGAACTTTGATGCAAGGTTGATTCATGAGAAGTATAATTCGTTAAAAGGTACCGCCTCAGTAGTGGTTTTAAACACAGTATTACTTGTTCACAAGCCGTCTGATTAAAACATAATTGCATATTATGCAGTGTTGCCTCTCTATTCTTGTTAAGGATAGTCTGGAGTTTGAACTGAAATTGTGAAGTGCTGTGGGAATGTGTAAAGAGAGTGGCACTTTCGGATGTCTGAGATGCATTGCGGTACACTTCAAGTCAGCATGTAATTTGTTCTCTGGTGGGTATTTGAATGCTGCAGGAGCTAGAGGTCTACAGGTTATGAGTGTTTCATAAACCAATAGCATAAAACCAGGAAATTAGCCTTGAAAAAGGACCAAACAATAGGCCATCATATCAGGTATTATACTGTACAAAGCAACAAAGACTAGGGTCAATAATCTTTGAGGTGCCACTTAGGGTGAGACAAGGCCAATTAGCTTTCAGTTATGTTTTGATGGGTAGAAGTATCCCAAACTAACCCATCAATACTGGTGTTACACAAGGCTTCAAAACTTGGGGTGGGTGTGATATCCCACTCTCCCACCCACCATGCATTCGTTACTAATTTCTTTGTTGCTAATTATTAGAGAAGTGGAAACACATTCTCATTGCTGCTCCTTAGGCCTTACTATCTTTGCATTTAATTGGCTGAAATGAAAACCTGCACCCACAGCAGCCCCCCAGCACCAGGAATGGATACCCCTGCAGAAGCTGGGGAGGAAGACTTAACTTGTGCTCTTAACCATTAAATTATCCTAAGTTCAGACAAGTCTGGAAGAGCTGCTGCTGCAGACAATGCCATGGCATTCTTCTGAGGGGCAAGTACCTGAATTGATGTTGAATCAGTGTTCTACTAAGATTCGTCAGATAGTTAGCTTCAGAACAAATCAACGTTACATAAAGATGACAAGCTTAGATACTTGTAGTTCATTATGAAGGGATCCCATAAGCTGAACTAGGCCTATTGCCCACATCACACCTCTTGAAGGAATATTACTCATGACATTCATGTCCATTTGTTCACTCACCACATTGCATTTCTTCGTGTTCCAGCTTAAGTTCAGCCCCAAAACCCACTTAATGTAGAAGGTAACATGAAACTCAAAATTAAACTTTAATCAAACCACTACTGCTGATCCATAAAAAAGGAAGTTTATTTGATAAAACATTTTCTGTAACTCCTTTATTACAAAATTCACAACTTTATAAAGATGGTTTAACATTATTGGCTCACTCACTGTAACAGCTCCACGCAATTAAATGAAACGTGCAATGTCTCCACAGCAGTAATAGCAGAAGCCGCTTGCTGGAGGAAGAGAGCCATACATACAGTCCCCTCAGTTACTGTCTCTCTCACTCACACACACACACACACACACACACACACACACACACACACCCCCCTCCGCTTCAGGAGACTGACGGATAAGCATTATTTAACACAGCTGCAAATGAAACCTTTGGCCTATTAAACTCAGATCACACCGCATTACCCACTCCCACCTACCATGTCTACATTTTACAGTTTTAACTTTTAACAATCAGTGAGATTGGGGGGCAGTAGGAGGTGAATATTCACATTACCATGTGTTACATACAGAGTCACACCAGCCCCATGACCCCCAAAGCCAAAGGAAAAAAGGCTGAAACAGGATGTAGCTATCTCAGCTTGTGAAAACAGGGATGAGCATAGAGGTGCCTGTGCTCGGACAATCTGTTGACCCTTTGGAACACAGGAGTACAGGAAACCAAAGGGTGACTGATCCTGCTGGCTGAACACTGCTTGCAGGGTGGAGCCGTTACTAACGAGAAGCTGAAGATCTAGCGCTTTCCATGTGGAAATCAAATTTAAAAAACCTGTAAACATTTGCATAAGTAAAAATGCATCGTTCTACCACGGGTGCATCCAGTGGTATACAAGTTTGCTGACGAGTCCACTGTTCCAGTGCACATTTCCTCCCCCCCCCCCCCCCCCCCCCCCCCCCCCCCCCCCCCCCCCCCCCCCACCCCCC
>JAACJT020000075.1:5874156-5914219 GCA_009936485.2 Gymnarchus niloticus
GGGTTGGAGCGAGCGGCGGTGGTGGCTCGGAAGGGTCTTGCTATCGCGGGCGGGGGCGGGGGGTGGAGAGGGGGAGGAAGGGGGGCGGGGGGGGGGGGGGGGGGGCATGTTACATACCCGTACTTCATTACATGTAGATTCCACAGCTTCATCACCTCCTTCTCACCTTCGTTAACATCTGTAAATTCTTCTATTTGCTGAGAGCGAACAACATGAGCCAAGGTGAACCACACTTTTGACGCCACTACATGGGGGGGGGGGGGGGTCTGACCACTGGGGTATACCTCACCATAACCGTCTTCTCTCTCAGCCACTCTGGATCCCTCTCGTCCTCACTGTCCACCTCCATCTCCTGGGGCCTCAGCGGCATGCAGCTGTCGCTATGGAAGTACAGCCGGTTGTGGCCGCTGATGTAGGTGCGCTGCTGCTCCACCTCCCCATCCTCCGACTCCAGGAACTCGGACAGGCTGGGCTTTAAGCGCTTGGGCCTTCAGAAGAGGAAAAGTTCAGCAGCTTGCCCTACAGACATAGATGTGCACTGGTTCCACTGACAAAAGATAATGCCCAAGACTGTTTACATTAGATGTCCATATGACATTTGCTGAAATGACTACAAAAAATTACTGCCAAAATTCTATACGTCAGTATTACTTTTCTTAGTTTCTATTGTTGTCAAGCACTGTACTGGACTGGAAAGCCCCTCCCCCTCACCTGCATACAAGCATTTGCGTCACGGGGGTCCTCTTCACTGGGCCGTTGCGGCTAAAGGCAAAGCCAGGCTGGCTGTGGATGTCCTGGGGGTTGCCCACGTAGGAGCCATCATAGCACTCATTGACCGACACATCTATCCTGGCTCCTTTAGGGTGTGGCTGAGCCAGAGACACACAGCTGTCAGCAGACTGGTAGATGCACCAGCCCTCCATCAGATTAATGGGAGGGGCCAGTACAGCCATGTAGCTCAGTGCTGCTGTAGAGTAAACCTTCAGAGTACAGAATATGCCATCAGTGTTCATCATTAATGATTCCCAGGTTGGCATTGGCAACCAGTTGGAGGCAACTGGCAACCAATTCTTGGTTGCAAATTGTCATCAATGGCAACCACTTTTTAAACACAGAAACATGACAAAAACCGCAAAACATACAGTCCAGGTTAAATAAAACGTAAATATCGTTATATGTCGGAATCGTCTGAAGAGGCACCAGTAGGAATTTCTGATTGAGATAACGGTGAAGTAGATGAAGCCACTTGATTGAAACGAACAACAAGCGCTTCAATATCGATATCGAGAAAATGTGCAGGTAAATAGTTGAATGAAATTTTGTGAAGCGGTGGGAGTCAAAGTGTCCCAGCATCTTTGAGAGGGATGGAATATTGCAAAGCAAGTACAAGGTACACCTCAATAAGTGAGGCCTCAAGTTTAATATAGTAAGGGATGTGTCAATCCAGTATTTAGTATTGGTTCCAATACTGATCAAAAACCCTGGATCAGTTATCAGAAAAATATAAAGTTGTAATCTAATACAATACACAGGCCAGCCTCACTTCACACTGTCAAACTGCAGGATACCCCTGTTCACACACAACTCATTGTGCAGACAGAGGTGCACCTCCACCAAGAAGCTGGCTTGCAAACGAGGAGTCTATATACGGGGGGGCGAGGATTCTAAGCTCGGCTTAGGACAAAGCGGTGGCAGGGTAACAAGCTCTGCCCCAAACGTAAGCTCATCATTTCAGGAAGCCGGAGACAACACGCTCATGTTTAAACTGACCACAAAGCTAGGAAGAGGGTCAGCTTCACTTCCTGTGAGGCACCACCGCAGACGATCTCACGCAGACTCCACACCTGCAGTAAACCGAGGTGGCAGCACACCTGCTTTCCTATAGCCAATGAGTGGTCGAACAGTTCAGAAAGCGTATACCCACAAGCCAGAAGATCACGCTGCTAATTATAATACAAGGGAACTGCAGAACAGACTGCTGCTCATTTGCACACTGTCACAATGGCTCATTTAATATACGAGTTCCAGTGTTATTTATAGTTTGGTTTTGGTGTTTCAGTTCCAGTGTTATTTACAGTACCGGTCAAAAGTTTTTGCACACACTAAGATTTGGTATATTTTCAGTGTTACTCGCATAATTTTCATAAAAAAGCCTAGACACTCAGTGTTTATGTAGTCATGTTTTTGCAAACCACGAAGTTCAACTCCAGCCCAAAGGAGATTTATGAATACTATAATGTAATAAACATAATAAACCATAATAACTATAAACCATGTCCCCGGAGTGTTGGAATGAACTTACAGAGCAATATTTAATGTCCCTTGAAAGAATGCCTCGAATTCGCTCTGCTGTTGTAGCTGCTAGAGGAGGCTACTTTGATGAAGCAAAGATATGACCAATTTTCTTGCTAATGAAGGTATTTGAAGGACGGTAAACGTGAACGTCTTATTTTTTAGCAATGAATACCGAGTGTCTAGAATTTCTTGTGAAAATTGTGAGAGTAACATTGAAACTGTAGGAAATCTTAGTGTGTGTAAAACCATTTGACTGGTAGTGTATAGTCAAATCTTTGTGTTTGTCCATTTTTCACTAATCCTAAGAATTCTATTACACATACTTATCCGTTGTCAATGTACTTTGAACTGAGACTCTATGAAAGACATGAGGAAGCTTTTGTGCCAAGTACACGTGACAGCAACGTCAAGATGAAATAAGGCTTTAACGAGGGCGCGGTCCTCACCACGTAGCTGAAGATGAAGCGGCTGTGGGACAACTTGAGGTGCTTGAGGAGGCTGTAGAGCTTGCGGCAGTTCAGTGTGCACCAGGGGCAGTGCAGGTCGTCCCGGGCCTCCGTCTGCTGCCTGCTGTTGTTGTTGTACAGGAACTGGGAAGGGACGTTCAGAGACTGCTTAGGGAAGAGCACACATACAGGATGGACAAACAGAAAGGAGCCATTCCAAAGTAGGGAGATACCAGGACAACATGACAACAGTGGAAGAGTGCGTGTTTGTACACCTCACATTGACTGACTATAGCGGGAACTCCAGTTTGTGTCTATCAAGTTAAAACCAAAAAACAGAACACATGGCAAACATTCACCTGATAAAATATACGCAGCTTCTGCCGGGGTTCAACCAGTATCTGTTCCTTTCTTGTCTGGACATTTGTTCTGACTGAATCTTTAACTGCTAAAAACACAGCAGGTAAACGTTAGAATGAACATTTTCTGTTTTTGGCATGTGTTGCTACGGAAACACCGTGCAAGGTGGAGATCCACATCAGGGCCGGATCTCTGCCCAGTCTTACCAGGTGGGGTAGGCTTGAGCCCACCGGGTCTGCTCTCCGGGGCAGTGACATCCGAGTTGCGCGTGGCCAGGGGCTTGGCCACCGGGGCGGTCGACTTGCCACTGATGTCGGCGGTCCAACGCAGAGTGAACTGCAGCGTGGGTCCCTGAGAGAAGGTCTCAAATGGAGGAAGCCTCTGTGGGCAGGTGACACAGCATTACAACTCCATTATCTCAATAAGGATACCTACATATGTTAATAGTCTCCAACTGAACCTGAACAGCACTGACAACATGGGCTACCTGAACCCGAATAGGAGATTTTAAACAAATGCAAACATAAACAATTTTACTCCAACATGACGTTTTTAGTGTCAATTCCAGATTAAACCACAGCAATACTTGAGCACGATACCATGAAGACTGTATAAAACTCACCATTCTGATGCCAGCAGACATTAAGGGAACACACACACACACAACACCCCAGCACCACTGTCCAACCTGTGCCACACATGCTCCATGTGAAACTTCCTGAGGACATACCTTCCCGTCCAAAATGGTTTCCCACGTAGCTCTTTTCATATTGACCGGACATTGCTCTAACTCCTGCATCGAAACTTCATACTCGCCATCCAGCAGCTGTAAGCGTCTGTCAATGACAAGAGGGGTCACCCTTAACGGATACATCATAAGAGTTAACTGTGTGTGCACGGGCTGCCGCTCCAGCCAAAACAGACTACTTTCAGCATTAACTTCTATAAAACTGAAGAAACAGCTTTTGACAATAAACAAATCAAACACGCAGATGTGTCCAACAGCTTGTTTAAAAACTATTTACCATACATCTGTTCCAGTTACAGACGGCAGAATCAACTTTCCATCTAACTTTGTTTCTCCTTTTCTCCAAGAAAAAAAAAAAAAAAAAATCTGATTTCTCTAAGCCACCAGATGACATGACACATCAAAATGCACACGACACCTGTTCTTGTCAAAGACGGTCATCTGTGCCACAAAGGTAGTCTCTCCATCCTCCTGGCAGGTGTTTCTCTTTTTTCTGGTTTGAAGCTCCCCTAGAACCTCTGCAGATAAACAGGGCTTAGAAAATGTACTTTACACAAAGCACACGGATTAAGATTTACAAACACTTAGCAATGTACGCCTCACTCAAGACTTCAGCCTTGCACTTAGTGTAGAACAACAACAAAAAGACCACATACGACACTTTTCGATGTTCTCGTTAGGTTCTCCACTGAGGTGCCTCCGTCCGGGACGGGAAACCCGGAAGAGCAGGGAGTAGGACTTGACCACATGACTACTGTTGGGCTCAAACTCGTTGCTGGAAACCAGGAGGGAGGGGAAGGTGCCAGGCTTGGCTTGACTGTAGTCAGGGTTCAAAGGCACCTGCTTTTTACCTGTAGGCACTTGCTTAACTGGGCAACTAACATCCTTTAAAAAAAGAAAGAAAAGTTCAGACTAAGACACCATTTAACAACAAGGATGTCCAACTGCAGGCTACTGTGCTGCCATGTTTTACCCAAGTGGAAATGGCAATGTAACTGAAAGGACGTCTGTTGCCCTCATGCCCTTACTAGCTAATGACCGATAAGCACAGCGAGACTTGTAAACAGTCATATTCCCCGCATGCCAAAAAAAAAAAAAAAAAAAAAAAAGGGATAAGAAGTGAATAAGGCCAAACACGGAGCCTAGAAACAGAATTGCCAGACTGCTGAACAAACACATCTGAGGCCGCTGAAGCACTAAGACCTACCACAAAACACAACGCCCATGTCAAGGTTTGAGAGCTGAATGATGTCAGGATGGGACAGAGGGAGGAAGAAAGAAAGACTCAAGAACCCCTGCACCTTTCCGACATCGAGATACGCAACAGACACAGGATGAACCAGATTCTCACCTTCCTTTTCATGTGGCAAACTTTGACGAGTAGCACCTCTAAAGACACTGAGTTTTGTTCATTCTCTGAGTTCATGGATGGCTTTTCTGTACGGGGATTAGGCAAAAGTCAGTCATTTCTTGAAGAAAGAAAACTCACGATCATTAAAAATGTAAAGCTTCCATGTTTACGACAAATGGGATACTCAGAGTCGTCCGAGTGACTGGACATGAACAAACACATACCAATCTTATGAAAGAATCCAGTAAAAGTAAGCTGTAAGTGTGAAGACAAGCTGTGGAGAGAGAGAATATATAAACATACAGATCACACTCCTGCCTTGCAAAACCAGGCTCACCACAAGCAGCATCCAACCTGTCAGGAGATTGGAGAGAGCAGCGCAGTCATGCTTACCTGTGTGACTCTGGGTCCACCTTCATCTTCTCTACTTTAAACAGCATATCGTCTACTTTACATGCCTTCCTGTAGAGAAATGAAAACCCAATAAACCACACAAACTACACGAGTTTCAAAGCACCTGAATCTGTGTCCACTTCAGAAGAATCTGCATATCACTACCTATGCACTATTAGGGACAGTACAAAAACAGCCAGAAACACATGCAGAATAAGCATGAGGTAGAAAAAGGCTTGGATGCCAAGAACACAGATCTTAGCAGCAGATCTAGCACTCTGCAATTACACAAGGACCTTATTTAGCACCGCACTTTTTTTCCACCCTCCCACAAACCCTGCCTCTCCCAAGCCACTAACAAAAAAAAAAAAAGCACAATCCAGAGAACAAACTATGTGCATTATGTACAGCACATCCGAGGAGACCACTGTTCCCATGGCTATAAATTCTATTGTAGTCATTGCTGATGCAGCAGACCTGTAAATGAGCAGCAAATGGTGTTTAAGTGCCAAAGCAGAAAGAGCAGATAGCCTTGGGTAACAAAGGGGTCAGGAGAGAGAGGATCAAAGCAACAGGAAACCCCGGAGGTGGAGGGGTAGTGGAGACGTGCAGATCCCGCTGTATCTTTACTCATTTTCTCTGTGGCTCATGTTTCAAAGCACTGGGGTAAAACTTTTAAGACATTACAGCAGCTCAGGGCTCATCCTTTCAACTGTTTAAATGCCCCGTTGAGAATGCGACAACCAACCACACTGTAGAAAGCAGCAAAAATTGCACGCCTAACGTTAATTAACATTAAGTGGCCTCAATACATTTGCCAACTACAAAGCACCATTTTTCAGTGAATGCTATACTTAGGCTACACTTGTGCCAGCCAATAACTTCAACGAGACGCACATTTGAACTAGAATCTGTCCAGTTTTGTTCAGTATGTTCCAGAGAAGCCCTTTTGGGACATAGATTTCAAAACAGACGCAGCATTCTGACACAACTCCTTCTCAGACTGTGGCCAGTGTGCCTCAAAATGAAGATGGGGGAATTTCTGTGGAGGGCGTGCAGGTACAGCAAAAAGGTAGGGAGAAGAAGCTGACACTTTTGTGAAGCGTAACTGACAAAAAGCAGTTATTATACTTGGGGGGGGGGGTTCCTGGCAATGCATGCATCAGTTACCACACATACAAGGACAGTGGAATGAGATATCAGCAGGGTTTGATGCAAATCAGAGGAAGGCTGTTTGTGCATCCACTGCCACACAGTCTTAAATTAACTGATCTTAATTATACAACAGTAGTTGTGGAAAAGACAGCTGCGGATCATTCCAGAAGCACAGAGGAAAATTCATTTAAACCTAATATTCAGCAGTAGAGTCAGTCTTAATTGTACTGACCAGGAAATAAGAATTTTCAAAAACCATCACTGTAGACAGTCTCCAACTGTAGGAGCAGTTTTACTAAATGCCAGCACAGCAGGAGACCATTTCTGTGGGCTGCCATTAACCCTGCAAGCTGTGAATCTTTTAAATTGTCTCAACTTTATCGGGTTTTACAAAAATATAATAGCCAACAGAGTATTTATAACAAATTACAAACGAACTCTAAAACACACACAGAACCCCAGTAAACACAAGTGCTAATCAAACAAAAAAAAATGGTAAGGAGAAAGAAAAATAATACTAACAAAATAATAATAACGTAAAGAACAACTAACAGCTAGCTCATAGTTGGTTGTGTCCGTAACAAACATGGACAATTAGAAGAGCAGCACACCCCCTATGCCACAACAAAAACAGAAAAAGCAATAACACACAGCCAAGCCGTGAAAGTCACGTCAGTCAGGGATGAGTGGAAAATTCATCCTCTTCATTAACTGGAAAAAAGAGCCCCATATTTTCTCAAATGTATTGGGGGAGCCCCGCAATGAAAGTCTAATCTTTTACACTCTGACAAAGAGTGTCTCTAATCCATTGGGTGTGAGAGGGAGATATTGATGATTTCCACTTAGTCAATATTAGTCTCCTAGCAAGCAGGGTGACAAAAGCTAGGGTATCCTTTTTAGAAGCAGAAAGGGGACAATCTTTTTTTCTTACTAACCAGGCGATCAGCAACTCGCCATCTTTAAATACCATCACGTAATGAAGAATGTCGTTACTGCATTCTTCTTCCCCATGTAAGGGAACAGCCATTTGATACAACACCCACTGGCATCACAAATTCTGTGCGCAATACCCAACAGGCCTGTCATTTACGGCCCTTAAACACAGCAAGTGCAACTGGATGTGTTGAGCTTTGTTTCTGGGTTCTTAACTTTAGAAGTCCTCCCTTGTTATAAAAAGCAGCCAAATTATTTTCCTACATGTTTATTAGTAAAGGTTCCAATACAGTGCGGAATCAGCACCAGTTTTATTTCACAAAGCAGGTCACAGATACCTGAGGCACACAGTAACATGGGTATCCGAAGCACACAAAAGTCTGCTCTGACAGACAATTACATGCAGTGTAGACAAACAAAATACCTTACAAAATAACAGGCATGTACACGACATACAGAGTTACTAGATACATTTGGATTTTAAAGCATTGCCGTTATTTAAACCATTTGACTGACCTTACCTTTTGGCATTTGATCGGGAGTTTCTGTGAGACATGTACGTGAGACTCCTATGCAAGAATATAGGCTGAAACAACAAAAAAATTTTTTCTAGTAAGTTATTTAACTGACATGGAAATAATGGGACGGGTCAGACCACAATGCATTCAGTGTAATTTTCCTCTACAGAAACATAAAGCTTATCATTTGCTGTGACACGTTTTGCTTTCTACCGAAGAGATCATATTATTATATACACGTGCATAACGTAATATTTCAGTAACTGATGTTCCTTTATTTCCAAATCCTACTTACAGCAATGAGGTTTCTTGTGCGTAGGAATCGGTAGATTTGGGTTGGTTCTGATAACAGAAATTTGTAAAGGTAAAACAGAAGGCATTTTTTGCTACTCAGCTCTCCTTCCTAGCAAACCGTTACAAACAAAATACATATCTGTTCAAGAGGCAAAATTTCAGGCAGATGCTGTAATGTTTATACATTGTCAGCTTAATCACAGGAAATGGTTCACAAGCACGTCACCCTCAGTACGTGTTTACCAGTTAACAAAAAGACTTCACAATAACGAAATACCGCTGCAGCAAAAATGACTTCTGTCACTGCCAGTGTGTGCATTTATAATCAATCGTGCAAACGTATTAAGGCTTTTATTGTGTGCGCGTGTGTGTGTGTGTGTGTGTGTGTGGGGGGGGGGGGCCGTGGCACATGTCTAATGCAAGTGGACATTTAACAAAATGCATTTTCCCTCGCGGTTCAAAACAAAAGTACGAATACAGCGACTGCACGTCGCCACTTCAGAGATTCTTAATGCCAAGTTTCTCACCAGCTCTTGAACTGCGTGTTTGTTCCTTTCTAACCAGCATGCAGACTCCGTGGCCACGTTAGACCAGTCATGCACCATAAGGTGACGGAGTAATATCACAAGGAAAGGGCGATGAGGCGACATCGAAAGCTGTAAAATCGTTTCTTAAATCTCGCATCAATATACAGACACATAATCGGGACTTATCCAGGCATTTTGTGAGGATCTGGCGTGCAATTTGCATACAAAGACTGGATGCACCGTCACCCTAAGGAGAAATCACAGGCGTCTAACTTTGTGATCATGTGCAGACACTGGTGAAATAGTACACACAGCCCACTTTGATGGTTTAACTACCAATTTTAACCATCCATGGCTTAATTAAAGCAGATGGCCATCTACAGTCGATTTCCCATGACGGTCAAGATACCGGCGGAGCTTTACGACCCCCTTCCGCAAGCTTGTTCACGACGCGAGGCTGATGTCCGCTTTCCTGGATGATCCACAGCACTCCTCGGATACTCACTTTCGAAGGCCCGTAAGAATAACTCGTGGTCCGCCCGGATCTCCTCCATCTTCGGCTTCTTCGCCGAGGCCATGGTGACGACTGGAGACGGGCACACGGCGCCACAAACCGGGCTGTGCGTCCGGGGGGCGACCCTACAACTGCCCCTCGACGATGACTTACCGCCAAGCATCAACTGACGTCAATCATCCAGACACCCGCCGCGCGCGGCTGATTAACGACCGGCGCCGCGCGCGTCTAACTACGCATCTGAGGTGGTCCAGTTCTCAGCTTCAAATTAATTCCAGATAAAGGGAGAGTACCAACACGGACCTTCCGTCTCCCCTCCCGAACAAACTACCATCTCCCAAGCCGGCTAGCTGTCGGCGTGCTGCCGCGGAGGCACCAAGCTCGCCAGCTATCGTTTATTATCCAAATATCCCCGATACTTCACTTATAGCTGGAATACAAGCCTTTTGTTATGACTTGTTTTTTTCCCTCAAAATACAAGTACATATATAATACGGGGGATTTTACAAGATTACAATAGACAGCACCAGGTAAAGCCGCACCTCGAAGCCCAGCACAGAAACTCCCGTCTGACTGTCCGCACTACACTACCTGGAGCTCCGGAGGGCCACACTAACCTGGCCCGGCCGTCCCGCCCGCCCCTGCCTCTCCGGTTGGACGAATGGATGCGAGCCCACGCGCTGCGGACGTGCCAATTGGCCGGTGGCCGTCGACACGACGGTGGCACGTCGACGCCAAGTTAGATGGAGATGACAAATTGTGGCTCGCGCTCCTTTACACATTTGAAACGATTTTGCGGGAAAACAAACCAGAGCTCACGAGTGGAAGAGGGAGTAGTGATTGTTTTATGTAGCTTTACAAGAATGGATGGGCCTGTTATGCATCTAATCAAAATTTCTCTTTTTATGAAATAAAATATATACTCAATCAGAGAGTAAGTTCCTTAAACGTGCTTACTTATTATTCAGTGATCGAATGAACTTACCTGGATAGCATTAGGCGGTCTGGAAAAAGGATGGGTAGACATTCGCCACATCTTCTAACCGCCTGTCCTGTTATCCAGAGGGTCTGGAGCTTGTCTCCAACAGCATGGGACACACTTGGATGGGATGCCAATTCAATATATTCGAAAATATACTCTAAGTAAAAACTGGCCACAAAGAACAATACTGACAAAAACTGTTATACTTGAATTTAAATCTAAGAACACAATAAAGGCGGAACACCGATAACAGTCTTTGCTGCTTTGTTTTTTGAGTTTGTATGCAGTATCTTATAAAGTATATTTGTAACAGCGTTTTACTCTTTGTTGGAATTCGGGTTTCGTAGCGCATTTCGCCTAAAATATAGGCCCACCAGTCGTACTTACGTACTACTTCTGTCAGCTTCTGCCTATGTGCATTCATGCTTCAAATGATCACGGTATGCTGAATTTAGCAGGTTTGAAACAATTCAGGCGGTACGTTTAAGTAAAAGCCGAAGTTTCAGACCGGGATTATTAGCTAGAGCACCGGAAGTTCAAGCAATCACAACTTCCACACGTGTGTGCCGCCTAGAATCGCAACGATCTGTAGTACGAGTTTATCTTGGTTTTGAAACAAAGCCAGTCAAAAAAGCTACTATCTGCGACATTTATTTGTAACCTCTTACACGTAAATAATACAATATGGCTGACATAATTCAGCTACGGATAGAGGACCGTATCCCTGGACTGGAACAGCTAGAAAGAGTTGGGTTGTTCACTAAAAAAGAAGTGAGGTAAATTCTGGATTATCGTAAACATTATTGTGAGCGATTTAATAAAAATGCAATTCCATTGAGTAAAGACCAGCTTGTTTTACATCAGAGTAAATATTTTATATATTTTTTTATAAGCACGTTTTGTTTCTTCATGTACGGAAAACATACTTTACACAGCTAGTTTTCTTCCGATTGCGACTTATTTGTAAATATGTTTAATGTAATTATGACGTTGCTATGCCAAAAATGCAGGTCAATGATTAAAAAGTCAACTGCCTTGGAATACAAGCTTCATAGATCGGTGCAAAGCAAAGAAGACTTCATTAGTTACATCCAGGTGGGGAGCTTCGTAATACGAGTGAACGGCCGTTCACACGTGATGTCACACAAATTTCTGCACATTTCTATTCAGCAAGTTGCAACTTATGTGTCACCCATTCTTTTAGTACGAGATCAACGTCTTGGAGTTGATAAAGAAGAGGAGATTGGTAAGACATGTTGCTATTGTTTTGACACACTTTGAGAGTTGCCATATATTAACAAGCCATCGATTATTTTTCTCTGAAAGCAATACTTACATAAAGTAGTAAGCTTGTCCCATTTGAAATTAATGGGGTAAAATGTGTAGTAAGCTTATGAATAATATATTTGGTGGAGCAGCTTTGAGGGCTGTGACCAGGGTTTGTATCCAAGAGAACTAGAGTCTGTCAAAGGCTGTGGTTCTTTAGGATTCAGTATTTATGGTTTGAAGCGAACTATTAATGAGATATAGTTAAAAATGTAGAATGAAATATTAAGCTGGTGACTTGGTGAAACTATGTTCATTTAATTACTACACACTATTCTGATCATTTAAGTGATAAATTAAATTCTCAAATACCTCACAATGCCAAGTTGGGACAAAATTCTGTATTTAGACCAGGCAGTCAGCCCTCAGGGTTGAACACTCCTAATTTCCTAATGATACAGGGTTTTCTAAACATGCTGTCTGTCAGAATGGTTATTTTTATTTAGTGCTGCCTTGCATCCCCAGTCAGGAATGGCGTGTCTTCCCCGTTATGCTCACGTCTAATGTCCTGGTACACTCTACAGTGTGTCTTTCATAACTCAGTAACAGCACGTGTACCTCATTGCAGGAGCATGGCTGTTGCTTGAAGTATGAGTGCTGCCTTGACTTTGCTGATGTTGTGTCTCAGCGCATAGGTTACAAATTTAAGAAGGAGGATATTGAGTTCCCCATCATTGAAAGAATAAACAGTGTCTTCAGATGGGCAACCGTGAAGTGGAAGGTAAAGGAAGAAGATATTTTAATGACAGAATGCTTCTAATTTCACTTTAGTTAGCTAACTATGCGAAAGGCTGATTTAGCTAACACTGTTAAAAGACCCATGGTCTAAATAGACTAATTGCTCTAATCAGGTGAAACTCTAACCTAGTTAATGTGTTTGGTTAACTTTACAGGAGGATGTTCAGCTGTGGTTGTCACATATTGCCTTCTGTAAGATGTGGGTATGTTGTCATTATTTTATATGCTTTTTCGGAGAAACTGTATTCGCAGAACAATGAGTTGCTTCTCCTGATTAAAAATTGACTAGAATATTCTTTTCAAAACCAGACCACAAAGGCTCAACTCAGCAAAGTTTTATCCTCTATGCTGGCCATTCACCCCGACAAGCCAGGTAATGCAACTCTCTTCACCTTAAGCTGCCAGTGTACTTCAGATGAAAGACAGCATTTACCCGACATGCAGTGCACTGTGGAACCACCGTGGAACCACTGTCTCTTTCACAGGCAGGGAATCAGAACTTTGCTGTACACCGATTCTTTTGGCTGATGCCACCCACTTTCCATAATTGGTTCAGACCTGTTATGAGGTTGATTGGTCGCAAAACAGTGATCATGTCGCACAAATGAATGAACACGAGAAGGCTGGCCAAGTTTGTTTGTGGATATCTGCATCTATATGACGGTGCCACAAAATTTGCAGTGAAAGACCGAGTCATTCTGACTCATCGTTTGCCCCCTTGTGTTGATAGGGTGAACTACACAGCCTCGAGTATTTGATTATTTGTCCCCAACAATGTGGTTTTGGTGATGTTTCAACTTCAGTTAGTTCTGATGTCTTTTTAACTATATGGCTGACTTTTTGCCCCCACATAAAAGATTCTGTTGTTAGTGGGCATGCAGCTATGGGGGCAAAATAAATAAAGGCATGAGCTAATGCAGTGGTTCCCAAACGAGGTGGACATCACAGGTGTGCAAATCCAATGTGTGTTTCGAGAAGGGGGGGGCTTTATCTGAAAAAGTAACAGAAAAAGTTTGAGAACCACTATGCTAAGGAGGTGAGTCCTGTCATTTACAGTGAACATTGACTAAACAAGTGGAAGTAATCATTACAAAAAGTAGCCATTGCTCTTTACTAGAATGATAAAATCCCCATTGCCACAAATGATTTATTGGCTTAAAATGTTATGTATTGCCTAAGCATCTGTCATTGGCTGATCTTGACTGCAAAGCACTCTATGCGATTGGGGATTCAGTTGTTGAATTGGCTGAGACTTGGAGGAGCTGTGCGTTGGAACAGGGACGCTGACTGAATCTTTTTTGATCCCCCACACGGACATCAAGCCCTGTGGATCATGGCTGCTAAATGTGAGATGGAGGACAGGAATTCCTCTGAGAGCGCCAGGCATCTTTTTCTGAGGGCCCTGCGCTTCCATCCCGAGAACAAGAAAGTCTACCAGGAGGTCAGTAAATGGATGGGGTACGAGGAGCGTGGGGTGGGGGGGTAATAAAATGGGCAATGTGGAGGGGACGATGATGGCATTTCACACAACAGTCAGGAGTCTGCCTCAGAACAGCCTCTTTTTGCGTTCTCCACGAGACACTGTTCCGTTTCTCCTTCCCCATCATTGTGCAAAGCTTACTTCACATTAGTCTTATTTGAAAGCAATCTCTGCATTGCAAAGTTTTAAAATTGTACAATACCAGGATGATAAAAATATTATTGGAATGAAACTACAAGTGGAATAGCACAGACAAAACAAAAAGCAAGGCGTTATCATTAATGCAGGTCACAAGATGTGTTGTTATGCCTGTAATGGACAGACAAGGACACTTGATAACACAGACCAAGAAGCATATTTACAGAACTGGGGTTTCCTGTGAGATCTTTCACCCACCAGCAAACTAGCGACCTGTTGACCTGTTTAACTTTAACTCAACTACTCATATCTGTGGAACCGCCAAGCCTGTGCACTTGAAAATCTTTGGAATTGTTCATGCAATTCTGAACTAGGAAAGGTGCAGTAGGATCACATGTATGCATTGTTCCTCCCTCTGTGATTGACTTTACTCAGAGCCAATGAAAATGGAGGGGGGGTAGGACTGAGTTGCATCTTTCTGTAGTCACTGACTCACTTCTTTGGTGTTTGGGCCTGACCTGCAGCTTTTCTTTGCCCGTTTTTTAATCCAGTACTTCAGAATGGAGCTGATGCATGCAGAGAAGCTGAGGAAACAGCAGAAGGAGCTGGAGAAAGCCAAGATGGACCTGGTACATTGTCAGTCTGTTCTACTGGCATGCAAATCATCTGATACTTTAACAGATAATTGAATCTGTCGAGGTTACAGGAGGTATAAGCATAGGAAGTGAGTTGATGATGGGAAGGAGAGAGAGTCGGCAGTTCTGCATGGCGATGTATTGGGGTCCGATGTCGTGGCCATCTGCCGTGTGCTGGTGAGGGGGTCACAGGTCCTCCTGTGTCGAGCAGGGGGAGTACGAGTTCTCGGAGGAGATCCTGAGCGGAAAGCTGGCCGAAGTTGTGTACCACGACGCGGCTGCTAAGATTAAAGGTATGGTCTACCGTCTCGAAGCTGTGACCTCGAGATGGATGGCGGCCCGGCTAATGCGTCCATGCTGCGTGCCATCGGCAGGTGCTGATTTCCTGCTGTCCCTGCTGGTCATCGCAAGCCTTTTCGATTTCACGCAGCAGCTGCAGTCCACCATCTGCAGCGAGTAAGTCCCAGCCACCTTACGTTAAGAGAGGCGTGTTTAAAATGCCACAGGGTGGTGACCGGTGCCACGTTCAGCCTGCAGGAGAATTACGCAGACGACAGCATGACGTGGGACTACATGGCTAAGCGGGAGCTGGAGGCCAGACTGGGGTCTGGAACAGAAACGGAGCTGAGGACCGCCACCGGCAAGGCATCGGACGTGTCCAGGAGAGAGGAGAGGTGCTGTCAGGTGTACGAGGAAGGCCTGAAGAGCCTCCACACAGGTGAACTGCGAACGGGGATTTTTTAATGCGCCGGTTTCATGCAAATTTAAAAATATGAAGACTTGTAGTAGAGCACCGACTGCCCTGTAGTGTGATTATCGAGGGCAGGGTCAGTACCCATATTTTTGTTGTTTGCTACAGAGGCCATGTGGACCCGGTACGTTACTTTCTGCTTGGATCGGTACAAGAGGAAGACCAACGTCACCATGTTGAAGGAAAAGGTAGCGTTCAGGATGTTTCCCGGAACATTGTGTCCAAACCTCACTCCAACAGTGAGACGCAGGAGAACAAATGAATTTTTCTGGCTTCTGCATGGCCTGTGCACAGCACCTGAGGAGGATGTTCACTCTATTGGGTTTGAATGAATGAGACCACATGACACTGCTCTTATCTTGAGCTTGGGGTGATGGCTGGCTCTTTGGGTTAGGAGCTTGTTGTTGGTTTGAATCCCAAGGTCAGCAGAATGACTACGGTTGGGGCCCTTGAGGGAGCTCCTAAACCCCAATTGCTCTAGGGATGTTGGATGTTGTCGAACCCTGCGCTCTGAGTCGAAAACCAGCCCCTATCTGTATATACATGTCTGTCTCTCTCATGGAGAGTAAGATGGGTTGTGTAAAAACTCCCCAGTGTCCCCAAGAGCAATGGGTAAAGCATAATAATCTTCTCATATAATCTGTGTGCAAACCCAAATTTAAACAAAATGTTTGCGTAATCTTGGGTTGCATCAAACTATCAAGCTGATTTTTGTTATTAGTCACTAATCACTTTAATCATAGACTGAGATGTTAAGGAGTTTCAGAGGGGGGAGAATAAGTAAAATATTTTCTTAAGTCACCATCATAATCCAAAGAAGTGATAGGAGGAGTGGCGGTAAGTGCGTGGTGAACCCGTAAGCACAGGGGGATCCATGGAGCCTCACCTGGTCGTGTGCGTGTCCCTTAGAGACGTGAGCGGCTGCTGGCGGTCCTTCAGAGGGCCCACGACGCCTTGCTGCTCTCTGAAGACTTCCACAGGACATGGGTAAGAGGCGAGAGGCCGCCGTGTGCACTGGGGCAGAGGGGGGCGCTATAGAGAGGAGATGTATGTAGTGTATATGTTAGGACCCTGTGAACAGCCACTTCTTATCTTTGGTCTCCAGAATGCTGCTGTGCTTTGGTGCCTAATGCTAGCAAATAATATAAAGCACAGCTTCAGATGGGATTGAGGGACTGGAGCATGGGTTCTGTGTCCAGCTACAGGTCCTGCTGTCGGCCGGCGATGCCGGCGCTGCGGCTGGGGTCGCCGTGGCGGCTGCGCGGCGCTTCAGCCAATCAGTGGAGGCCTGGAGCTTCAGCCTGAAGGTGTTGGTGCAGCTGGGGCGAGCTGAGACGGGCGAGCTATTCCAAGAAGCCCTGAAACACGTGACCCCCAAGGTGGCACTCCTCGCCGGCAGTGTAACTGGGACAGCTCACTGTGACCTTCCCCTATTTCATGCGCCAGGCCTGTCCTCATTTAAATAAGCATATTCCTGTGTGGAATGTTCCCTGTCAAACTCAGCCAGATATGCAGAGGCGAACCAGGCAGACTGGTTAGGTGTTTGCTCTGTGGGCCGTGCATTGAATCCGCGGCTTCTTTGACCACATTCCTAAGCCAAAGGCGTCTGACATTAACACACACTGTCCTGCCGTGTAGGGGACTGCCAGACTTCAGGCTATGTACCGTCATTCCCTGCTGGCACAAGGCATCATTTTTTCTGGCTCTGCATGCTAATTTGTTGCCCTGTTGCTGGCCTGTCGGGCACCCACAGCTCATTCGGTCTCCCCCGGGTGGGTGTGATCAGTGGGGCTGAGGGGTCAGGCATGCTTTACGCGGGCTACGTCAATTAACACGGAGACTGTGCTTCATCCACTTTGTGCTCTGTCTTCGCAGGAGAGTCTGCCGGTGTGGCTGCTCCTGGTGGAATGGAGCACGACGACCCAGAGCACCGAGGAAACAGAGGCTGTGTTCCAGGTGTGGCTTATCTTATGCTTGTCTGGAGCGATCTCCATGGTTTCTCCATCACCACAGTTATCATGTACTCTACCCAAACATATGGAAGAAATGAGGAGGCCAAGGCAGCACTAACCCTATATAAACATACCCAAAACCTTTTGGCCAGTAGGCAGTGTTATGTTTTAATAAGCCTGTCGCTACATTCATATCCTGCTACAAGTTAAGTACACAAGGGTTAAATGTTGGCATTTGTCTAGATTGGGGTCCAACAGAGAATACTCTGTTTTATACAGAAAGGTTTAGTATGCAGAGTCCCCACTGTTTCCATGGAGATGAAGGAGCAGTACCTGGACTGGTCTTATAGAACGGGTGGATATAAGAAAGCCAGAAAGACATTCAGAAGGTGAGTGGGTTATCTTATTAAAGGTATCACACTTTGGTGTGTAATCCAGAGCATCTTCTGAAATCATGATGTGTTTTCAGCCTGCAGGAAGATCGTCCATTTTCCAAGCAATTTTTCCTCCGGATGATTGAAATAGAAAAGGAGCAGGTGAGGTTGTGAGTTTGATTAGACCGATCCTTTTGTGAGCATTTCAGTCAAAATGTGACTTGAGCGTTGTATCATTCATTTTTTCTTTATAAACTTCCATTATGTAGAACTTTCTCCTCTTTTGGAATACCTGCAAAAACAGACGATAAACACTGAAAGCTGCCCAGCATTTTATTTTACTAGGGTTGTATGCTATCTGAGATCTGACTATCTGACTAGTCCTGGTTTGGGCTGCAGTATGACGTGGGAAAGCCAAGCCTTTGTATGTGCATGGCTCGTCTTGGGCTCTCTTGTAAAGCTGCCCTATGTGCAGGATTCCCCGAAGATGAGCAACCTGAGGGAGTACTACGAGCGGGCGCTCAGAGAGTTCGGCTCCACAGACAATGGTGAGTTTGGAGTACAGGCTCATGGGTCTACTTCCTGTTGGTCAATGTGGACAGGAGGGGCATGGCCTGATGAAAAGGCCTAAGGTTCTGTTGTTGGTTGTTACCACGGTGGTCTTTGGTCTTTGTAGATCTTTGGCTGGCATACATCAAGGAGGAGCTCAGTCCACGTGGAAAGGCAGAGAATTCTGGGATGATTCACTGGAGGGCGATGAAGAGCCTGGAAGGGGAGAGTGTGGAGCACTTTGTGACCCAGTATACCCTCCTGCAGACGGGGCACATATAGAGCAGCCCTAGGTCAGGTCCTGACCGTTGATTTGTCCTTGGCACAATTTGTGTTGGTTATCAGGAAGAGCACGGGTTCTGGTTTGTTCTTATCTTGTCATTTTTCTCCTGATGGCTTTTCATGTTGGGGATTTTTGGATGAGTTTGACCTACACTTGGTGAATTCCGTGCCACGCTGTGCATTCAAGGGCAGTAGTCTTAGCTATTCTTACTCCCTGTAAAACATAATTTTAAAAAATCCAAACTTTTTTTTGAATCACACAAATCCGTTAAAAAATCCATTTCATAGATGTTTTAACCTGATTCCACCCATTGCCCTTGCAAGACTTTATTGCAGTGCCTGCAGTGAGTGGTCTGAGACTTGACCTAAGATGGGGACAGCACACTACCCGCTCTCTACGTAGCCATAATTCAAATGTTTACACACTTTATGGCCGACTATGCACAGTCTGACCCTGAATATAAAACATCTAAAGTTAAATGTAGAGGTTTACATTTCTCACACATCATCTCCCAACTTTCAGCAGCTATGGTACCTGCAGGTGCAGGGTCTTCAAAGGTCCTCCTTAAGAACAACTTTTTTGTCCACCTGAAGTCAAACATGAGATTAGGGAGAACTTAGCCTCGGGTTGGATTCTGACCACTAAGTGGCCTGTCTTGGCATTTCTTCAATCTTTTTGAAAGATTCTTCTTTGTTGGACAAGTATTTGTACAGGCCCTTAAAGTGTTGCAGTTCCATAGTTATCGGTTTCATTAGTATTAATAGATGGCAAACAGTCAATCAGTTGTACATTGTGCTGTTGATGTACAAATAAACCATTCAAGTCAACACTTTCAATTCTTTATTTGCAGAAGTGTGTTTAAATTATATCCCACTTATTTTCTTCATACCAGACACAGCTTCTCAATTATGACTGTGCCACAAGCAAAGCGATCTTTTTTGAGGTTTTTCAGAATGACAACCACTTTACACAGCAGTACTGCAGCTGCAGGACATACACATTTCACCAGCCAGGCTATCTTAGGCTCAATCAAACTTCAGCCCTTCAATCCAACGTTCAAAGTGGAACCATGCAAATGACATGGTGCCACGCTGCCTCTGCACCAGCCAAGAGAAAGTGAAAGAGGACTGTTTTCAGATGTTTACAGCATGATACAGGTTTCATGTGAGCCAACTGATATTAGTTTAAGATATGCACTGAAGCTCAGGAGAAATGCTTTCCCGTAAACCTCCTGCTTATCAGTAGATTACTAGCACAAAGTGCGTATGCTGGGTGAACTGGCACTGTACCTCTTATGCATTCATTTTCACCCAACTTTGACATTTGTATTACATGTTCTGGAACAGGACCGTTTTCATACTACTTAGAGGATAACAAGCCATTGAGCCTCAATGGCTGTAGTTCACCCACCTAACAGACTTCAATACCTCGAAAGAGGTGACCACATAACATACGTGATGTATGGTTAAAATACAGTCAAACACTTCAGTACAAAATATTTCCTTGCCTCTGTTAAAAAAGTAAGTCACACCTACCTGTTACTATAGTTAGAGTTAAATGATATCATGGCCCCATTTCTGCTCAGTACAAATGTGTTAAAATCTCAAGCTTTCTGTGAATGCAGAGGCTAAAACAAACGTCACGGTCAGTCACACGGTGGATCTTAAAATTACGAATAATTAAGGTCACTTAAAATTACTGCCCAGTAAGATCAACAAGGTGTTCAATTTACCACTTTTTCCCCCACCCAAAATAAACGTTCATACAACAAAACGCTGATGGGATGCAGACTGAGAAATGACCGTTTCTGTGTTAAAATTAAGTTAAAGGATGATATTGACAGTGATGGACTGGCATCCCATTCAGCATGAACCCCAGCCTAGTGCCCTATGCTGCCTGGGTTGTTATCACCCCCCCTGCAACCTTGATCTATGTACAGTAGATAGATGATATTGATAAACTTCACAGCCCTAAGAAGAAATGAAGTTACCTTGCTTGAATTTCAAATAGAAAGATTAAGTTCTTTGGGGAAGGTATTGGTTTTCCTCAGAATAAGTCAAACTTTTCAGGTATGCTTTCTCAAGAGCCCAAACCCAGAGAAGCCAGAGCATCTAGTTGGTGATTGTGGAGCTACAGTAATGGACTGGAAAATGCTGGTGAGCCCATCCATCTCAGCACTGAGGAGTCTGTCAGCTGGGCACCAGTGTGGAAAGGTTTTTGGAGCTGGATCTGAGACTGGAGATAGAAGTAGGTCTGAACACTCGGTTGAGCTGCTGATAAGTTTATAGCAATGTTCTCAAGAACAG
This sequence comes from Gymnarchus niloticus, assembly GCA_009936485.2. Taxonomy (NCBI): domain Eukaryota; kingdom Metazoa; phylum Chordata; class Actinopteri; order Osteoglossiformes; family Gymnarchidae; genus Gymnarchus; species Gymnarchus niloticus. Next base: position 5,895,205 of record JAACJT020000075.1, read on the forward strand.
CTGTTACGGTAAGTATCCAGGTGAATGAATGAACGGGATAATGAATTTCTGAAAAATTAATTATGGCTAAGACAATATGCTAAATAATGTTTTAAAAGCTGCACTGCTAGTACACTGATGGCACTGCGCCTCGGCAACACACGCACGTCCTGTGTCACCATTAAAATCTTCCTCCCCAGCTTGAGAGAAGTTGGGCCTACCAGCCAGATTTTTCACTCTCCAACATTTTCCATTACATTTGCAGTCTGCATGCCACGCTACTTATGGACGCTCTTCAAAGCGAAGGACTTTCGCAATGCTCTTTGATTTGCCCAACTTGAAATGTCCTCGGCACGCAGCAGGTTAAAGCAGCACCCGTAGTATGCAAAGACCGAACTGCCGTCATTAGTACCTCTTCCACATGCGAAAGAAAAAGCCAGCTTTCCAGCAGCGTGGTGCGCAGCCCCAGGTTCCAACGTGTCGCTGCCGACGTAAGGCATCAGTGTTTCCTCAGAAGAATGTAAGTGACAAGTATGACCAGGCCTGCAGACAGCACCCCGATAATGCACTGGTGGATGGTGATGACATTCTCCAGTGCATGAATGCGCTCCTCCATGGCACTGGTGTGCAGGTAGTCATAGATAGAGGCGCCGATGCTCCACACAGCCCAGACCGCATCAACCACGGCCTTCATTGTGGGAGATACCATGGAGGGTGGCAGCTTACTTTGGGGCACTGCTGCATTAGCTCTGCTCTCCCTAGAGAGGGAGACGCACACACGGGTTAGGAATTCAGGAGAAGTTGGTGTTCTCAAGAATCATGGTCATCTCAGGCAGATGAAATGGAAAGCAAAGGTGCTCTTCTTTGCACTTCTGAAGGCTCATACTACTTCACTTAACCTTACAGTAACTTTGGGTCACAGTGCAGCTCAGAGAATCGAGGAACTGAACAAAAGTAGCGAGCTTTGTCAGCTGACAGCGTTGGGTCCGGCTTTAGCATTAAGGTCCTCCGAATTGCGCCGAAAAACAAGAACGTCACATGCAATATTTATAGAGGCAACTTAAAATCAATCATGGTACATGACGTGTGGTATACACACATGAAACGGGAACAAGGGATCTGGATTGAAGCGGAATTTGTTTGAACAGTAAGAGCCGTTCAAAAAAAGCAAATAAAATCTCCCTGTCTACGGACTGTACAAATAGACACAGTGATAAGCGCGTCTGGCTGTCGTCATAAGCTGCCATACATTCAAACAAGCTGAGTCCAGCTATGACAACAGCCAGTCACTATGTTTCCATCATCCGTCTTTCTTCTTACGTTTAACATATTCATATATACGCCTGGAATTCGTTTAAAATTCACCTGACCCACTTTCCGTCGCGCGCTGCCAGTCTATAGCAAGGCGCCACATACGGATTTGTGCTCAATATCGTTAGGCACGAACATTACCGTCGTTAGTAGGCTAACACAGTCTTCATCGACAGCAGGACCTGGACAAAGCGAAAAAACAACCACTGGCCATGCTCACCTCAGCGAAAGAACTGCAGAGCACCGGACGATACGGACGAATACGCCTGTTGTCTAATTCTAATTAACTATTTCCAGCCCACCGGCTCATCTGTCTGGGCGTTTCGAGTACGTCACGCTCCCGTGGCGACGATTATGACGTCAGCGCGTAAAGTAGGGCGCGCCGCGCGCCACTGATTCGAAATTCTTATTCTCGCACGCCCCGTAGTTTGTGGAAGACAATTCATTCATGTTGTTTCGTATGTGTCGTTCTTGTCAGCTGAGTACACCAGACGGTTTTTGATAATTTTGTCTCACTGTGCCAGCCTTACGAAATGCATGTGTACAACATTCGCACCTGTTACTTATGGCACACTTTTATACTGTACACATCGTGCGCAAATTTAGTTGATCGCGTTGTTCAAATACGATTTCGATGGAAATTCTCCTATATCCAATTAATTTCCAATTTAATTTATCGTCAAACGCCTACAAACTGTATGAATACATTAGCACAGATTTATATAATTAGGCAAGCACCCAAATTACATCTTCAACGCAAATTTGAAAACGAAAAACCTGGATTCACATTGCGACATAAATTAAAACGTAACACAAACACACTAAATTCAGTTTTACACATGTCCTACGCGTGAATTTAATCAGAATGTCACCTCTGAATGGTGATTGTATCCCCCCCACCTGGCCCCACCCCACATACACATACAAACAATTCACCGTCGTGAAAATAACGTGGGGTGAGGGGCAGCATGAGTAACGGTTTTTGTTACCTTGGCTAATTATACATTATAATTTTACTTGTAGACGCCCAGACCCTCTTTTTGGAGGAGTGATCATGGCCCTGCGATTATGGCACGCGCCTTGAGATTGGTTGGTCCCCGTCTAAGGTGTCCCCTGCCTCGTGCACCTGAGCTACCCAGAATGGCCTACAGCCTCCCCTCCCCCCGAGACATTGCATTAGAGATGCCGTTTGGAAAATGGAAACATTATGGAAGATCCTGTAACTCTATGTTGGCCGAGCGGCTGCAAAATGGATGGATAAATGAATGAATGAATGGCATTTATGCCATTAAACAGGCTCTGTCATACACCTAATTACATTATTTAGCGATGTAATTAGGAAAACTGTCTTGTCTATTTAGACTATTGTGTATGATGAAATTCACGTGAGCAAAACATACGCAAAGATAACTTTCAATTGTCCTTATTATCATAAAAAAATTCGGTAAGTTCGGCGCGGTGGCCAAGTGGTAAGGCGTCGGTCTCGTAAACCGAAGATCGCGGGTTCGAACCCCGTCCGTGCCTAATTCAGCCTAAAATTGAATACGGTAATTTTAAGCGCCCAATAAAACCGGTGCTTAACTACCATGTTAGCAAAGCCCTTGATTTATAACCTAGGCAAATTTGTACACAAACCGAATTCACGCTGTATCTTAATATCACAGCGTGTTGCAGGATTAATCTCGGCCGACGGAATAGCTGTTGTGTTTAAAACGATATACTTTCAGTGAGTATTTTAATGCAAAAACTATCAAATTGTTATATTTGTTTTGAACTGGACTTTACCTATTAGAGCTATCCAGTTTTTAAATCAACGTTTTAGTTTCCATTTAGCAAATGAAAATAATCTTTATCATTAAATAACATTATCTTTCACATTTTTCTCTTTACCAGCTTGTGTACTTCCTCGCTTGTACCACTAGGAGACACCTCATAACAACTGTGTACGGCTATGAGGCAAATTAGATACTTATTTTTTAACATGTTGCCCACAACTACAGTACAGAACTAGTAGAAAACAGTGGAGAATTCATAGTATAACTTAACAGCTCAGGAGGTAGCGCTGTTGTGTCAAACCTTTCGAAGGGTCAACCATAACCGGGATAAGCGGTCAGAAGGCGGTTGGCTATTCCAATAAAAACGAGCGATCTTACTTAATAAGCGCACTTGATAACCGCAGGGAACGTATTAGACTCGTAACCTGAAGTTTGCCTGTTAAGGACCCAGGAGGGTCCCTGTAGTGTTGTTCAGCAAGGCACTGAATGAGTCTACAAAATCACCCAGCCGTATAAATTCGCAGAAGTGTCAGGTGTTCAAGAAAACAGGCAGATCTAAATAAATAAATGCTGTCTGTAATGCAATTCGTTTGTATGTTTTTTTTTTTATGTCTTGCAAGTCTTTTTTCAGGAAAATCATTTTAGGTTATCCATTTCTGTTCTGTCTGTGTCATGAAATGCATGTGTTGATCAACTTTAATCGAGGTGTTTAGTTTCTGTATCAACGGAGAAAAAAGAAATTAGACAAAAGACTGTAGCTCCTCAATTTTCCTTTTGGTGGCAACAGCCATCTAACAATCATCTGGACGCAACGAACAGCCTTACTGGCGTGCATAAAACAGTCAGCTTGATACCTTGAAGAATTCCATTTTAGGGAGGTCCCGAGATTTGCTCGAGTGTCCTGAAAAGAGAGAGGAAGCACACATGAGTGGTGCCCCTCAGCGAGGAGCGGTCCGTGTCTGCTGGACCACGGGGGTCTTGGGACCGTCCACTAACGCACGAGGTCGCCCTGTCTGCCAAAAAAGCAATCAAGACTTTAGGGATACACGTATATATGTTTGCTGGGGATATTTTAATGGGTGAAGCGTTGTTTGTTTTTTTTTTTTTGTTTTTTTTTCTTTTCAAGAAATGATGCAATTTATCCTTCAGGATCATCTTACCAAAACCGGGTCGTCTCCAGAACAGCAACTTCATATTTCACGGTCATCGTGGTACTTCTTTGTAATGTCATCATCTGTGATTTGTCTCACGTTGGGACGGCGACCATTTAATGCCTCAAGAACAGCAGCCTTCAGGCCGAGCACATAGGATATCTGAGAAGGTAAAATAAATCGTCATTCCAGTTGCACATGTGCTTAATTAATGACACTCGCCAGATACGATAAGCTTATACGTGTAACATAAACCCTATAACAGCGCACCCAGCAGGTTAACTTTTCGAAACGCAGGAATTTCTAAAATTAATTTGTTCCCGTGCTTCTTATTCCAGTTCTATTTTTGTTCCCTGACACTTCGGAACTATGACGAGCGAGGCTCATAACGGCATAATCCGAATGAAACATTGTACAGTGTTGTCACTGAAAGCCGAAGCTCCCTAACACCCCCATTATTATCAATTTCAGTCATATAGATAGATATTAGGCTGCCTGCTCCGTGTGTCCGAGGCTGGGTCTTTGCGGGCAAGGTGAGTGATCTGCTCTTTCAACTGGCCTACAAAGTCCCAGTTTTTGGCTCACGTGGTCGCGAATGGAGAATCCTCTTCACTATCATAAGGGACATTTAAATGTCACATTGTTCTTACAGACATGCAGACATTCATTTGGCGTTTGTGTTTCGTTACCGGGCGGGAAGCTTCGATATGTCAGGATCCACACGAGTGCAGAACACAGTCGTCTATACACAGACACATCAACAGCTACTGGAGACACGTGTCTGCGAACGGATTAAAATTTAGGAATAATTTTACTGGAAATGTAGAACTGGGGGGTTAAAACATTTTGGCGCATCCAGTGTAAGACGGACCTCGCAGTTTCAAACGGTGACCGTCTGCCACCATTGGTTTAGTGTGCAGACGTGCTGATATATAATGAATTATTAAAATACATTTAAATAGAAGTTTTCAACGATATTTGAAAAATCCACGAAGGAAAAAAATACTAGCGAAACCATGAAAAGTTTAACTTAACAGCTGAAATTACCTGTCACAAGGTTCAAAGACGTTAAAAGCTCGCCGTAAGTGAAACTAAGCAAAGGATATGAAACACGCCTGTGTTTCCTTTACATGGTAAGCATTTATTAAATGACATGTTAAAGCCTTGCCGTTACAATCCTGGCTCTTCAGTCTCCGTGACACGTTTGCCTTCGTTCGGGTGCCAGACGGTCCTGGAATGGCCTCTCCTCTGGCTTATGTGCATATATAAACGCTCACATACTGCTTTAAATCGACCGCCCTGTCAATATGTGCACCTAGTCAACATACAAGAGCTCAGATTCAAAGAATCTTCGCCTAAGAGACTTCTCATTTTTTAATATGCTCAGATTTCTCCAAAGTGTGCTTTCGTGATGCCAGTGGGCCAAATTAAACTATAAATAAAAACATTAAGTTAATACCGTAACCCTCACCACGAAAAGCCTTGGGAAGATGATGACGATGTAATTAGTGAAAACTTAGATATAGAATGAACAGTTATGGTCTCTTTCTGGCATCTTACACCTAAGTAATGCTATTTTTTTTTTCATTTGTGCACACCTTCCATTCTTCGATGAAATTCTGATAGGGATTTTGACGGTAAAACACGAACTACTTTTCCATTCAGGATTAAATTCAGCCATGTTATTTTGTACAAGGTAATGTATAAAAATAAATTTACTTTAGTTAATTACTTATGCATTTATTTATTATTCGGTGTTAGTAACATTTTATTTATATTTACTATAATTTAAAGACAATGCACCATTTTAGACCAACAAGCTGATACTGTATTTTTACTTAACATATGAAAATGTTAATATATGATATGCAATTAACAGTAATAAATGTGAGCGTTATTAGTGTGGATCAATGGAACAAAGAACTCCTTAGATATGACAAAGCTATAGTTTGTTTTCCCAAAGACGTGGAATGATATGTCCTCCATTTTTTTGCAAGTAAAACTCCCATTCCATCCTGAACAATCCTTAAAAGTAATTACATCTTAATATACTCAGGGTAGCCAGAAATTAGTGCTCCGTGTGATAAACACAATTCTCTATAGGTGGCAAGGCTGCTAGTCACAGCCAGCTGAAACAGTGAAACATGTATACATACATATGCATGCATGTATATATTTAGGTGCAGAAATATATTAGGAAAAACTGAGTGGCAGAAGTCTAAGACATTAAGATTGCTAGAAGTGTGTGGAACAATTTTATATTCAAACAACCTTTTTGACCAAATATCAGTGGTGAACTGTGACGATCAGAGAGTAATTTGGGCATTTTGCAGACATGGCTATATCATTTCTGTCTGGGTACATGCTAACGCTCTTGTATACAGTAACTGCTAACTGGTGTTTAGAATTCTAAACAGATATCTGTGGTATGAAACTGTTACTTATATTACTATTGATACAATTACCATATGATGATTTTCCAAGATATTTTTTGTACAGAGCGATGTAAAATATTTTAAAAGACTTGAAAGATCAATTATTGAAAGCCATATCACAATACACATGTTCCAGTCTGTGCATGTATATTCGTCAGTAAGTATATCCAGTCATCTGTTATTTTGATCATCGTACCAAAGAACATTATGATCTTTCTTCATAATTGAAACAGAAAACAACCCTAGAGATTCTATTTTACCAGTCAGTCCGTAATTCAACGAGGTACACATAAACCTGCTGAGGAAAGAATTCATATAGTTATGTCTTGCAAGTAAGTATATGGAAAGGTTGAGGAATTAGTAGACAGACAGATCTGAGAGAACAAAAGAAACTGAATTAAGAAAATTAAGAACTCAAGATTAAAGAGGTGCTTGAAAGACATCCTGACTGTAAGTGTAGAACCGCTGAAACCAACAATGTGTTCAACGCAGTGGATATGAGAATTCTGTGATCTAAGGATTTTGGGATATACACCAAGCAAGCTGATTTTGTCTGTGATATTGAACAGTGCACAGAATTGCCTGCCAGATCTTCCTCGGTAGAACTGTACTGTACATTGTTTTAAGTCCAGACAGGTTCATTTCAGCAATTGTAGAGCCTTGATTGGTTTCAATGCTTCCAGGTTTTATAGTGAGGACAGTTTTGACAGTCCCCTGGGGATCAGGTATTGACGCTCGTGTTCCACTTACTGTCTTAGGAGAGTAAAACAGTGTGAATTGTAAGACTTTAGTGACTTCACTCTTCTAGAAGAGTTCTCACATATATGGCAATTACATTTGTACTGAACAGTCAATTAAAATGTCTTTTTTGATGCTCTACTTTTCCTGTGAAGGCACCAACTTACAGAAACAGAAAGTCTCTGTCTCAAAGAATGCATGCTGAACTCATTCACCCCTTTTAAAATGTCTGTGCAAATCCCAATAAAATCCCCCGTTTTTCAGCGTGCAATTTATAAACCCTGGCATGCAGGCTTCATATGAGTGAATCCCCCCCGCACCCCTCTTAATTTAACTTCACGATTGTTGGAAGGCCGACAGCTCGCTCTGTTACGTTCCAGCTGCCAGAGGCTGGGAATGGGATTTTAGTACCCCCCCCTCACTCCCGGCCCTCGCCTCTGCTCTCCACAGACCGTGTGTCCTGGTCCCAAAAACACCCAGCAGCTATCAGGGAAAGATCTGACTCATCAGGGAAAGACCTGGAACGGGGCAGCCGCGCAGCATTTAACGGTCGAGACACTACAATCTTGGGCAAGAAGACGGACGAAAAGGCAGCAAGAAAAGTGAGGGGCTTTTAGGGGCAGCTGTGTTTTACTGACTCAGTCATAATGCCCCTAAAAATCCTTATTGCTCTTGCAATGGTCAACAGGTTTTGAGATGCCTTCTGGTCCTACTTTTCGAGAAGCGTTTTGGTCCTGCATCACAGGTTTAACATGATAAACCAGCGTGGGCTGGTGCCTCAAGATCAATGTGATTTATCAATACCCTGCTTAGTGCCACAGCTTTTTCAAGTCATTTTATTCAATATGATTACCGGCAAAGAAAATTGTAGTACTGCCCGTACAGGAAGAACATACAATATTGTCTGTTTTATTTACGTTAACGTATTTCTTTTGTTGTTTTTTTATAACTTTATCAGATGAAAAGATCTCTTTTTCTTCATTAAGATGAGTGAACTCATATGCCATTGTATGCGTTTTAAGACTGCTTGAACATTTGTTGAATTGCCATTGAATACTCATTGTTGCATTTTGTACAATCATTCTTAGGTTATAAAATGTATTCTCTGTAATCCCCAGTCACAAAGCAGCAGAAGGAGGACACAGACTCAGAAAGAACCAAGTCTATGCCCTTCACTTTGCCATTTACCTTGCAGTGATCGTCACACTTCATTATCCCTTCACTGAATACACAGATTTGATGTTTCAGCTTCCTTTACTTTCTGTCTCAGGGCCAGTAGATCTTGCTGTTGGCAGCTTGGCTGCTGCGATGCGGGAAGGGGATAGGGGGTCCAGGGGACAGGAATTATGTCAGAGTGCCTCTCTCTCTGCATGCCCCCCCCCCCACCTCCAAGTCAATGAAGGCTATTCTCCCGAGTGTCCTCCAGGAGCACATGTTAATTGTCGCTGGGACTGGTGGCCTGTGGCGCCGATGAGTCAGGCCCATGCCCCGCTGCAGAAGGATGCTGGGATTACTCATCAGAAGCATGTGGAATCTCACGTGGCTATTTAAGGATATGGCGCTTCCCCATGTCAGCTGGGCCACTCATTTCCCACTCCAGAGCACAGAGGGTTAACGGGCCATGTTGATGCATATTAAAAAAAAGTCAGCCTCTGACTCGGAAAAAGATTAAATTAACTGAAATACAGAGAACCTTAATGCAGTCATATCAAAGCCACGCCCCCATTTTTTACCTTTTTCCTGAATAAGTCAAGTTTGGAATGTGCTTTTTTGTATCACTGGAATGCCTCTGCAGGGTAGTAGACTGAATGGAATGTTATCATTGTTGCTGAAACGTAAAAATGGAGAGTGTTTCTTAACAGGAACCTTCTGGTTGGAAAGGATGGTTTCAGCAAAAAGTCATTTCTATTGAAGGAGTTAGTTTACAAAACAGGCTCCTGGTACTAAAAGGTTTATTTCATTCCCTGGAAGAGCAAAACAGTCTCCCATGGAACACATTTCCAGGGCTCCTTCGAAGTGCTATGAGTATCAGCCGTGGCACAGAGGCAGGCAATGTGACTGCTAGCAGAAGGGGTTCCTCTCCGAAATAAACAGTCACATGGTAAATGCTGCAGTTCATTCTGTTATGCATGTTGGACGGAACCTGGAAGGCTGCCAGTGTAGGGTAACTTCGTGAGCCAAGGTGGGGGGGGGATGCGGTGGCAACATTCTGCTCTTTAACTTAGTGACCTCAGCCTGTGGACACGACACATCGTCCACCGCAGAAGACTTTCAGCAGACACAAACCTGAACGCTCAGATGAAGGAAGCGTATTAGTGAGCTAGCCGGTGCTAGGGGACAGTGCACCATAGGGGGAGTTTGTGTATGAGCAGGCAGTTGCTGGTTAGCTGGGGACATCACCCTGGCGAGGCCCGGGTCATCACCTGAGGGCCACCTGCATGGCAACATAAGCTGGGAGGCTGTGATGACCTGCTAGGCCGGTGAACGTGACTATTTGAAAGGGGAAGGTAGATCTTAGAGGACTACCTTTTCAGGCAGTACATGGGAGATCTTTAGGGATGTGAAACTGAATGTCAACTGACACAGAATGGAGACTTTCACATGCACTGTGCCAGTTTCACCTATTCCCAACTTCAGCTCTTCACCGAGCCCCTGCCTGCGAGGGTTTCTGTCGTTCTCTCATGTGCAACTAGACCTGAAGCTTGGGTATTAAAAAGTGCACCTGCACATAGGAAACAGGTCTATTTGTAAAATCTCCTGCAAGCTACTGAAGTAGCATTTGAGCAGCTGCAAAGTGTCCATTAGTCACACTGGCACTGCCAGGGCTGTGTATGCATATCATCATTTGACCATCTTCGACCCCTTCATCTGAATGCTAAAAGTTAGCTGAGGCAGCCTGCATTCCCAATAGCCTGAAATATGCTGAGTGTGTTTAATTAGAAAACACAATCAGTCCTTATTCAACCACTGGCAGATACTTGACTCACCAATCATCTGTGTTTGAACAGCAGGCAACAATTAAGGCCCCCCTCCTGCAGAGCAATGGTCCAGGCTATATCAACAGAGCAATCAGAGCCGTACCACTGTAAACAATGTAAATACCATGCTGTTCTGCGCAACTGATATGCACGAGGGGAGTCGAGGCGAGCAGATAACTAAACACCAGATGACACTCATCCTCTTCCTCCCTTTGGGTGGAGGCCTCTCTGTGAAGCCTTATCGGGCTGATGGTGACCGTCTGCTTACTGTGGTGTTCAGAAGAATTTGCGAAAAGAAAAGCTTTGTATTCCAGTGTTTGACAGTCCAGGTGACATTCTGATGCACGGGCATCACACCTGCATCCAAGCAGCAGAGCAGCACGTTTGCCTCTGAAAAGTGTATACGTGTTAAATTATTAGCTTGATCGGCAGACAATCGTGTCAAAAAGATCGATTCCCCCACTGATTTAGCAGCGCCCATACATGTTGAGTTTATGATGTATAATATCTGAAACAGGCAGGCTGAGTAAATACATATGTGGTTCCTTTTACCTACCACACTGTATCTGTTACTCTATAATTTAACCTAAACATGCGTTAATGTTAGGTATGCGTTAGACTATAAAAGACGTGATTGCAAAGAAGCTGGCGTATTACAACACAAAACGTCTGCCTGGGTGTTAAGCTGGATTCGACTCTGGAACACGACATGAGAATCTGCGAATACATTCGTGGGGATGCACTTATTTCAGTGAAATGAAACTGATTTTTTGTTTTCTGTGATGAATGGTACCATCCCATTACAATATCACAGCATTTCAATTGTTTTGGAAACAAAACTGGAGACAACTGTCTACACTTGCATTTTCAAAGTGATTATGCTGTGAGCTACCTCGACATTTTCTTGATTAAAAATATTACCATTTCAAGCTTCTGAAAAAGTAATTTATTTAGCATTCATTTTGGCGGTAACTTATAGTGGTTAAGAGATTTATTTATTTATTTATTTGCTCTTTTACAATGTTTGAAGGCCATGCTATTGCAATATTTGGATCAGTCATAGCTTGATTGTGTCAAAAGAATGGAACACGTCTGCACCTCAGGGCCCCTGATAAAGACCCTGATAAAGGAAAAGGGAAGGGTCGCATCATCTCAATAGCTCCCCTAGCTGTCAGAGCAGAGCTTCATACGGTGAAGGGCCATCAAATTCATATTACTGCATTCTTAGGAGCAGCATGGTCCAAGTTCCCAGGATACACGGTATTTTTAGGATGGGCACAGGCAGACTAAGTGTGATGAAGATACATTTTCATTGAACGCATGCGGAACCAAAGAATGTCATGTTGTTTCCTGTCATGTGTATTAGACAGGGTGCGACTCGCTACCTTCAGGAAATACATTTTGATCCCAGACTAGCTTATCAATGCATGTGCTAAACGAGACTTCAAAACCTATGGTGGGAGGAAGTATCCCAACCTATCAATCAATGCATGCAATAGCTAGCATTAATTGGTAGTTCAGGACACTCCCACCCATCAAAGGTATGATGCGTCCTTTGTGCCAACACTAGGTTTAAAAAAAAAAAAAGAGAACTGGTCTTACCACACGTCTGTGTATTTATTATACGAAGTGCTTTCTCTGTCACAGGTCATGCAGTGAGTTTGGGAATCACCAGAGTGTGCGGTGACTCTGTCATATGTCTATGGAGACATGCTTCACTGATCAGATCATCTTATTAGCAGTAAAGAGATTTATCTACAACAGATGTGAAGCTACAGTGGGCCCAGAATGATGTCAAATAGACAGGCATTCAATCTGTACAAAGCATGGCAATACCACTAACCGTTCTGAGAAAATACCTAATATATAGAATTAAGCAATTCAGACTTTTTTTAATTGAAGTCCAAAATGGCATTTGAAAATATTGAATAAATCTTTCTTTTACTTTGCATTGTCATTTTTGTTGTTGTATCGTGGTAGCACAAAGTGATAAGATTCTTCATAAGGACGAAGTGGATTACTAATTTAGTGACAAAGTCTAAAACAGATATCAGTAAATCTTGAAAATGAGTCTCCTATGGGTCTTGATTTGTCCTATGTCAAATCCTTTGAATAGACCATGAAAGCTGAATTAGATGTCTTTTATTTGATATATAACAACACAAATTCTAGCGCATTAACATTAGCAGTCCATCTTTCAGAAAATTCCCTGGTTCTTAGTAAGCAGCAGGGCTATATATTTTTTTCTGTTTGTACAACTCGCACGCCTCCATAAATGATCATGAGAGAGGCTCAAAGGAAGCCAGCTGGACCGCTCTCTCCGAGCAGAGCGCAGCCTGCTACGTGATGTGACTCCATTCCTGCCCTCTCTCTGCAGCTTCACGTTATGTGGACGAGATCACGTCAGGCTTTTCAGCCTGGGAATCTCACAAGCTCCAAAGGGAGACTGTAAGAGTTTCGTTTTTCTGATATTAATGCTGATGAGGTTTATCAATGGCTTTTTTAGTCCAATAAACCAAACTAGTGATAGGGACAAATCAGGCTTCAAAACCCATGGCGGGCGGGAGTATCCCAAACTACCAATCAATGCTGGCCATCACAGGTTTTGAAGCCTTATTTAACATCACCATTGATTGGTTAGTTCAGGATACTCCCACTCACCACGGGTTTTGAAGCCCCATTTGTCTCATCGCTGGACTTAACTACTATACACCATATTGACAAAAAATTAAGGCCAGTTTGAGTTGAAAGATTCAATGATTTTCATTCATTGTAAACAGTGAAGCTGTTTCACAAGATTTCCCCTTATTTATCAGTATTTTTAAATGCTCCAAAAATGAAAAAAGAATTACCAGAAGATATTACAAAATGTTTTTTGCTGACACAAGCTTATTTTATTAAGGCTGCTGCTATATGACTCAGTACATGGTGTGTGTTTAATTCTCCTTGTCATTTTTGCAATGTCCGCATTTGTCTCCGAAGGAGATTTTGAGAAGTCCAAGATCAACACATTGATTCTCTCTATGCCTTTAACACACCACACCACACCACATTCTAAATATGTTTTTGCTCACTGAAACGGCCTACTTCTTTTCACAGGCCGTTTTAATCACCCAAGCCTGCTGTTTGTCTCCTGTTTGGCCCTGCCCCACTCTGCACAGCGCTGGGCTCTGAAGTATCGCACACAGGATCTATGGATAATGTTAATCGGGAAGCATGTGATTTACGCTGGCATTGTGACCTTCCATAGGCACTTACTGGGCTAGCCTTTTTTCATGTCTGAGCCCCTGCCACTATAGAGCGCAGTATGGTCTATAGGATTTTTTACTGTCAACCTGACTTGTCCTGGGAAATGCGTGAAATAAAAAGGGAATTTTTAGTTTTGTACTTTCAGTTGGATCTATGGGGCCAGCAGGCAGGAATACTCAGCAATAAACAGTCAACGTTAAACAATCAGGAATTTAGAAAATCTGTTTACGTGAACACTTTTCTTTTTGCAAGGTAAGCAGAGATAAAAAAGTATTCACTGTGAACCTAACCATAATTAGTGTCTCGTATGAAACCTCCCAGGAAGATTAAATGCATAAAAGACTTATAAACAGTCTGATTTATTTACTGATTTAAGATTAAAAAGATGCCGATTTTACTGTTATGTAAATAATTTTTAAGTGTTATTTGCAGTACAGAAAACCGCAAACACTGAATTCTGTTCTACAGACCAAATTAGGATCTCTCCCTTCATTCTCCTATGAAGTTTCTCTTGAAAGGTGTTAATTGCTGCTTGGCAGGGTGGACTGCAGGCCGAAAACAATTATTATGCAGTGAGATGTGAATCAAGACCCTTAGGAACGACAGACACATTTGCAAGGAAAAATCAGACTGATAAAAAAAAAAGAAATCCAGCATATCATGAAGATGTTTGTCATTTGATTCAACCTATTTGCGTGGGATGACAAAGATGTGGAGACTGAAAAAAATGAAGTCATCAAGGTTTTTTATCTTCCCCTTGAACCAAACGGGGTGAGTTATAAACCAGGCCACCAGCTCCCAGAGGAAATGGCCAAAGAAATTCATTTAGAAACATCAATGCCACAGCAGCGACTCTGCACTCCTTTATGGATTAGCTGCATTGAGGGGAACATAAACGTGTAGCAGCCACACCATATGTTCAATACAAGAAGAGCCCAGGCCCAAGACTGAGACCATGGAAATACCTTACATAACAAACATGCTGGCTGTTTCTGCAAAGACATCAGCTTGCTTTTCACAGCTGACAGCCCTCACGGCGAGCAGGCCACCCAACTTCAGGCACATTGTGAGATGCTGCCAGCAAACTCAAACATGGCCAAATCACCATATTCCCCCATACGTGTGAAACATCTGCTGAGTGTCAGTGCCACTTGAAAGGAGGGACCTGAATCTCCTTCTCCCCACTATATAATATGCTGCATCTCTGAGGTCCATTCCTACAGTATTCAGGGCCTTCAACTGGGATGCTAACGATGCTAGCCAGGAAGCGGTAAAGAGTCAGCTCCCTGTCACACAACAAGGCTCTTCTGTCCTCACTTAGCTGGGGTCTATGTAGGTCACTGAGTTTTATTTTGACCGTAAGACGTATTTCAGTGTGACAAGCTGGTCGCTTACCCCATCATAACTTAATACAAGCAGCGCCCAGGAAGGAGGGAGGATGTTTCTGATGAACCAGGCGGCTTAATTTAGCAAGCAATTCTCAGCATTTGTCACACAACTCCGATACATCACAAGCGGAGCCACCATGCTTAACAAGGTAGCATTTTGTCATGGGGGTAGCAATACCAACTGCTGCCTTCCTTTAGCTGGCATACTCTACACATATAACAAGATGCTTTTAGAAACCGTTGACAAACCCAAGCACATTCCACAGACAGAGATACATTCTCAATGCTCACAAGATCTTAGAAAAAGAAAAAACTTCAATTTAGAATCTGCTCTTGCTGTCAGTCATTTATACACATACACACAAACACATAGTCACACACCTGAATGTATGGATAAATAATCTGTTACATTCACAATCACAGTCAGAAAATACCTAAAGACAAATGGCAAATTCTCTAATGAAGCACCCTTAACCATGCCACGCCAGATTCACAAAACTTTAAGAATAATGTGTGGAGAAATTCTGGATTAAATGTGCTATGTCAAATATTGAGACACTCCAAACTGTCACCTCTTCTCAGAGATTTCTTTGATTCCACCAGTGAAAGAAAAAGCAATGAAGGAATGAAAAATCAAACAGACAGTACACACCCAAGGAGTCTGAAGGTGAGTGGAGAATTGAGTCAATGAGGATTTAGAACCCCTTAGAATTAACTATAGTCACTGTAAACGCTTTATCATCTGCTTGTGATCCACTACATTGTCGACTTCCAAGCTTTAGTCGGGAGGCGCTGTGACATGGGTGTGGACAACCTTAGGCAACATTTACGACCATCACTGGCAAAAGCCCAATCTGCAGTTTCTTCAGACACGCCCACGTGCTCCTCATTTGGGAGCACGGTGTTACACAGCTCAGTAGAGATGGAGCCAGCTACCAACAGACATGTCGACCACAGAGGTAATACGTATAATGGACCATTAGACTACGATCTATGCAGATCTGCACGTACACAAGTTAAAGAAAGAGATTTACCGTAGCATGGGCACTGCTGGGGATTTTCACTTTAAGGTTTTCCGAAGTGCACAGCAGCTGCTATGACAGAGGGACTACAGCCTATCCTGGCCTGTGCTGTTAGCAGATGCTGCTGCTAGGGCCATCTTGCCGTAGAGCTCACACTGGCACCTGGAACGATGGCTGGGAGCCTTCAGCTGCGGGCACTGTGGCACCACTTGATTAGCGGCTGTGTGAGACTTCATTTTAGATTCATTTCAGCCCACACAGTCAGAGCGTAATGCTTATATTGTGAAATACTTGCAGCTGATAATAACGTGTCGGAGTTTAACTTTCAAAGAAACTCTTTTTGCTTTTAAGAAACTGGGGTCCTGCAAAAAAAGAAGAAATCAAGTCAAACGTGGGCACAAACAGATTGCTCCTGCGAGGCAAAAGGAGGATTTTCATGCGTAAAACTCCAACCGAGACCCCATCGCCCACATACAAGGATTGAATGACCTTGTGAAGTCTAGCACATGTTAAAACACTTACGGACGCTCACGCACACACACAAACACAGACCGAGAATGCAGTGTGTGACCCCTGAACTGCCCAGCCCTGTGTAATACATACAACGTACAGAGCCTAACCAAACAAAAACAGAATGGAGGAGGGGTTCAAGTGAGGCTGAAGTCCAGGTCACAGGGTTTTATGCCTTTCTCCACAGAGCCTCCAGGCAAGTAACGAAGCACTGAATAAATCACAAACACCGAGGAATGGCATACGATAAATCGCAGGGGATTAGCCTGCTAGCTCCAGGAGCAGTACAAGCAGCTTGCAGTCTGAATCTTATATGAGCATTTCCTTTCCTAGGGGTGATAGAGCCGTTTCATTAGAAGAGATGGACGATGCAGATTCAACCGCATTCATTTATTATTATTTTTAATAATTGTATCTTTTCAATCCGATAAACACGAAGGCAACCACTAAAAGTCTAGCCTGGCCTTTAATCATGAGATTTCTCTAGCTGACGCTTCTGCCATATCATGTGAGAAATGGCCTGGGGCAGTTGACATGGCTCCAGATAAAATCCTTTCAATTTTTTTTTTTTTTTAAACCTTTTTTGCAACCCATTCACTCAAATTAGGGCATGAAAGAAATTTCAGGGATTGCTAATGCACAGCCATTTGTTTATTATACTATATCAACACTTAACTAACAAAAGTCCCACCCGCAGTTTTCTATTTTCCCCCTCAGCAACATCTTCACAAACATATCGATTTTTAATATAAGGTGAAAAGTTCATGCCTGTTTATTCTCTGTGTGGCCAACGCCAGTGCCTACGTCACATTCAAGCCTTGCTGACAGGTGGTCTCAGTACTCTAAATTCACCATAAAATTACAGCTCTTATTTAACAGCAAATGGGACACGAGAAGCAAACAGCGCTGTCACGACAACCGAAAAACGTTCTTGTGATTCGCCAGTTTGACTTTGGGGCTGTCGCAGGCTATGCATCTTTGCGTCAGGCAAGATTGTGCCGGTCATTAACAGAAGAAAATGGCCTGGCGTGTACAGTCAATGGCTCAGATAAGGATGTAATAGTGAAGACAGCATTCTGGGATTAAACACGTTATATTAAGACACTGTGTACAAGGTTTCTGCATTACTGCTGACATGGTGCTGGCTGCCACACAGCTCTGTAGCTCTGGTGGTTGAGGAACCCATACCCAGTCAACGTTAAAGAGGACATACAAGAGCCTGTGCTCCAGACTGACCACACTAGTGATGTCAACCATATAATAGTTATATATACGTACACAGTATATATGTACATACTGTGGAGAAGTGTCAACGGGGCTGCCATACGACATCTCAGCTAAGCACAGAAAACCTCAGCAGGATGATGAAACGTTTGGCTGGTAAGAATTACATATCTGTGGGCAGCAGGTCTGTTTAAAAGGCTCTGTAGTCATTGGGTATAAAGTGATTTAGGTGGCTTTTGAAGGTACCACCTCCTCCCCTGCATGATGCTACCCAGGCAGAACAGGACTTTACCTTGACCTGAACGGCACACTAAATTCACGTCCACAATGTGAACTGTCATGTAAAACTGGGGGCCAGGTTCATGTTATTATGCAACAACTAAAAAGCCTGGGATATAAGGTGTGGAGTTGAATGTGTGAGATATGTGAAATAAACGACTGAATCATCTCTCTCTACATTTTAATTTAATTTGCTTGACTGAGAAACAAAGGTGACAAGCAGTTCCATTTATTTTTTTTATAATTGGTATATCTCCCTGCGTACAAGTGACACTCTTGCACAGCCACATTTATGAAAGGCAACATGAACAGCCCACAAATTCCATCGTAACCACAAAATGACTGAAAGTCAATGAGTCAGTGAACTAATGAAGCGATAGGTAAAATAACCAGTCCTGTTAAGCCAGATGAGACTGCAATGGTTTAATTCAGATGCAGAATGTATTACTGTATTGGCTATTGGAGCAAAGGGTGAAGTGGAGTAAGGCACCCCCGGATTGGGGCAGGGGTAAACGCTGTCCGGCCCAAAAGCCGCACCCTTGGTTAGAAGTTCGGTATTGCTCAGCAGGGACTGTGGAGGATTTCAAAACATGCAGACACTCCTGCGTGCTCCCCCCGCCAGCTGAGGAAGACCTCCAGTACGCCTTTGGCACAATGGACCATGCGGCCAGCCAGACACTAGCCACACCCTTGACAGAGAACCAGCTGGATGCAAGGTTGATGTGCATGCTACAGATGTGCTGGGGACCTCTGAGGTCAGGTGAGCCCACATCAGCTGGAAGACAAGCTGACCTTAATCTGTGTATACGGTAAAGACAGACAGAGCCCCTAGACTAGGGGTGTCTAACCTTATCCACAAAGCACCGGTGTGGGTGCAGGTTTTCATTCCAACCAAGCAGAAGCCACATCTGAGTTCATTGATTAAAGAGGTGGAATCAGGTGTGGCTCCTGCTTGCTTGGAATGAAAACCTGCACC